>NW_010578546.1:70581-150908 GCF_000705375.1 Tinamus guttatus | reverse complement strand
CTGGATTCCCAAGTTCATCCAAAGGGGTTAGTACCCGTGTGCATGGTATTGATGCCTAATGCAATCCTGTGTAGGAACACACTTTCCATGTGCATTCTCTAAAATCCCTGCCTTTTGGACAGCAATACAAGATCATCCCAGCTCTCTGCCATTGACTCATAGGCCTTACAAATAGCTTGCGAGAAGGATTTCAGTGAGAGAATATTGTCTTTTAAATCAGTTTGTTGCAAGAGTCGTTGAACCAGGTGATTTAGCTATCTGTTGGTTAAGGAGTATATATCTTTCCCTGCTGCTAGGAGGGGATCATCACATATTTGGGAAGAAGCATGAGACCGTGGGCAGAATATTTGGATTCCCTGTTTTTCATAGGAGCCAGGAGCAGCACTCTGCTCCGTGGGAGCTGTCTCCCGAGCACGGCTTGCTCACCTTTCCCCTGGTGCGAGTGCCAATGCAAAAGGAAGGGGATGCCACTAGGTAATATTAATCCATGCCCTTGCACCCTGTATTTGCAAGATCTACCCCCCTTTTCTTTTTTTTCCCCCATTCCTGGGTTCTCTGGGGCAGGAGGAGCGTCGGGCTGCTCTGCTGCAGCGTGCTGATGCTCAGTAGCCTTGTTTGTCCCGGGTGGCTTGAGTGGCACGCAGTGCCCCGCGCGCTATTTCCAGCGTTTGCACAGCTGAATAACCTTTAAGTGTTGAACAGCAGTGAAGGAAATAAGCAGGTTCGCTTGGGGTGGATTGACCTGCAGCAGTTTCGCCCTGAAACAAAAGCGATGCAATTGCCACCTTGATAGCCGGAACTGATTGAATAAATTGGCTGAAAGGCTGGCGGGACCCAAGCGCTGGGGAGAACCTCGTGCTAGCTCTTAGGCTTCATTCCCAGCTGCCTCGCCGTGCTTGGCAATGCCCTTTGGGCAGCCGTGATCCCTGACCGCTCCGCAGTCGCTCGCCGCGGGGCCGGGCGATCCCGCGCCGCTTCGCTTGCCTTCCCCGCTGCCCTCTCCCTCTTCCCGGGGGAGAGCTGCCTCGGCCACACGCGCTCGCTGCCTAACGAGGAGAGGTGTTTGCGTGTTGTTGTTCTCGCAGATGACAAATTACACAGCCCGGTTTCTCCTTTGACCCGTTCGTGGGGATCGGAGCGGACTTTCTGCCGTCCTGTCTCATCCTTTTAAGCGGAAGCCGTGAGAGATGGGCTCGCTTCACACTTGGCCACCTCGCTGTGTCATTTAAATGTTTGATGTTTTCTGCATCTTTTTATTGCTTCAAAAACAAGTTTGAACTTGGGGCATGTTATGTGTGTGTCCGGGAAAATAGATGGGTTTGAAAGCAGTCCTGATGCACCAGAGGGGATTTGCTAGGTGCCCGTAGAGGGAGATTATGTCCAAATGGTGTTAGCAGGGAAACTTGAGCTCCTAAAGGATTTTGTGAACCCAGGTCAGTGAGCCTGTTCTTTCCTCTCCAAAGCTCAGGCATTGCTGCTCATCTCCCGTATCGCACATTTGTCAGTGGAGGCAAAATGTGGCCCACCTGCTTGTTATTGTACACCTTTCTTCTTTAAAGAAGAATGAGAAAGTAACCAAAAATTAAAATGGGTGTGACAGGCATTAACACTCATTTAGAAGCTAGAAACTGGATTCTGAAAACGATGCAGAACTGTTTTATTTATTTATTTCTCATTCAGAGATTTGAGATAGTCTCTAGGGAATTGTTCTTCCCAAGTGGGAGGGAGAACCACCACCTCCTGTGCCGTGTGTCACAGGATCCCACTCCGTGACTGGGCTCTATTTTGTGTCAGAGAAGGTTTCTCATTACGTCTTCTTGTGCGATCCCTAAACCTGCAGTGAACCAGGGCTCTTGGGCTTTAAAAAAATGTAGGTTTTTTTTTTTCCTTTTTTTGAACATTTTTGCGCTCTTTATTCTTTTCATTCCTTCTGACTTGCATAAAGGATGTTTTTTATTCACGCTATCCATTTTACAGTATTGAGCTGCTTGTACCATTATGGTATCCCCGTATATTTGCAAGCTAATGCCCAAGCCAGGTGCATGTGTGAAAATGCTTAAGTGCACATGGAGCCTGGTAGAAATCGGAGCTCTGTCTGGGGGCTGTCCCTCATTTCTGATCTCTGGGCTGTCCTCAAGATCAAGAGGTGATGGGGAGGAAGAAAGAAGTTTGGTGTGTTGAAACGGTTTGGTGTGCCAACTTCCATAATAAGGCATATGTTTCCTAATTTAAAGTCCTATAGCCTGATCCTATAGCCTCAGCCAGCTTTTTTAAAGCCTCTGCAAAGCACTTTTACTTTGGTCTGGGACCTAGCCAGAGTGAGAGCTGACTCGCTCCAGGGAGAGAATATTTGGAGGGGAAAAAGAAGCCTGAAGATCCCTGACATCTAGTTTGGGAACACAGCTGGAAAGGAGCTATGGTTCAGTGACAGGAGGAGCTGAAGTGAGACCTTCTGGTAGCTTGGGAGGGAAGAGACGAGGAAAGAGATGAATAGATTGGAGAGAAGAAAAAGAAAAGAAAAAAAACCCTCACATTTTAAAATCATCACTCGTGAAGCAGTGATGTTCTCCTTTTCTGGCCAGCTTAGTGAGCAGTTTTGACCTTTCCGTTGTCTCACAGTGAAAGCAGGTTAGTGAAGTAACTGCTGAAGGGGAAGAAAGTGGGATTTTTTGGTGCATTTTTTGCCACTGACTCACTTCGTGGTATTAGACTAATCACTGAATTTCTCTGTGCTGTTTTGTAATAGTTTTGCAAGCTCAGAGGTAGACTGGTGAAGTTTAATCAATTATCTCTGTGTAAATCAGTTTGGCATAAGTAGATGCAGGCTACCAGAGAGAAGTTAAAAGACTTAAAATAAATAACGCAATATCCACTTCTTTTCACTTGGGAGAGATTTTCTGTCGTGCAGACTTCCCCAGGCAACACTTAAGTTGACTCATTGATGGGCTAGGTACGTACGTAGTCCTACCACACATCTGAGTTTCCCCAGATATGCTTCCTTCCAGAAACTCAGTAGAATATGAGACCCTGGCTGTTTGACTGGGTTTTCCATCAGGGTGGCCAGAGGAATTGCTTGCCAAATATGTGGGAAGGCTGGAGAAATGGCCACGGAGCATGCACGGATCAATCCTTTAGCATGTGCGTAGACGATATGAGGCGCAAGGGACGCGTCAGCCCTGCTGAGCGCACGCTGTGCAAGTGACCTAGGCATGTCCAGGAGACCCAAAGCTGCCCAGGCGTGACGGGCTGTCTTGGAGGGCTGCAGCCTTCCCCAGCTCCCTGCTCCTCCGTTTGGAGAGCTGTTTGCAGAGGAGGTCGGACTTGGCGGGGGCAGGAAGCAGGCCGCAATCAGGCCTGCGTCAGAGCGCTGCAGATCGGTGTTATATCTTGGACTAGTTGCAGATATCTTTGTTCCTCTATCCAGCATGATGCTCTAAAGAGATGCTACGTCTGGTCCAGAAGGGAGAGAGGCCCTGGTAGCAGAGATGTCTGCTGGAGCCTGTAAACCTCTCCTCCAAGACATACGTGTGGCCCTGGCGCAGGGAGCTTTTGCAGCTGTGTGGCCATCCGGAGAGAGGCCGTGCAAGGTTGTTTGCTCGGGACCACCTGTTTTTGGGAGGTCAGAGCTGTCACATTGCAACGTGGGCTAATAACGCAGGGCTGCAGGCTCTTGGTCTTCCCTGGACGGAGTTTGGCTACCTCCCAACACCCTTTTGAAGTGCCAGGGAAGACACTGTGGCTGGAAGGCAGGACTTCTGCCTCCTAAAGAATTTGGGTAGGAAGGGACCCTCAAAGCTGAGTGACCCCCTAAAATACCAAAGAATCCACGTTTGTTTTGAAAACTAACCACTGTGTTTCCTGTTCAGCCTGGAAGCTTTGAAGTGAACTGGATATTTTGTTTTTAAAAGAAATTGTAATGTGAATAATAAACTTCTAAACTTTTTTTTTTTTTTTTTTGTGAACTAACTTCAAATATCTCTTCCTCCTCCGAGGAAGCGGAGAGGGGGGAAAGGAGGAGAAATCCTTGGTCCTAAAGCAGCGAGTACATCACATCAAACATGGCTATGTTAAATACTAAAACGTTCAAAGTACAACTGAGATAGATAAAGGCTTTGATGGGAAGTGGATATTTCCCAGGGACATTACAAGCAATAATCCAGATGTTCTGGTGTAATGCAACGAGTGTCCATGGATAGATTGGGAGCTCAAGCCAAGCAGCGCCTGCTGTAGGCCTTAGCCCTCCACTCCCATGCTGTTATGCCATATGGAAGCAATCTCTAGGCCCCTTTAATAGCCAGCTTTGGATTCCATTTTCACAGGGCTCATAGAGCTAAGTGGAGCTGTTTTATGGACAAGTTAGATAGAAGCCTTTCCAAGATAAACATCCAATTTGAAATTAGGACATACCAAGCTGCAAAATTATTTTAGGGCATATTTCATGGAAGCACTGCCATTTTTCTAAGGCGATTGCCAGACTGCAGAATGCCCTTTGATCCCTTGTGGACATTACTCCCTTTTTTATAAAAAGGATTTTGAAATAGTTGCAGTGTTTAGGGAGGAATATATCTGCCGGGACTTTGAAGTATGTCCATGGGAACAGTCATGCTTTAGCTTTTTGGCCTAAAAGACGAACTTTAAAAAAAAAAAAAAAAAGAAAGAAAAGAAAAAAAAAAAAAAAAAAAAAAAAGAAAAAAATGACATTGCAGCTGGATTTATGAATCAAAATCTCATTTTCTTTTTAAAGGTAGGAATTTTTAACCAGTCTGCCAGGAAAGCCAAACGGGGTGTTTAAATAGAAGTATATTAATATGCTTGTGGCATTCAAAGAGTTGGGTATTTTAACCAGTAAAACATAAGTAAAAAAATTTGTGAGTTTGCCACCCATGATTTAAGAATTTTGTTGCTGGGTAATTGATCCATAAAAAGTAATCCTCAGACATCAGGTGCTTCTGCAATCGTTTTATTTAGCAACAACATTTCTTACTGGCTTTTAAAGCTAACACATCCTGTTTTAAAGTGACTTGTGAAATCTTCTCCTCCGTCTTGCTCCCACCTGTACATGACATGATTGAAGTGCAGAACTGTGGTGAGTTAAAAGTTGTATCTCGAGAGTAAAATACGGCAGGATTTTTACTGTGAGGAGAAAAGTATGGCCTTGAGTTTTAGTGTTTCCAGCTCTCACTCTTACTCCCCCCAAATAAAGGCCCATTTAATCATCCCCTGTCCAATAAAATATTGCCAGTTAGCAAACTGTTAGTGCAACTGTGCTAGGTATGATGAGATGGCAAGGTAACAAATGGGGCTACCAGCTCTCCATAATTCCGGGTAAAGAGCCCAGTCGTGTCATCATTTTTCAGCAGGTGCCAGTATTTTAGATTCGTGAGCTCTGTTTCTGGGAAGAGGCACTCCAAAGGCTTGCAGGCAAAGAGCTCCTGCTGAGGACGGGTGGTTGAGTGACCGGCAATGCAGAAGATGCACGTTCAGCTTTTACCCTATCCGTAGACTTGCTGCTGTCTTGCAGGAAAGGAAAGGCTCTAGCTTGCTGGATATAGCTGGAGACATTTAAGAGTTACTTCTATTTCTCTTGTCCTCCATCTCTCCTTGCCTGGTATGCTCCTGTGTGTTTCCCTGAGGACTCCTTGCCTGGTATGCTCCTGTGTGTTCCCCTGAGCTGGGGTAACAGGGTTCCCTAGAAGTGCTAAGTTTGCCCTTATTGAAGTTCAACCAAGTTGGGATAACTCTAGGGTAGAATGGGCAGAGAATTGGTGGCATCTTTCTGCCTTCAATTCCTGGCTTCCTGCTAGGTAAGCTTGTTACGGTGATAACAGGTCCTGATAATTTAGCTCCTGGTAGTTTCCTGATACAGACTGTGTACGTATGAAAAAGCAGTTTTGCATGTACAAGCGTTTCACATCACTGCTTGCTTTTCAGTCAAGTTTCATGCGGAGCGTGCGACTCTCTGACTCTTTACGCAAGAACCAGCTGTGGAACGGACTTGTCACCATCACACTGCTGGAAGGGAAGAACATCCCAGGAGGTGGCTTGGCGGAGATTTTTATTTTGCTAAAATTGGGAGATCAAAGATACAAAAGTAAGGTGAGTACTAAAATTTCCTCAAGTTTACTAAAGCCAATAAGGTACTTGATGTTTCTTTTACTGGTGTTGCTAACTTGAGTAGGGCTATGCTCGGATCTCTTTCACTTAAGTGAGATCAAAGTGAGGAGATCAGATCAAGGACATTAACATTTAATAATATATTTTATGTTCTAAAATGGAAATAGGAAGTTAGGAATATTGTGTGCATCTGTTTTCATGGATATACCATGATCGCATTGATGGATGCTCAACAATAATCTGACTTGAAATAGACTACAGGCATCACACATGTATTTTGTTCTCTGCCAACACTTCTGTCAGGTTTCCATGTCAGGTATACAGAACTTAATTGGCTTCCAGTGTAGAGGATTATCCTTTTTTAAAGCATTCTTCTTGAAAGATAGATTGCATATAATGGAGAAAAAAAAAAAGGGAATGTTCTAGACTTTAATCAGAAATTTTATTTTTCTAGGCCATGTTTATTTATACTCAATATCATTTCATGGGAATCCAGGAACTGAACAAAGATGTACGTTTCATCTCTGAGAGAGAAGGAGAGGGGCTGTAATTAGAATAATATTCTGTAGAGAAAGCAGGATTTCTGCACGTCATTAGCTGGCTGTGTGGGGTGAGAAGATGAGCAAAATATACATCATGAGTTCACAGGATATACTATTCATATGTCTGCACATTTGAAACCTGCATTCTGTCTCCCACAACAGACCTCAAATGAAGAACATTATATGATATTTTTATTTAGGAAAGTTGCTTTGAAAAGTAACAAACAGATTAGTTACTTTAGAATAAATATACATCATTCCAGTTAAGATTCCTTTTTATGTTTCTCTTTCTGGTCTATTGCCTGTGCCAGCATCTGCAAGACTCTGCGTTATTGTTTGCAGTCACAGAAAATTAAAAAGTTTTAAAGAGAGAGTCAGCTATGATGTTGCCTGCAGTGGGTTAATTGCTTAGTATTTCTGTCTGGGACCCAACAGAAGTTGGAGACCAACTGCTTTAACACAGCAGAGAGTGCTCAAACTAGCAGCACATCATGTTCCTTCCTGGAGCTTATTTACCTTATGAGGTACAATCTCATGGTGCAGAGGAGCAGACTGGATGGGGGAAATGTCAGTCATGGTCCAGCTAATCCTATCTCCTGTTTCTCTCAATGGCCATGCTGATATTGATGGTGGTTAGTGTAGTGTGATATGAAGTGCAAATGATTTAAGTTTTAATCCAGTGAATACTTACACTTGGAGTCACCTCTACACATGAGTAATCTCACTGAACTCGGGAACAATTTACAGATATCAAATTAATTGGATGTTAATATCTTCAAGGCTGCTCCTTTCTTGCCTGTGTCTTAACACAGAAGAGTGAAAATACTAGTTTGGGTTCCTGAATTCATTCAAACCTGTTTTAAGGTCATTGTCGTCAAAAGATTTATTCTTGATTTCTTCCAGTGTCTGTGATGTTGAATGAGCAGCATGATCCATTGGAAATGGAGATGATTGCACCTTGCATTCAAGCATTTCATACTTACCATTACTGGGAAAGAGGAAACCAAGCTTTTAAAAAAAGATGGGGTCTGTGGGATGGGCTTTGATTGACCTTCATAGTACATGGTGTCCTAACATCTGGCCTTGTTCTTGTAGAATTGATATGTGCTTTACTGTGGAAATAAGTGCCGTTTAAGAAAAGTAAATATTATAACTGCATGTTTTCTAGACACTGTGTAAGAGTGCAAATCCTCAGTGGAGGGAACAGTTTGATTTTCACTACTTCTCTGACAGGAAGGATATTTTGGACATTGAGGTCTGGAGAAAGGATAACAAAAAGCATGAAGAGCTCTTGGGAACGTAAGTGCTTTTTGCTGGAGAATGTTAAAAGACAATGCAATTCTTTTTGTGATTGATCAAATTGCTTTCATTGCTCAGCATCACACTGCATGTTTCTGTCAGTATTCCACTGGTGTCCAGGTGCCTCGATAAGGGCGTGTTTATTAAAACCTATTATTGGGTAATTGATTAGCCATGACCTGAACGCAGAGACACCCAAGCTAACTTTGTGCATGCTGACCGTCAAATCCAAATTCAAAGGGAGCTCAGCTGGTTGGGTGGGATCTCGTGGCAGTAAGGAAGCATTATTTTTCTGTATTTACATAATAATACTGATTCCAGGGCAGGGCGGATTTGCTGGGTCGACTGGCACCAACTCGGGGATTTTTGCGCTCCTTTTGAGCGTGGCAGGGGCATGCCTTTTCACTATGTGCACCTTTGTGGTGTGCTGTTATTTTGCCTTGTTTACATATGGGTCCTGTTACTTGGGTTTGCTTTGTCTGTGCAAGCTCTTCCCGTTGCCCCAGTGACCTCCGGGGCTGGTGTTGGCTCTGTTGCACAATCTCATACAGCTTCAGGCATTGCTGTTTGGGTGACCTTTCCTATCTCCTGACTGATACTGGGTTTTGCCCCATTACCTTATTTCTTTATAACTTCAAATTCTCCAATAACGATCTTATACCACATTAGATGATGAGACTTCTTTTTGAATTAGCAATTGAACTTTTAATTTATGACTGGAATAGAGTTTACCTTCCTTCCTGGTGCATCCACCCTCTCTGACTTGCTGCGTTGTCATCTCGACCCTTTTCCTGACACGGCACCCGCACAGTTGGATGCATGCAGCAGCACAGACAACTATTTAATTTACTGGAGCCTTGCTTGGGGCTTGCCCACTTGCAGGAGCAGTGCCACCAGCTCCGAATTCATCCAGGCAGGGATCCTGTCTCCGTTTGTTTGTGTTCTCACCTAGCAAGCTTTTCACAGCTTGCAGACTAAATAGCAGCAAATAAGAGGAACGTTCTATTGCTTTAAGCATTCAAATAGTTCAAAACTGTTCACTGAAAAGAACAATGCCCTTTGGCTCCACAAATGTTTGTGGTTTTGCAGTGCAGGAAGTGCTTTCTGGCTGAACGCTATTGCTCATTGCAGGGAGAAGTGCTTGGCGGTGAATCTGTTCCTTCCATTCTCGCAGTTACTTTTATTACTTCTGATATTTTATATTTACGGTTGAGAAATGTAGCAGCGTTTGCCGCTTGTCTTTGCTGTCCCTGATGCCACAGGAATTTTTTCTTATTCTTTTTCTTCCTTCCTTTTTCTTACTGGTTTCTGGCAGGTGGTGTTGAGTATAGTTAAAATAATGGCAAAAAGGCTTATTCTGTAAGCAGTGGTATTACTAAAGATTTCAGCACTAGGGAAGCCTGAGTGTAAGATTTAACTTACAGTTGTTTTTGCTGTCTATATGGAGGGAATCCTGTTGTATCCTCAAGCACAGTAGATTTTACAGAGTAGGTAAACTCCAAGAATGCAAGAATAGGTAAACACCAAATGCATAATAACAAGCCTTGTTTGTGTAGTGTAGCAACACTTGACACCCAGTGAATACTTTTTAATGAATGGTTCATGTGCCATCTAATCTGGAACAGGATTTGGGGGTGGGGGAGTGAGTGTTTGTTTCCCCTATTTTCCAAGTCAAGTTTTGGTATTTCTAGATTTTGTAGCATCGTTATAAGGAGGACTGTGCAGATAATGTTTGTGGTTGATGTACCCCAGCTGCCTTCAGGTAATTTGCACAGATTTAAGTAAAGGCAAAAGGCACTAGTGCTGGACCTTAATTCTGTGGTTAATAAGTGGATAGAATAGAATGTCTTGTTCTCTTGTGGCTGTGTAGGTGGAACTGTTTATTAGATCTTAACAAAGAAAAAAATAATACTATTTAGCAAAAGTTGGATATGCACAAGAGGGAGTCGTGTCTGATTTGTACTGTGAAACAACTATATGGAATAAAAACTTATGTTCTGATGTTGATTCCTTTAGATCCAGGATTTCATGTAGATGATGGCTTAAATTTTGGAATAATGTCCCTTCTGGGAATAATTTGGTTTTAAGATAGAATATTACTTTTGAAATCGGACCTGAAGCTTATGTGAAGAATATGAAATGTGTAGAATAAGAAATGCATCAGACTTGCAGTACTAAACACTAACACCTGGGACATTTTCTACTTCTGAATAAGTGAACAAGCATTCAGTGCAATTTCATGTCACCCTTCTGCTATCAGGAGATGAGCACTCATTGTCAGTGCACATTGCAAGCTGAATTATTACACTCAGCCTACCTTTGCGCCCCTTATATTTTCAGCTGGATCCAATTTCTCTTCCTCACTTAATATACTGAAGCATTCAGTAGTTCAGCTGCCAGAGGCTGACACTGAGGGGTATCTGTATTTTGGTGCAGGATAAAATCATGTCTCTATTTAGTCTGCATAGAAACATTAGTAACATTTATTGAATGCTTTTAGTGGCTTTTGGGAGAACTGCCATAATCAGGAGATGATCTTAATGTGTGTTAATAAACAAAGGTGTTAATGTTTGCAGGATTTGTCCAGGCTGAGTTAATTTGTTTATGCCACATTCTTAGAGTGTATTTCTGTGTTAAGGGGTAGTGTTTGAAAGTGGAACTGTATTTTTTTTTTTTCTCATTGGCAAGCTTAGTTCCAGAAATACATTTTGCAAAAATTCTGGACTTAAGAGCATGTGCTCTAAGGTGGGAGTGCATCAGATACCTTTGAGGAATGCCTCTGGGAAGTGATGCCTTTGCGACAGGGAATGATCCTGTTTTAAAGGACCTGCAATTGGGATTGAGCAGTAAAATCTACCATGCTGGTTCCAAACCTTTTGTTTAAATTCCACCATACTGCAGGAAGAATCTGATAATCATTTTTCTTTTCTGTAGAATAAGTTGGATTAGGACCATATCTATGATCTCCTTGACACTCGTGGCATTTGAAATCCCTTTCCAAATATTGTAGACGCATATTATATGGATTGATAATGATCCTAACCTTCTGATTAAAGGCTTTCAAGAATTCTGCAGAATGAAGCTTGGCAGTGATAGCTGCAAATTTGTGTGTATATAAAAATAAATATATTTTTTCAATATATATTAATATATATTAATATATTATATATATTATTTTATATGCTTTTACATATATACAATATGTATAATATATATATGAAAAACATTTATCAGATTTACTCAGAATAATTTGACAAACTCTGGCTTTTGTTTTAAAATATTTTTCCATGCTAAACAATAAGAGGTTAAGCTCAACATATTTTAGTTAAGTTTAACATCTGATTTCCAGATAAAGTTGAATAAATTTACCCCTCCTGTTTATTCTGCCCTGAATTCAAACAATGAATCTTTGCAGAATAAATTAAAAAGTGTTTAAAAATGTTTATCAGCTAAGTAGGTGGGCTGCAAGTAAATCAAAAGAGTAATTTTAAATGAAAACTAAAACTATAGCAGAATCCTTTACAGGACTGGGGGTCAATATGGAGGTGCAGATCAGCAGGGGGAAGGAAAGCAATTAATTTTGATAAAGAGGGTGCTGCATTGTGTGCATAGCGCAGGCCTAACTTATAGACCTGCATCCCCCTATAGATCATCTATACAGCCATACTGTGTGAAAGTTTATACCTGAATTTAATATGCAATTTAGAGAAAGATAGCAACAAGCTGAGATATCCTATCTCGAGATAGATGACTATATAGAGACTTTAGCTCAGGGGGTCATTTGCATCACTGATGATATAGATAATCCCTGAGGTTTTCCCACTTTGCACCAGAAAAAGTAGTTGACCTCTCTGTTTATACTGTGCCCATCACCTTAGTATCCTACCACTTTTCTGTAAAGCAAGCATCTGTAGTAATGTCTAGAAGATATAGCAGAGAAAGAAAGGAAGGAATAGTTTCTATTTAGGAAGGATTGAGAAGTGGCTTAGAAGTCCAGAGATTATTATTAAGAGTGTAGAAGTGGTTTTGTGGAAACTACTGAATATATAAAGTAAATGTAATGTAGAATTATTCTACTAAAATGCATTCTTTGCAGTTTGATCAATTCCCTTGTAAAACCTAAATGAAACAAATTGTATTTTTTCTTAAGCTTTTGCCATTTGTGATTGCAAATGTGTATTTTTCTTTTTGGTTTCCCAAAAGAACATAGGGAGGCATTCCATGACCTTGAGTGAACACAGATGTTCTAGGGAAGTTACTTTGTACGGAAATCGGACATGATTTGAGGAAGAAATGCTTGCGCTCCATCTCCTGCTGTTTTTCCCTCCACGTGGGCATCCCTCCCACCCCCACACACTTATACTCAATCTTTTCTTTGACCTTTGACTATTCAAATTCTTTGAATAAATGTAACAATTCCGATCTGCAGAACAAACTAGAATTATATTTAACTTTGCCAGCATAAGAGATTTCTGGTGAGCTTAAATGTTGATAGGGTACCCTGTTTGAAAGAGCTGCCTTTTCTCTTTCTTTCCCCCCATAAAGTTATGAATATGGAAAACTGAATGAGGCTACAATTAGTTCAGCTTTTCCCAATTTCTCGTTGTGCTGAGTGGGTGGTGGATGAAATGCTGATGTGGGAGACCTGACCTCTATTGCCAGCCAAACCACAGAGCAGCTGGGACCCTAATTTTTCCCCTCCCTCTGCTTCAGTTTCTTCATGTGCATTAAAAAAAAAAAAAAAGGAGGGAAAAAAAGCTGAAACAATACTTTGCTGTTTTGTCCTGATACCTAAAGGATCAGTGAATCTGCTGCAGCCTGAGAAGTAAATGTGTTAATGTAGCCAAGGTGCTGTTGACCTCCAGGGGAAAGTGATAAAATCTTTCTCAAAGTTTTTTTTTTTTTCCTTTTTTTTTTTTTTCTCATCATATCTCTCTGAACAGCACAGGTGTAGTAGGGAGCTTTAAGCTTCCGAGCTCTTGTGCTTGGAAATTGTGTTGAGAGGCAGCCCGCACACAGAGCGTTTTTGGTGCTTTCCCTGCTTTATTTTTGTTCCCTGTCCAAGCACTTGAGAGTGGCTGATAGAAGCAAATGTGCAACCTGTTGCGTGTTCAGCACAGGGGATGGCAGAGAGCTACTCATGGCAAAGTTGGTGCTGGATGGGAGGCTCTGCTCCAAAGAGCCACGTTTTAATGCACGGTCCTAGCGGGCAACTTGCAGCCTCATCGGAGCAGTGACTTTTAGTTCATAAGAGAGCTGGAGGGGTTTTCAGGCTGAGATGTTTTGGGAAGGTTCCCCCCTCCGCACTCCCTTCCTTTGCATTCACAGAAAATAGGCTGTTAAGAAGCGGAAAGCATGCAATTTATAGCAGATGGGTATAAACTGCTCCAGCTCTACTACTGGAATGGGATCAATCAGGAGCACTACATGCACCATTTACCCAGAAGAAACCCACCTGGGGGAATCCTGTGGAATTTCAGCCTATTAAGACAACACCTTAACAAGTTTAGTTTAAATAAAAACTTGTCGGCAGGCATTAAGCGGAGCGAAAGCGGGTTCGCTCCATCATCCCCTTGCTGTCCCTTTGAGAACTGCGACTCCCCTTATGCCATGCCAACAAAGCTTCTCCTTCTGTATTTTTTTCTTCTTTTTTTCATCTCTAACTTTTGTTCAGCCTGTTGTTAAAAGCAAAACCCCACAGAGGCTTAGAGAAGTTCCACTCCATTTGCTGGACTTCTAAATAGAAGGCATTTAGCTGAGCTAAGTGATTAGACTTTCTGTTGCATTTAACCACTCGCTTCACATAGAACTGGCTGCCTGGTGAACTCCCTTTCTGCTTTAGCCTGTCTTTATCCTTTATTATTGTCCCTTCGTAAATGTGTCTTTTTGCTCTTTTTCTCTTTTTGGGATATCAGATTAACAGTACGTGTTATGAGTTGGGGGAGAGGGAATTTTAAGGCAGCTCTTCCCTTTGGGAAATATAACAGTACACTGAAGACCTAGCTCTAGTAAGGCTTGTAAAGGAGATTGGGGCATACAGTATAATGTAGCATAAAATGGAGTGTGGGACTTTAAAGAAACTAATCTATTTTAGGCTAATGTTTAAGTTTTGTGTTTGCTCTTCTTTTCCCCCAGGTGATATAAAATTGTTTAAAATCTATCACAAAACACTATGGGATTTTAGGGAGGAAGGGAGGCAAGTTGGAGTTAAATCTTCCCAGTGGACAGCTTGCAAACAAACTTTTCCTCTGTGCTTACCAGTAGGTGAACCAGAAAGCAATACTGGCAGCAAGTACAGTGCAAATGGGCATGTCTAGTTTTGGGGTGCTTGCTTTTTCTCCATTCTCCATCTTGAAGAAGCACTTCAAATTGTGTATTTCAGAAAGTTTTTCAGCTCCACAAAGGTGCTTTGGGTGCATAACAGCTATTGAAATCAATGTTAAGCACTGCTTTTATACGTTTTCCCAACTACTCTTTCTTAATAATGCTTGGCAATGTTGTCCTAGGTGCAAAGTTGACATTACTGCTCTACCAACGAAGCAGACCAACCGCTTAGAGCTGCCACTGGAGAAGCACCCAGGGTCCCTGCTGATGTTGGTTGCTGTCGCCCCATGCACTGGCGTCTCCATCTCAGATCTGTGTGTCTGCCCCTTGGGAGACCCTACTGAAAGGAAACAGATTTCACAGCGCTATGTGAGTTTGGATTTTTTTTTCTCTCCTTTATTTTTGAAAGCAGTCAAAATTGCAGCTAAAGAAGATTTCTCCGGTCATAATAACATGTCTTCTACCTGAGAAAAGTATTACATGCAAGACTTATTATGTTTAGAATGACAAGGAGATTGACAGGGCAGCTAGACTCGAGGAGTTTGGCTGCTTGTATTTGCTCAGTTTTAAGCTATTTTTTTTCCCTTGAAAACCCTGAATTGTGTTAAGGCATTATCATGGGGAATGAGACATTATGAAGGTTACAGAGAGAGAGCAGTAATTAGCTTTTGTTCCCCCTTTGGGGGAGATATGTTCTGGACGATCAGCTTTTGGAAGATAAAGACGTACAATGACTTCTGCTCATCAATCCTAAAAAGTTAGGCAGGAAGAAATAGATGCATCTGCCTCTAAAATGGGGTGTTTGAGACTGAAACCCGAGGAGTCTGAACAACTTAAGCATGATGGGGTCCTGCCAGTCTCCTCCATCAAGTTAACGTGTAGTTTATGTGAACCGAAAATTCTTGATAGTAGCTGGTAGCTTGTGATGTTATGAACTTCATGAACATAAGGAGTGAGATCAGGATAGTGGAACTATTTATATGGATAGCAATTGTTAAGGTGTTGTGCTGAAGAGATAGGAATATTGAATTTTAAAGTGAAAGTGGTTTAATAGTTTGTTAATACGTGCTTCTTAGTGAAGCACAAACTAAATGCCTCTCTCTGTTTTCCTCCTTACAGTGTATAAAGAATTCCTTTCAGGACATAAAGGACATTGGCTTCTTACAGGTCAAAGTTTTAAAGGCAGCTGACCTGTTAGCAGCAGATTTTTCAGGTACTTTATTTTTGTTTTCCAATATATGATGCAGTGATGCTCTCTGAATGTTATTTGCACTCTATGCAATACCTTGGTCAGTTGACCAAGGAAATGCTTTGACAAGTACATCGAGCTTCAGGATGCCTGTATTTACACCTCAGGAATGTGTATTGAACACTGCCATCTGCCAGCTCCTGATGCTGTAGTCTCAGGCACCTTCCTCTGCCAAATAGTGATCTCTGTACGGACAGAGATTCAGTGAAAAACTTGGGACTTTATTTTATGACTCATGAAACTCGGCACTGGTATCTACAACTGGCGAAAGGCTTAGAAAGATTGCATGTGTTTTGAGACCATCGTGTTCTTTATTTCTAAATATAAGTTTGAGCATCCTGTGCATACGTGGCTTTACTGTGGCTTGTGTCTTCAGAAGATCCGTCATAATGTAATGTGATAATGTTCTAGCAACCTAGTGGTTGATATCTTCCTATAAGAATATGTATAACAGGAAAAAATATTCTGTTCAGTGGTGATTGCTCAGTAGCCTCTCCATTAGGTGCTTTGCAAGTCAGTGACCTAGGTGGAAAGATGTTTTAAAGGACCACATGTAGCAGACTCCTGACCTGGTTCTTGCCCTTGATGCTATTATTTTTATTATGATCTTTTCCAGGATTCAGGGGACTTTTAAATTCCCCTCTATGTTTTGCAGCAGCTTGTAATTCACAGGCTCAGTGTTACATCTTGTATACTTGCTGACATAGCCATTTTTAAGGTAACTTTTTGATAAAGGTGGGAAAGATGCTAGAGAGAAAATACTCTTCACATTTTCTGGTATTCATCCAGACATTATAGCATAAGAGAATATTGCTCCCAAAATAAGGACCAAAGGATAAAGCCCAACATGAATCATCATAGCCTAGTTTCCATTCACTACTTAACCCTGTAGTGAGAAGGTTAGTACCCCCAAGGGTACCTTAAAGAACTGAAGAACTTAATTTTGACAAAATTAAGCTGCCACTAACAAAAAGTAGCTTGTGCAAAAGTGCATTTCTAAGTTGATATAATGTATGCACGGGCATGGAAGTACTAGTGTAACTGCCCCTCACTAATAAATTTAATGAGAACTGTCCTGCAGCAAACCAGGACTTCTCACAAATGGCAAGAGTAGGGCTGTCTAAGAATGCACCAGATTTTAACATAAGCCATGTCCAGGGAAAGAACTGAGCACTGATGGTTATTTATCCTCTGGATAACTTCACTGACACTAATGCAGTTGCATCAGCAATGGATTTGGCCCCCTTTCTATCAATACTTGAACAGGAATGTGTGGGTGGATAATGAACATTGGAAGAGACACACAGGTTCTTGATTCTGCAATTCAATGACTTTTCATAAAGACTGTGACACACATTCCTTGTGCATAGCACAGAATGAAATTCTGCTTAAGTAAAAGGTTACTCAGTCTGTCATTATATTCAAAATAACCCAGGCTTTGAGCCTGATTCATGAAGCAAATGACAAATTGTTTTTCAATGGCAGTGCTGAAAATATCCTAGTATTATGCTGTAATAGACCCACCAAATTGCAAAAGGATGCAGCCATTTTAGGTAAAAATAGCATAATTTCTGATCGTGAAATGAGACACATAAAGATTAATTATCTGTTCTGAGCCATTCATAAATGATTAGTGCAGCAATTACGGGCTTCCATAATAGGACCCTTCTTGAGCAGTGCCATATTTCCTGCATTGCCAGGGAGACTGCACAGATTTATTGTTATTGATAGAAGTAAATTCAAAGTCCAGCTAAAAATCTGATAAAAGGAATAATCCCGGAGACAATAGGAGATGTGAAGGTTTTTCCAAAGGTTCGCAAACAAGCAGTGTGAGCAGGTAGTGTTCCCTGCTCTGTTCTGCCCCATAGCAGCCTTGATCCTCAGGTGGGCACACTTCTGCAGACCATCTCACCTGCCATCTAAAGTGGCATTGCACATCATATATTCACTTCAAATCTATAAATTTTTGTATAGTTGGGATTTCTGTTGTTTGTCAATGTATTCTGCTACTTACATACTTTAATTGTGATTAAAAAAAATCTATTAAACAAATGTAATAATTAGAAAACACTATAGTATATGCTTTGGTTTTGAAAAGGTACACTTCAGCATTTGATTTATTTTTTGGCAAGTATCTAAAATGTCTTCGGACACAGCCATGCCAGTGTCAGCCTTCCATACTTTTATATTCCTAGATAATGGTTTTGTTGATGTGAAAATGACTTTTTCTGCCTTATTGGGTGTTTTCTGTGTATGCTTGAGAGTTCTCAAACACTGCATTTGCTCACTGACCAAAAAATAGCATTCAGAATACTAAATTATACAGTGGGATTGTTTTGGGCATATACCAATTCTGGTACTGCATTTCAAGCAGTTTCTCTAAAGATCTATCAGCATTTTCCACAGCTATCAGGGAGTGGGCAAATAAGCTGAAAAGGAGAACACAAATCCTAGCAACATGCATATTTCAAACTTCACCAATATCGACTCATTAATACTCGGTGTTTAGATACTGGAAAGGTTTCTGTTTAATTTATAAACTTTTCAGAGTAAGATCCCTAAGAGTTCTGCATTGATAAAGCCAAAAATAAGGATAAGAAAAAGATAGCTTTTGCTTAAATATGTGTTGATATATATATTTAGATTTAGAGGTTTAGTAAGCTTCAGTTTTCAGGCTTTGGAGTGAAGCTGCCTGAATGAATTGGAACATTAGATATCTAGGTGAAGTTTCCAGAGCTGGAGATGCATTGATGGGATTGTTATTTAGCAAGTTGTTCTGAGAGAGGAAAGCACTTTCCAACTGCCTTCGTACTATATATTCTTATTTGGCCTGTCACTTTCACAAATACGCTGCACTAAAAGAGTATGCTAACTGCAATAATCCACTTAATTAACTTTTTATTCATTTCAAACTTTTTTTTTTTCTTTTTCCTAGGTAAGAGTGATCCCTTCTGTGTATTAGAGCTGGGAAATGACAGTCTTCAAACACACACCGTTTACAAGAACCTTAATCCGGAGTGGAACAAAGTTTTCACATTGTAAGTGGATTGCTTTTGAAAACATACTTCAAATACCAAACCTTTAGCATCTTAAATGTAAAACCCTTTGACTTTGTGGAAATATAAAGGTCAAGTTTAAGATGTGTCATTTTTTCGTAGTCAGAAGAGAATGTTGGAGAAATATCAAATATAACTCAATTAAAGCCTTTTGCCTTTTAGTAATTCTTGCATTGAGTTTATTAATAGAAGTCATTAAAAGAAGAATTACTGTAATATTTATAGAAAGAATCATGACTAGACATAATGGAGTCATATCTGGATCCAAGAGATAATATAACAGAAAATGGAGGCTAGATATTCATGCCTACATTTTCCATAATTTGCAATAAAATATTTGTCATTGAGCTATGGTAGAATACCTCATTTAATTTGTAAGTAAGCACAAAATTAGAGTTCACATTGGTCCTGGCATAGCTGCTGTATTTAAAGTAGTTGAAGGTAGCTTACTCCAAGTTAGAAGCTTATATTTTACTGGAAACCAAACCATGCATTTTTAGATGAATTTATTAATGAACAGAAGTAGAAATGTAGGTATTGGCAACACATTTTTAAAAAATCTTCCTTTATGCTGACAGATTTTTTTTTTTATGCGTAACTGACTGAGGTGAATTTTTTAGCCACAGATTACTGTGGTCTTAAAAACAAGGCAACCATGAGTGCAAGCGTATCATATTCATATCTACACCTGTCAGCTGAAAGAGTAATCCAAACATTATGGAGTTCTTGCAGAAGGAACGTTCAGAAAGACTGGGCTGGATCAGAACACAATAAGAAGTGTCTGATATCTTTGCTAGAAGTGCTTTAGTGTGTTTCCATTTAATTCATGGGTGCCAGAAACTGAATCTTCAGACTCCTCCATCTCCTTTACATTTCTGGTTTTTTTTTTTTTTAATTGAAATTAAGCTCTTTAGAAGATACTGAGGATTTAGATTTGTCTTGGCCCAGAACATATTGTTTCAAGTGAGTCCGTTTCAGCTAGCATGTTCAATAAAGCCAGAGCTCCCTACCTGTCTCATTTAAGTTTTCTGCAACACTCCTGTCTGTGTGACCCACAGGATTTTAAATATTTTGTATTTCTGGTACCTATACCACATGCAAAATCATAATGCCGTGGAGAACTTCATGCGGCTATTTTAAAGTTTGTTTTTAAATATTTCTTTGGAAGTATCAGGAAACAGGGTTGCTGAATTGGCAGGTTTTAATGCATTTTCAAGCCATTGAGTCTAGAGAGAGCACTGTACAATAGGTTGCATTCCTGTAGAGCCTGGGTCACATCACAGAGCATAATGCAGCTACTGGCTGGAGAAGCACCCATGTACCCTCTAGGCATTACTGATCTGATACCTATATAGGGTTGAGTGCCTACTGCCACATCAGTAGAATCCTTGGACTGTATGGAACAAGGATTTTGTCCAATTTGCCTTTAGTTATATCTACTAGATTTTTTAAAGTAATTGTTTTTGTTATTACCTTTTCATAGTACTTTACAAGGCAGTTAATTGTTCAAGTCAAAAGAAATTTTGTAAGTTTTTCCACACTGTCTTTTCATGTATACGTACTGTCCTGAACTCCAGTTTTAAATTTGCCTCTCGACCTCTCCGAATCACCAGCTGTCTCTTGCTGAGAGCCTCGTTCTATGTTGTTTGACATGCACAAAATGTCATTCTCTAGCAGTTGTTATTTTCTTCACCTGGTAACATGACTGAAATGTGAGGGGAAAGCTTGAGGAATACCCATCATTTGATTCTATTTTTTTTCTTTTTTTTTTTAATTAAATGCTCGTTTTATACTCCAAGGTAATGCAAACTTAATTAGTAAAACAGTGTTCTCAGATCGTTGTGGAGGAGACTGTGTATGTGTATAGAACATTATTTGTGTGTGTGCTTCATTCCAGTCCTATTAAAGATATTCATGATGTTCTCGAAGTGACAGTGTTTGATGAAGATGGAGATAAGCCCCCGGATTTTCTTGGAAAAGTTGCCATCCCTTTGCTGTCTGTAAGTTGCATTTGCTACATATATTTTTGCTATGTAGATTATTAAAATGGTGATGGTTTCACGGGGATCAAATTGAGTTTTTTTCCCCTATACTACAAAACAATGCAGATTTAGAGATAAACGGGTTTTGTGATGTAGATATGTCTTAGTTGGCAGTGTTTATAGTCCTCCTTAATGTAACAAAGCTTCCCAACCCATTTTAGTACAAAGTTGATTGATTGGAAAGAAAAATGTAGAAGTGTCTGTACTTCATCAGAACTATATGCCATGCAAGTCTGAAAACATAATTGAGCTGTTCTGTATGTTTCCACATCGTCTTCTGAAGGTAACATTTTAAGCATGTCTTTGTTCTATCTTGCTTCTTTTTACTCCAAGAAAGTAATTTCACATCACAGTAGGATTGACTAGAGATAGCTGTTGTTATTGGCACAGCTGAATAAAATTACCTAAAAGGGGTGTTTTCCAATCCATAGTGCTTTTAAAGACTGGTGGCTTTTGTTCTGTAAACAAATATGTGAAGAGTGAGCGCTACCATGGGAGTGTAAAATCAAAACTGGAAACAAAGCAAGCGCAGGGGAAAGTGGTTGCTCTGGAGATTAAGGAGAGTTAAAGCTTTTTTCAGAGATGGCCAAAAAAGGCCAAGCTAAAGAGAGGGGAACATAAAAGGGTCATTAGAAAACATTAATAGGGAAATGGAGAAAAGCGGCTTTGTGTTTGGTGAGACTGATTTAAATTGGAACAAGGTGAGTAATAATAGAATAAGTAAATCTGATCAAGAGGACATAAACAGCTCCATGTGTATATATGCAGTATCACAAAAGATTCTGGTAACTTTTGCATTAAAATTTGGGAATAACTTTCTACGCCAGTGGCTTTTATGGAACCAAATAGTAGTTGGGTCTAGAAGCCTTGTAGCACCCTCACGTTCATGTCATTGGAATCATGCTAAGCACATGTTTAACTTAAGCAGGAGCATTTCCTTGAGTTTGGAGACACAGTCATTTTCCAGTTGGGTCCACCACAGAGGAGGGACGCTGCAGTGTATTTATGCAATGAATACAGTGTTGAGCCCTCTATGAACGTTTGTACTTGTGATGTATAACATGATCCAGGTAATGCAGGCATGTGCGTAGCGTGGAGCTTTAGGTGATGCCTAATGTGATTCTGTAGGTAGTAGCTCTTGAATAGGTACCCTGGGAATATGGGTTTAAATGATATAGTGTTAAATGGATGCATGGTTTTGAAACATCCCAGTGAATGTGTATTCCCCTCTGTCAGAAAGACTGTGGCCCACCTCTCTCATAGCTAGGGCTAGAGTGTATCTTTCAGTCTTAGTGATGGAAAGGCAGTATTGGGATATGGGTCTCAGAGATGTGAATAAGGGGAGGTTTCCAGGGGGAGAGCACAGATTGCACATGATCAAAGCAGGCTCTGTAAGCTCCACAGTCAGCTGGAAAATTTATGGACTTAGTTTAGGTAAGGGACCAATCAAGATCAGAGAGGGGATGTTGAACTGCAAGGATTTTGGTGTTTCCAAATAAATAACGAACTGCTTGGAAAACTTTTGAACCAGCTGAGGATATGATCCCAGCTTAAAGAATGCTTTCTAGTGGTAAAGGAACAGGGTAATGCACTCTGGTTTTGTTATTATTGCGTTTAAATATGTATTTCTTGTGCATGCAAGTTAAAAGCACTGTGGCTTCAGACTCTCTGCAGGCGAGTGTGTGTGTTTTCATCCACTCCTTGCTTTTTGCTAGTTATACTAGAGTCCAGCACATGTGTGCTCCTGAAATTTTGAGAATAAGACATGGCTAAAGTATAGGAGAGCTGGAGAGGTAAATACCAGGCTTTTGGTGCTGTACATCCTCTGCTCAAGAAGCAATTGTGGGCAGAGATTCTGCACCAGCTCAGTACACCAAACAGCCTTGGCTACAGGAGATTTCGAGTTGGATTGGATAAAATAAATGATAAAATCTCTGTTTTGAGACTCAACCTGAGTCTCCAACAGGAGAAGCATGTCCAGTTCAGTGACATGCATGTGTGCATACTCGCATGTGTATGATATGAACATAACTGTGTTAGAGCTGCAATGTGTTTTGTGGTCCTCTTCACCGCAAGGCTGTGACTCCAAGTCCCTTTTGAGGCTGAGGATATTTTAAATTGTCTATATTAGTGGCCTGAGTTGTCGAAACATCCAATTTTAGAACAACATTAAAGTCAGTTTTGCATGGAGAATGATTTGATGTTTACAGGGAGGAAAAACTCTTAACATCTTTTATTCCATTTTTGATCACTCTGTTAATTTTTCCCAAAGTCCTCATCTCTCTGATGTTACTGGAAGAGAGTGGCTGGAGCAGCTGCTCTCCTGCAGACCCAGCGCTTGCCAAATGGTCTGCATGATCAGCAGCAGGCTGTGTGGGCTCACAGTGAGAAGATGTTAGATTTGGATTTTCTGTTGATTTTATAGGCAGTTGTCAAGTGTCCCTTAGGAAGCATGTAACAAGGCAGAGGAGGGGAGTGCATGTGTGTGGTAATGTCCAAACTCCATTCAGTGTACGTTTTTCGTCCAAGGTTGGAGACAAAAAATAAAAATTGTTTATGCTTTGCCTTGCCAACTGATCTTCTTCTTTCCCTTCCAAACTTTTCTGCCTCCTATTTCAGACAAATCTAGTATAAATATAATCCTCTCAGCTTCTGATTAAAAAGCATTTTTCACCTATTAACTTAGTCTGCTCAGAGAGAGAACTGCAGTTTTCCAAGCCATTCCTTGAAATAGGAATTTTAATCTCTGTTGTCATTTTGACTATAGATTTGAATTTATTCTTTGGGCTATTTAGGTAAATATGTTGAAAAGGAACAACAGTTAGTTCCAGTCTCAAGGACATCTCACAAACTCCACAGATTTAATTTCTTGTAGGTAATCAGGCCTTATCCTTGACTTGAATTAAATTCCATTTGGAAAATCAAAGTGTGTTTCCCTTTTTCCCCTGTTAAGTTAAAAATGCAGAAGTTTGCCTTGTGATCCGTCAGCATGTGAGGCAAGTTTACTTCAGGAATTGTTTAAGGCTGATTAAGTTCTCATCTCAATGAAAAATTGCCTCAAATAAAATATAGTTAGATGTGCAAAGTTCAATTAATTTGACAGATTTTTGGTTTAAAGGTGTCAGCAGCCTTGCAGTATCATTTTGCAAATGTGTATGCCTTTATCATCATGACCACGCATTAACATGAATGACCAAAAGCCCCCAGACAGTGAAATTGGCCTCATGCTTTCTATTCACCTCAACTGTGATCTAGGCTTTTTGCATGCTCTGAGTAAGAAATACAAACAAAATGGGGGAACATAATTAGTTTTAAAATATCAGACAATGAATAAATCTGAGAACTTCATGTTGATTTTGATACCATTGCGCTGCAGATAGATAGTGGGGCAGAGCGAGAGACGTGACTTGTCTTTTGTTGCCCTTCTTCAGGAGGATAAAAAACAAGTCCTGAACTTTCATTTCAACCCTAACTTTCTCTGTGTCAACCAGCCCATCAATTGTTTTTTCTTCTGCTCCTCTTTATATCTAACTGTTCCTCACCTCCTATAAGGAATATATAGCAGAGACCTCATCTCAAATATGCTGTTCAGCCGCACTCACAGAAGTCACATTTAAACTGGAAGAGATGCTGGAAAGAGCTATCCGGCTGTTCAGGAAAACACAGCACTCCCTTTCCAGAAGAAGCAGGCCCTTGTACTGGCAACTGAAGAAGATCCTGAAAAATTGAGAAGTAAGGCAAAAACTTTACTGCTTCAAGAAAAGAGCTGGATAGGGTTAGAAGATTTGTAAATTTTGGGAGGCTAATTATCAAAGCCGTCCTTTCCATTTCTGTACTGCTTTGCAGTTTAGATCTTAGGAAAAGCAGACATATTTCTCTTGGTAAGTGTCTTGTCTGTCTTGTTTTGCTTCAGGAGACTCCAATCTCCTCAGAGGTTGCCAGTATTAAAGACATGGGAGGGTATAATATGCTCCAATGAATCTGAAAGCAAAGCGTAACAAAACTCTTCACATAGAAAGATCTCCAAATGAAGTGTTGTATCATAAAAAGGAATGTTTTTATCCGTAGAATTATCAGCTCAGAGTAGACTTCAGCTGCACCCTCTTTTTCAGCAAACAGGAAGAGGTTTATGAATTATTTCCAAGTACCAAGAAAGGTCAGTGTCTAACAATACAGCAAAAACAACTAATACAACTTTCGCAAGCTTAATTATCTAAAGCGTGGCCCGGATTCAGGGAGCAGGCACCTGGCAACTGAGATTACTTAGCACTTGACCAGAAGTGAACAGATTTTGCAGAAGTAATGTTGAGAGTTTGAGAGCAGGGAAAATGCTGCAATTATGCAACAGAGACAGCCATCAAGTGGAATTTCTGTTCTGACGTTTACCTTCTTGTGAACCAGAAATGTTAGAAGAGGAAAAAAAAATCTCTTCTGTTTTAAAAAGAAAAAAAAATTCTGAAAGGAGAGTCTCCCCAGACCATCTACTGCTCACTGAAATTGATATATTGGCCTTCTGTGAAGAATTCAGATTTTTACCCTACTTTGGATGCCACAAATGTTTGTTAAAAGGGAAATTGGAGGGGCAAGCAGTTTGGGATGAATGGATAGACATTTCATGTAGCAGAAAATCCACATATATTATTAGGCTGAGAAGAAACACTATCAACAAAATATTCTGGACCATGTGGATTAAATATATGGCTTGCCTTCATCTTTTCCTGTGGAAATATGCCCTGTGATGGGATAGGTGTTTGTCTGTTACAAGGTATCTTTGTTATGTAGGGCAAATGGTGTGACATTGTGCATCCGCAATGAGCTCAAGCAGGAATATCAGGGGTCCCGCCTGCTTTAGATGGATTACCCTTGGAGAGTGGCCATTACCCTTTCCACACGTCGTGGCTGTTGATGTACAGAGGTTTAACCCAGCATCGTTCTGTCAGGTCATCAATATATGACATTGAATCTGCATCAGAGCTGGTTACAGAGTGAAGTTTTCTTAAAATCAATGTAAAAAAACCCCACATACTAAACCATATTTCTTTGAGACAAGAGCAATGAAAAAACAGCCTTTGCTGTGTAAGGGTCCTGTCTTCTCAGTGTTTTGTGTCATATCAATCTCAGCTTTTGCGATTTCATTAAAATTCCCAAGCGGTCAGAAGGTTGTTGCTTAATAGATTTAGCATTGGCTGGCTACATCAATACTGCGTTTAGTCACATTTGTTTTACTGGGGACATCTGTGAGAAGAGTTTAGCAAATATATTCATTTATTTGAAAGGAACTCAGTGCACTTTGAGCCTTGACTGCTCTGCGGTCCTGTGTTCCTGGCCATTTTCTTCCCACCACGAGGCAGGAGCCGAGTTAAACCTCTGCTAGACATTGCTTCTGCAAGGCAGAATACTTTGTTCCTAAAGAATTTCTGCATTTTCTCCAAATGATATATTTCCTTTTCATGGTCTTGTACAGGGAAGGTTTGTGGTATGGAAGGTGTGATTTGTTCTGTGAAAACATGTTTTATCCTTTTGTGTTGCTTCAGAACAGAGAAATGCCCCAATTACCAGAAATTCCCTTGGGGTGTAAATCCTGAGTGTGTTGGGTTTGTTTTTTGGTTTTTGGTCCTCCCATCTCATGTTTTTCTGATTTTGTAAAATGAAATAAGGCAGTAGATAAGGCATTGATGTCCTCATTTTAATCACAGTATTAGTTGGTGACTAAGCCCCAGTACGTTGTATGCTATTAGCATGTTTTCAGAGAATGCAGGCATTAATATTCAATAGGCCATGAAAGAGCATCACTAAAGGAATAATATTGATTTTATCTCTTCAAGGACCTCACCTGTAGACATTTTCACAATCCGTTTAAATATTTAGGTGAGAGATTGAAAGACCATTCCTTTCCTTGGCATTATATATATATATATTAATGTTCATGGATAAAGCAACCTATTTTTGACACTGCTATCCATGTGACATAAGATACCTATCAAAAGGTGCCAGAAAAAATAGATTTCTTTCTGCATTTTGTTCCTTTCTACATTTTTGTGACTTCTGTTATCTTTTCTATAGCTGACAAGAGCATTTCAATGGTATTTGTGAACAGCAGAGACTGGGGAAAAGTATCCAGAGAAGGAGGGGAAAAAAAAAGGTCCCAAATTAAAGTAGCATGATTGACCATATCTAGAGAGGGGGAAACACTGAGTAGAATCAGAACTCTGAAGAGGAGCAGAACTGTGACCAAAGAAAAACATGCTGAAAATGTGGTGTACTAGAAGCTATTTTGGATGTTTTCTTCTGGGCACAGTTGAAACATGCCCCTGATACAATCTCCCTGCAGTCATGTGTGTGAAAATTACCCCATAGCTTTTGTTGTACCACACTGGGTTATGTTGCCAAAATGTGAGATTTTTGTTTGACTCAGTTTTAAAATAACAGGAACGATGGTAAGGATACTTACCCTTTTAAATTTTTCCCAAGCAAAAATCAGCCCCCGTGACCAAAAGAATATTGAAATAGAAGTTATTCCTTGCTGATTTGAAGCTGTGTGAACACACCTGCAGACACAGCCCAGATGTTTGATTTGGCTCCATCTGTGTACATGAAGAGGCTTTTCCCTAAAGTCAGAAGAATTTTGGGGATCCAAAACACTGTGATGCCAAAATTGGACCTTCCTGGAGGGACCACTTTTCTTTTTATTCTGCAAATTTAACAGCAAGTGACATTTCTTTCCTTGTTGTTGGATATAAAAGCAAGAAAGAAGTCTATCCCAAGGAGAAACTTTCCACTAGTTATTAGTCTCAGGATAATAGGATGAAGTGTTATGAGGAATGTGTAATTGCAATACTGGGAAATTCAGCCCACAAATTCATATTTTGTGAAGAATGCAGAATTTTGATTTTATGATATTTATGCAAAGGCACACACAGTTCTATCGCTGCAGACACATTGAAAGCAATGCACAGGCTAAAGCTCCTGTTGGGGGGTTATTCCCTGGGACCAGAGGAATAATGGCCACAACCCATCTCCATCTGGCCCTTTCCCTTCACAATCAACAAATCATATTTTTTTTTCCTTTCATTTTTTCCCATCTCTTCTGGAAAACAGAACAAAAATCTTTAATTTCCAAAGAATCTTTAATTTCCAAATGAACTTTGTTTTGTTTTTATTCAACATCATTTTAAATCATCTTTTGCTCTTGTTTTTTGGGAGGTAGCAAACTGCTGAATAGCAGAATCATTTCTGATAGGCGGATGTTGCTTGACTTGGGAACTGTCATAAGAAATTCCAGTGTAGCATTGTGTCTTTTTTTTCTTATTATTTTTATTTGAGGAGAAGAAATCTCACATATAACTGTATCCTGTTAAACAAACCTTTGGATGAGAATACTGAAAAAAGCTGGAGTTCCTGTTTGGACACCAGTGAGGATGCAAACTTGGGCTTTATAAGGGCTCTCTTCCCTTTTAACTGCTGGCCAGGAAAGCCATCTACCCTTGGCGAGTGATTTGGTGCTGCAAGGGTGGAGCAACCTTAGGAAGGAAAGTGACCTTTCGCCTGTCATGTGAAATCACTTGGTTCCCATTATGCCTTTTTTTTCCCCCCTCCTTGTTCCTTTCTGCCATGGTTTATATGAGTGCCTCTTCTAAATGCCACAGCAGCAATAGCCATTTTAAATATGGTTGCAATTTCATGCCCCCAAATTTCCTCTGTTATCTTTAATCTTTGATCATTACAGTCCCCGAATGTAGCTTTTTGGTAAGCTGCAGTTTTTTATGTTACTGCTGTTTAGAATTAACTGGTCTGCTTCCTAAAAAGCCAAATGTTTAATCAATACATATCCTACTGTGTATAATAAATACATTTCTGCCATCACTTTCTGAAGAGAGAATGCTTTTGATTTGAGCCAAATAGTTTACAAAATGGTGAGGGAAGGGATTTTTTTTTTTTTAATAGATGTTTAGTGCAATAGGGCCAACCGGCAGATTAGAGCATAGAAACAGCATTGAAATACTGGGGCCGGGTTTTTTTTTTTTTTTTTTACATGAATTAGTTTATTTTGAACATTTGTTACATTAACACTCACTGTAATTAAGCTGATTAATTTCTCTGGATTCTGTTTCCTGGGTAATAATTTGACAACCTTTCAGTAAAGTGAGCATTAAGAAGTGCGTTTGTGCATTGGAGTGTGCAGTGGGTAGGTAAGTTGCTGCTATGGCTCTTCTCCTCGACTTTGGAAGAAAAAATCCATTTTAAACCGGTAATAACGGTGGCTGATTACTTCCCATCAGCTCACTGGCTTCCAGGGCAGAATTTTCAAACTGGTTATTGCTTGCACTGCTCTACTATAAAGTACAAGGTCTGTAAATTAAAGTTGGACCATAAGAGATTTAATCTGCAATTTTATAGGTCTCTAATCTAACGGTCATTTTGTATTTCAGGCTTTGAGTATGTTATCAGGGTTCGGGAAAGTTTTTTTTGTGTGTGTGTGTATGTTTGGGATTTATTTATTTATTTGTTTTTAGTGCCTTTTTTAATTATGCTGTGAATCATAGAAGAGGAAATATTGATGCCCTTTTTTATCCATCCTCCCCCAAACTATAGATTAGAAATGGTAAGCAAAGTTGTTACACGCTGAAGAATAAAGACTTGGAACGTGCTTCAAAAGGAGTAATTTACTTGGAGCTGGATGTCCTATTTAATCCTGTAAGTTGATACGTTTTCACTTTGCTTATCCTTTGTGCAAGAAGTCAGGAATGCAAGAACCTGCAAGGGGTGCGGGGTTGATCCGTTAAGCGTGGGGAGCAGCTGGGAAAGGTGCTGACCCAAACACACCTGGTTGTGGAGGGTCGTGCTTTATGCTTTGGGTAAGGGCCCGTTGGTGCAATGGTCCATCTGGGTGGATGAGACGATGCCAGGCAGCTTGGGTCTGACAGTGACCATGGACATCTGAGGAAGCAGGGGTAGATTATTGTCCACAAGAGCTCCATTTGGAACAGATGGGGGAAAAAATAAAAGCAAAAAAGTTTTTTTTAAAGTTAATGTTTAGATTATTATATGTTACTTTTAACATCTACTTCTTCCCAAGAAGCTGGTCCACGATGTTCTCCTCGTAGGCTGGCAGGAACATTCCTGAGGCATGTGCACAGCACATGTAGTTTTTAGGTGGCTGAGTCAGTCGCGGTTGTTCATGCCCTACAGCCCTTCACCGAGTTCAGTCCCGGTTATTCAGGCTGTCGTGGGCCGGCTCATAGCCCGGTGAGGCTGCTGGCCGTTCCTGCTAGCACATGTGGTGGTGGTGGTAGATATGGGAGGGCTGGAGGGAGCAGCTACTTCCCTGCTCCATGCTCGGGGGCTGGCACTTGCCCCTCCGTGTCCACATCTGCCAAGAGCCCCAGCACGGAGGCGTCTCCAGGTGGCCCCTGGTGGCAAATCCATAGGCATGAAGAAACTTCCACTAGAACCCCAGGCAGATGTTGGTCCTCTTATAGTGCTCTGTCCACCAAGCTGTCTTTACGCCTATGGTGAATGTGCAGGATATAAATATTTATTTAAATTTCTCTATAAGGGTCGTAAGGGGACCTGCTGCTTTCCTAAGGTCTTTTCCTGGATGACTCTTAAGGGTGTCAGCCTCAACCAGTGCAACCCCTGCATGTTTCTCCATGCTCCCACAGGTTGAGGGGAAAGGAGGGCAGGTAGCTGATGTGATGGACCCATGCACTAAGGTTAAGGAGGGACAGTTTGTACTGTGCAATTGCGGCTCTTCAGGCCATTAGATCAGGCTCTGGTCACCAGAGGAGAATTAGATTTGTGCCAGGTGTGAGGGGAGTATCGTTTTATACACCAAGTAACTTGTAATCATGCAGAGACTCTAAAGTACGAAAGATGCTGAAGTTCTCAATCAAAAGTGGTGATGCAAAACTGAAAGGGCAAAGGGTAAATGACTTTTTTTTTTCTTTTTTTAAGGTAAAAGCAAGCATTAGAACATTCAAGCCACGGGAGAAGCGTTTCATGGAAGAGAACCGCAAATTTTCTAAAAAGGTAAAAGTTTGTCTTTGGACGGAGTGCTCACATGTGCTTTAGGAAGATTTTACTTGGCATAGAATGGCTCTAGGACCAAATCTGTTTATGTGTAGAAACACTGAACACATGTAAATTCTTTGTGTGTGTATTTTTTTTTCTGTATTTATTTAAATACTTGTTAACACAGAATAATCTTCTGATCTAGTTTGCATTGGTGCTTCAGGGTGGGGAGAATGACACCCACAGATGTTGTGCAGGTCACAGAACTTAAAACAAGAGGCAGATTTCTCTCTCCCATAAGGAAGAAAGCAAGTCTACATTAGTTGCTTAAAAAGTATGTAGCACTTTAGAACAACGACCATTATCCTTTCTTAGATAAAGGCATCTTATAATGATACCTTTAGGCTGTAGTTTTGTGTTATTTCTATGGACTAATCTACAGAACAGGTAGAGAAAAGGTTCTATATTTTGATTAAATTCTATCTGCCAGTTTTCCTGAGACGTTGCTCTATTGTAAAAATTGAAGGGGAATAAAGGTAGGTTTCTGTTACTGTTTTATGTAGTTTTGGCATCAAAATTTACTGTTTTTTTTTTCTTTTTTTTTTTTTTTTTCTCTTCTGAGAGAAAGGAAAATGATTCTGAAAGGTTTGGGTGTAATCACAAAGCAGACAAGAGCTGGAGAGTGTCTCTGAAAATAGAAGCTTTATTTGTAATATATGCCCCAGCATACGTTTGTAGCTTAAATTACCCCATTTTCTGAAGCAATAGTAGGATATTAGAGTATTTGATTAAACTCCTCTTCTCCTCCCCTCCTCCCACTCAATATTTATCAGATCTTATCAAGAAATGTTGATCGCGTGAAAAAAATCACCATGGCAATATGGAATACAATACAATTCCTTCGGAGCTGCTTTCTCTGGGAGTCCACGGTAAAGAGTGTGATAGCGTTTGTGGTAAGTGGATTTCTTCTTTATTGCATAAGGCTAAGTGATATCTCGAGCGTCGCAGCACCTTCCTCCCCACCGGCTTAAAGCCACGTGTCACTTGCTGCTGTTGGCATGCAGGATGGTGCACAGAGCCCAAACTGGGGGGAAAAAATAGTGCTAAATGAAAAAGACTGCTCAGCGAGTTCTGCTGGCTTCCTAGAATAAAAAGCCCAGTTCTCTACCTGTCTGCCCTGCTTTTCAGCTCTTTCCTTTTTCCTCTTGGTAGTAAACACCCCATTTGCAGTTTTCTCATAATCCACTTAAGCACAAAAAAGGTTTTCCCTGCTTTTTATTCTGCGCTGTGACATTTTCTTCATGCTTGAAATGTTTGGCATGCCATTAAAGGTTGCAAAATTGTTTTGTGGTGGTCCAGCATGGAGGGAGGGGGGAAAGAAAAGTTTGAGCTGAGTGTTTATTAAGCAAAATAACAGCCGCATCTCCAAGATTTCCAACCCTTTTACTGTTTGTGAATTGCAAGTTGCTTCAAGATTCTTTTGAGGAAAAGACTTCACAGTATATTTGCTACAGATGAGTAAAGTGAGCCATCCCTGGGTGAAAGAAGCTCAGAGTGAAGACTGGGCTGTCTTCCACTCTGCACTTTAGACAGACAAGAAAGTAGAAGGAAAGTAAGGCTGTTCTCTGTGTTTCTGGATTTTTGCTTCTGTTTGTAGCTTATTTAAATCATATCCAGAGCTCAGTAGTTAGAGAGATGCTGACTAGTGCCTTGAAGTGTCTTTTTTCATGGAAGAGCAGGGATGCTAATTGATGGTCCCTTCCATAGGATGCATACGGATATACGGAAAGTGCCAAGAGGAAGAAAGCGTAAATAAACGTAGCCTTGGCCTCGCAGCCATAAGGTGCTGAATTGGTGATGTGCATTCGGCATCGTGGTGGTCTGAAATTGCTCCCTGTGTCACCGCTGCGAAAAGGACTGATGTGGTTGTGCAAGCTGGAGGTGGAAAGGGAGGGACGTGCGCAGTCCTAGGGTGACATCCTGCTGCTCAGCAGGTACCTGAGCATGTGCCTAGGAGGTCTGCTGAAATAGGGACCAAAGTGCTTGTGAAGATACATTGCATTGCCCTTGGTTTTGCTCTAGAGGTAGTCTGTGCCTGCCCTGCAAAGGGGGAATGGAGGGAGGGATGATGAGGGAGAAGGAAGCCAGGCAGGCTGTGCGATCATATAAACCTTGTTGTTTTAAGCAACCAGATATAAACAGCCATACAAAAGAAAATCAGTGATCATCAGAGCTTTGCGATAGGCAGGGACTGCAGTATCTTGCACCTTTGTGTTTTAGTCTTTATTACTTAGTACCTCCCTTCCCATTAATGCTCCCAGCTAGGGTGTATGACAGGGGCATGTGCTGCTACTTCTGGGTGCACAAGAGAAAAAGGAGGATGTGTAAAGAGAAGCGAAACAGAGAAGAATAGCTCAGACAGGATACAGATAAATAGGAAAATTGCTATCATCACATGTTCTCAATTTTAAGATACTTCATCCCCAACTAAATTTCTTTATTAGTCTGTTTTGATGAGAGAAGACCATCCAAGAACATGTAGGTAGTTTTCATTTGCATTTTAAAAATGAGATCTTGCTTTCTGTCTGCATTCTGCAATGCTTAACCCAGTGACTTTTAACCTGAGTCATTTGTGTAGGCGCTAAGGACACAGATCAGGCCTGTTTGGGTAAAGGGAAATTAGGATTTAGTCAAGCTTGGGCGTTTTGGAAAGAGGGTTGTGTTGGAGGTGAGGTGAAATGCAAAATGTCACTTTTAGAGAAATTTGCACGGTACACAAGGAGGCCAATACAAGTAAATTCTAAAAAATAGTGAGTCAGAGGAATGAAAATCACTCATAAGTTTTACATTTCTTTATAGCATAAACTTCATGCTGACTCTGGTACCAAAATAGGCAGTATGCTGCTCATACTCAGAAATGGCTTTTGGTAATGTGCTCCTTTACGTCCATGTTGTGGTGCTGCCTGTGTGTGTGATACTGTGTGTGCTATTTGTGAAAATTGTTCCCAGTTTTTCTGATTTTAGCCTTTAGCCTAGATTTCCAGATATGCATCATATCTCTCTCCTGTTGCACCTTTTTCTCCATTGAAGCATCCACCCAGTTACTGGTGTCCAGAAAGCTGGAGTTGCATAGTGAGACATGCCTGAGGAAATGTCTGCTTGTAAGTCATTTTGTGCGATTATAAGCAGTTTGTTTTTTCCACTCATGCATATGGAAACTCATGTTCTCATCTTTCTAATGCACTTTTAAATTAAATTCTTACTCCTTCCTCCCACATATACTTGCTGCCTACCTGCTTGGCTCCCTCTCTCACAAATTTGGTCATGGAAATTAAATCCATAGTAAGAAATGAATTGTTCTTACTATACAAAATGTATTTTAAAAGTATTTCAAAAGTTAATTTTAGTCACAAAGTGATTTTTATAAGGAATTATGCATCATTGCACATTGTGCTTGTGATTTTATACAACATAATTACACCTTCTATTGACAGTTTTCTAAGCATTAATGGCAATTATGTCATTTAATGGAATTACAGTAATTGCATTAAAAAAACTATAATCTGGTGCAAATTAAAAGGATATATCAACTGGGATTTTTACTATCATATGTGTGTATATATATATTTTTAAAGTTTTCGTGCTAGATGCAAGAGGCATTGACAAGAGCAGGTGAACTGTGGAAACCCAGCCTCCCTGGCAGCACTGCGGTGACTGGCAGGGCTTGCTGCTGATTTGCTTCGGGGTCCCTGCACACTAACCCGTGCCAGCACACTTCATTTTTCCTGGCAGTGTGTCCCGCTACATCAGGTTTAAGGCCTCTGCCCATCAAGGCTTCTGCCAGCGTGGGTACAGGTGGGAGCTATTTTTCAGGCTCAGACCTAGCTGGCAGCCTGGGTGATACAACGCGTGCAGCAGGCACGGGCAGTGCTTATTTATTCTGCAGTGACATTGCAGAGTGATAAGTCTTTTATTGCTGGGTTGATACGGGGAGGAAAGGAAGGAGTATGTGGTGGTGTAACATAGTGGGGTTGTAACACAGAGGTTCTGGTCAGACCCACTGCAGGTAGGTGGTGATGGGCATCTGGGGAAACGACAAGTTTCATACTGGTTTGAGTCACTTTGGGCTTCCCAAAAATGCAGTTGATACAAGTTTAAGCAAGCCTTGGAAATCATGTCCATGGGGCAGCTGCCCTACAGAGTAGGGGAACCCCCATACTCCAGGTCTGGAGGTTTCTGCAGCAGAGGTGGGATTCTAGGGCCCTTTACCAGGTAGGAGCTTAAAGCTCTGCAAATCCAGAAGGAGCTCAGTCTAGAGGTTGACAGATGCTTTTTTAGCACTGGTCTCTTCAGCTGTGGGAATTGAACTGCCTGGGGAATCACAGATTTTATGCAGTCCCGTATATACAAATAGTGCATGCATTTTAATTTTTTCCCCTGTTCCCTGCTGATTTTCTCATCCTTAAGGTATCTAGCTTTGAGGACAGGCAGCACTTAAGCATTTCTAGCAAACAAAGGTTCATTCTTCCAACTGAAGAGCAGCAAGGCATGCCTTCTCCAAATAACACGGGTACATACACACACCCCTCTGCTCATTTGCTTCAGTTCTAATCTGGAATAACAGAGATAGATGACTTGGACTCCGCAGCCTGTGAACTTCTTGGCGTCTATGCTGAGTCTGCTGGTTAGCACACTGCCATTTCAGCTTGTGATATGGGAGCTGGATCTGAGCCCAATTGAACTCATCTCATAGAGGAGACACCAAACATCTTATTAGGCATGAGCAATTTTTAATCCCTGTTGAACTTAGCTATATTTATACTGATGACCTACAGGTAAAAGGCTGGTAAATTGTTGACAGTGTCCTCTAAAATTGTTAATCGCCTATCAGTACGAGGGAAATGCCTTTTTTTGCCTTTTTTCCCCCCTAAAAATATGTTTATTAACTCAAAATCTAAGCCTTATGTAGTTTACGTGGTGTGAGGTCTTCCATTCTGTATGTGGACTTGCATCTCCTATGTGTCGTGCTTAGACTTTCCCAAGCAGATGTGAAACCTTCTGCTCCTGTTCATATTGAGCATAAAGCAATAGTAGATGTGGACAGAACATGCAAATAAAACATCCAGTTTGACATGAGTAAGTCATTTTGCACAACAAAATGACTCATTTTTTTTTCCCTTTCATTTTTGAGAATTTGGGGGATTTTTTGTACAGTAAAAGAAATGTTTAGGACAAAAGGCTTAACAGGGTAGACAAGTAATCTTTGGAGAAATGAGACCAGTAACTGCTCTGGAATCCCAACAACCTGATTTTCCAAAGAAATAGAGAAGACCTCTTTGATGGGCTGCCTTGGTCGTCTGGCCAACCCAGGAGAAGATGGAGAGTGATTTTGACTAAAACCCTACTCCCGAATGATCAGTACATGATAACTCACTTTTCTATAGTTGTGAAGGAAGATGCTCTTCTACATGAACTTCTCCAAAATCTTCATTTTCCCTGTGAATAGTCAGCTAATTTTGAACCAGAAACTGCTTGATAAAAAGCACAAACCACCCTGCCATTTGACTACATGTGTAACTGATGAGAGGGTATAGTCTTTTTTTCTTTTCTTCCTTCCTAGCTGAAGACAAAATATAAAACATTGCTCCCAAAGTATTTGGGAACAGCATTAAAGCAGTGGTAGATTAAAATGTCTCCACATTAAAAAGCTAAATAAAATGAATAGATGTAATCCTGAGGAAAGGGAGAAGAATGAGTATTCTTCAAACACTGAATAGGGAACTTGGAAAAAGAACGAACTTTAAAAAAAAAAAAAAAAAAAAGGGCAAAAAGTATTAATGCAAAAGAGATGGTCTTACTTCTGCTGTACTATGCAGCCTTTGCTAAGGGCTTTTTTCACCCTGTTTGCAGTTTGCATTTTGCTACAATTTTAAAGAAGCAGCAGGCAAAGGGATGAATGCTGATTTTATCTAAATAGGGAAGCTGAAATAGCACTCTGATACAAAAATTAGTTCCCATTTAAGACTCGAGTCTAGCCCTGAACGAGTAGTGAAAGACGGTGTTTCAAGAACTGGCTCTGGTAATTAATTCTTCAACCCCCCCTACCATTTTCTCCCCCTGTCTACCCCTAGCAAAGGCACCTCTTCGCACTGAGTGTCTCAAACGGCAGTGAAAAGGCTAGATCCAGAAGTATGTTTTTATTTCCAACTATTATATCCCAGTAAAAGCATTTTCCTAATGACAGAGGAAACACTTACATCCTGCTTCCTCCACACTGCTCACGGCAGTGCCTGTGAAAATCCAACACTCGTGCCCTGAAAGCCGTCAGGAGCGTGTTACTGACACGTGCACAAAACTGCTCCGATGAGAAACAGGCTTCTTGAGGCCATTAAAGGTGAAGATTTTACCCTTCTCACAGCATTTTTTTTTTTAATTCCAATATTATTCTCCTGTGGTTGAGGGGCATACGATTTAAGCTCGAGATCCCAGGATCTGCTTTGCTGCAGCCGTTGAAATTCCTGGAATAGCAACAGTGATACTGATGATGCTAAGCGACACACGGCAAAGTAAACACATGTTATTTCCAGCTCTTTCAAAAATGCAAGAACAAACAAGGACAAAGTTAATAGGGAAATAACCACTTAGGAGCTTGACAACACTATAAACAAGATTTAAAGAAACAAAGTTTGAATTTCTGGAGTGAGAGTGAGATGGAGCTTAGCAGTGACAGACACAAGGGCTCTTTTAGCTTTAAAAATAGTCCTGTGCTTCAGCTTGAGAGTTGAGGGATTTGCTTTTTACCAGTGAAATCTTCCAAATAAAATTAACAAAAATGCTTCCTGTGAGGCTTAATGAGGTATTTCTCCTTATAACGAGTTCCTTGCTTTTGGAGCTGGGGAGCTACATCTTAAATTATGGACGTGTGTCTACGCTGTGCTTGTGAGTGATATTGTGCTGTCTGTGTTGTGTGTTGCAAAACTGTGTGCATTGTACAGGAATCATTCCCACAGCTCCGGTAGAGAGCGGAATCCTAATCCCTGCTTCTCTCTTTCTCCCTCTAATCGCACTACATTGTTTTTACGTGATGATCAAACCTTTTAATATATTCATAGCGACTAATCTGCATAGTCAAAATGTTCAGGTAAAGGCCCCATTCTGCATCTATGCAGCCAGTCAGTTGGAATATATATGCAGGTATCTGAAGAAAAAAATTAAGGCAATGCAGAGGGTTAGGAATTCAGCTTTGTTTTGGGCTGGATGTATCCGAAGAACCTGCCTGTGCTGACATACACATACCTTTCTGTCTCTGGAAGTGAGTAATACATAGTTTTCTTCTGTTTGGCTATGTAATGACAGCCCACAAAGGCAATGGGAGATGTGCAAACATTTTGTCTAATTAAAAAAAAAAAAAGAACAAAAACAAACAAACAAAAAACATAATAATGCAAAAGGGCTCTTTATAGCTCAAACATGAACTGCATGGGAGCAATTCTGCCCAGCTTTGGGCTCAAGTTGTGACCTGTTGGAGTACTCTGCTCAGCGCTTGCATTTCCACTAATTCGATACTGCTTTTTTTTTTATTTTTTTTATTTTTTTATTTTTTTTTGCGGTGGGAGCTTTGTCGTTTGCTTCTAAGCTGTCATTTTTATTAGTCTCCCCGGCTGCTCTTTTTGGGCTCTCGTCAGGTGGTGTGTGTTGTGCATTGTGTGCCGGGCTTGGCAGGCGGCAGGTCCTTTTATTGCCATACGACGTGGGCGTGCTTGCCGCGGTGGCCTGTAATTATACCCACCACAGGTGACAGTTACAAGGGAACTTCGGTAATAATTTTAGCTGCCTGATCTGATGTTTATGAAGACAGAACCCTCTTTGTGGTCTGGCTGGAGTTTGCTGTATTGTAGTGTGCTTTAACTGCTTGATTTATGAAGCCTTTCTATATATATATATATGTATATATGTGTGTGTATATATATACACACACACACATATATATAAAAATATATGTCTATGCATATGTATGTATTTTTATATATATGCTTATATACACATTATGTATATACATACACACAAATATCTCATGTCTTTGGAAGTTTTGCAAGAGATCATTGTTGAGCTTAAACGCTCTTGTACATTTTCTATTTATCTTTGCATATATACTTTATTTTGCATATATTTTGGATTTATTTTGCTCTGCCCAGCAAGATAAAATTGGACTCCTGCTTGTTGCTCGTTTTCTTTATGTGTTTGACATTGTTGAACTCCTGTTTCTAACGACCTATGAGCAGATTCACTCTCTTAGCTCAGTCTAATCACCGATAGCATGTGAGCATCTCTTTCGTCCATGGGTTTTTGGTTATTTTATAACGGATCAAACTTGCTATCTCTGAAAGCAGGGGCTGACTCTTTCGCTCTCAATGGAATTGCAAAACTTGCTTATGCCAAAGGTGAATTTAGCTCACGGTTCTTTCTGTCATCGTGCAAATTTACACCCTGATGTTAGGAATTTGCTCAAAAAAAATCTGGGAAAGGTTGAAATGCACACTGTCTGAAAGCAGGCTTTTTTCTTTCAGTTAGTATGTTCTGAGCTTTTTGGATAAAGAAGTTTCAAATCTTTTAAAATCTTTTGAATTGTGAAAAAGCAGGAATTCGTAACTCTTATCAATTGACTGAGAAGCAACAGGAGTCTATTAGCATCCATTTGCTAGCTCATCTGGTCCTAACGAGATGACTTTCCATGTCATGAGCCAGTGGCTTTTATTTTCCCAATTTGCCTGTTGCCTTCCCTAAAAGTTTGCTGTACTCAAGGAGTTGGAATTGTACAAACAAAGATGAAATTAGAATTTTAGGTTTAATGAATGCAGCATCTGTGTGTGACTCATGAGTGTGTGAGAGGGAGGCTGCTTGCCCTGTCACTGTGGGCAATATCATAATTCGAAATGCTGATACGGAAACTTCCCTAAACGCTACACGCATTATACTGATATTATGCAAGTTTAACCCAGCATAGAGACTGATTTTGCTAACAGAACCAGGGAGAAAAGATGTCGGAAGTCTCTCATACTTACTGTGAGAAAAGCATGTATTAGAAAGTGAAATTATCACTAAAAATAAAACTATTTTTACTTTTAATGTAGTTTTTTCTATTCTTTTTTTTTCCAGAAATCTCATGTGTATTGATTTTCTTTCAGTCTATCTGCTTGGTTTTGTCTCATGTTTCCCATTACTTTGACCTGGCACCTTCTAGAAATTACTTTAAAACACTGAGTTTTGCAGGAAGATTGTAGACATTAACTACCATTTCCTTTGTCATTGCTGAAATAATCCTATTGGTATTTGATTTTTGTTTCTTCATTAAAAAAAAAAATCCTTTAACAGGGGTGTAAGCTTAGAGCAGTGCATTCCTTAAAAAATACACACGTGTGTGTATATGTATGTATATACACACATGCACACACACACACACACATGCTATTTTCATTCGTCTAAAATGAGGGAACATGTAGAGCTATGTCTGTGGGGGGTGTAATCAGTGTAACTCCCTTAAACCTCAGGAGAACTGTGTTATTCAACATCAGTTAAAAATCTCCATTCTCATTTTGGAGCAAATCCGGTTTAATGTCAGTAACTGGTTTCCAGAGGAGCCCAAAGATCCTGTAGGTGGCGATGCACTCTCAGGAATGGGCAAAGTCCTCCTTTTTGTCAGATTTCTTTTTCTTGTTTCTTTTTTTTTTCCTCTCTCGCAGGTTTTCTTGCTTGAACTATTTTATTTTTAATTTAATTCACCCATTCTCTCAGCGCTAATCTAACACTAGTTGCAGAAATCTTGACAACTGGAAGAAATTTCATATTTGAAGGTAATGCAACATTTTGGTTTTATGATGGAGACAGAGGCGCCTTAAGGGGTTTATCTTAAACCGTTCTTTTTCTTTTTGTTTTGTTTTGTTTGAAATGAGAAAAAGAGCTGGATTCTTTACAAGACCTGAAATATAAGAATTAGCATTGAAGCTGCATAGCCAATATATTTTTTAAAAAGCCTGTTTTCTTCTTTTTCAGTTATGCTTTTCTTCACTAGTGTCTAAGATGTGTCTCAGAGGTTAGATGTAAGCAACCTGCAAGTCCTAAGGTGTTCAACATAGAGTTGTTTAAGGATTGCAGTAATTAGAAAAATTGCCTAAATCAGAATATCACGTCCAACAACAATTTCCATTTATACTCTTTTTTCACACTCTCGGGCAAATGAAATTGAAAGGCTGGGGCAGATGCAAAGTCCCGAAAACTCTGACCAGAAAAAAACAATCAATCAAAAAAAAACCCAAACCCTACAAATCCCAAATAAAATTTGAACTAGTAATTATGAATAGATTGGAGTATTGCCACAGTTAAGAATTGCATTAGTACCAATGATATCCCTGAGTTTTGGTGTCTTCCCCCTACCACTTCATTAAATTGTAATAACAAATCTTAATTGTTGGCATGTGCATCATAGTCAGGCTTAGCTTGGTTTCAGGTGCTCTTTTTATTTTGTTTGAAATGCAGTGCTGTGATCTTGACACATGCTAACAAATAAATAACATGAAGTGTTTTATACTAGTCTAATATGCTGATTTATTAAGTTAACTGAACTCCTGGAAAGACAGAATGTTTTCTGATAGGTGCGTGTCGTGTGAGCAAAAATCCAAACTAGAACAACCTTTATTTTCTTTTCTTGTGCAGAGCAGTACCTTGTTTTGGGAGAAGTTACTGTCTGTTGTGCTTTCCTTCAGCCTTTAATGGAATATAGTAACTGCAGAGCTTTGTATCAAAGCCATTTGTCAACTTTCATTAGGTGTATTCTATTGTTTGTTCAGATTAGAAATAACTGCATTACACTTCGGCTTTGAAGGCTGGTTTGTTTTTAAATATACTGGGTATATGTGACCTTTTTGTCATTTTTGATGCACTCAGTTTGACAATAGTTGGGATACACAGTTAAACAGCAGCAAAAAATGCTCCACAAAAGCCACTGTTGGTGGGTCTAGGAAAGGAAAACAAAATTTTGCAAGTAATACAAAATATTAATGCAGTAATACAAAGTATTATCAGCTAGCAATATGCCTCTGATAGATGGCATGGAGGAAAAAAGAGCAGGTAGTGTGAATGCAGCAGCCAGTCTTACCAAGCCATTATGCACTGTCCATATGAGCGATGTTCAGATGTGGCCTCTGTCAGAAGATGATGACATGGAGGGCTAATTCCATTAAAAAATGCACTAAGCAAATTTTCTTAAAATGTTTAGAATATTAAATGTAAAATGCACAATTGATTCAGTGATATTAGCTTTTTTATTAAAAAAAAAATAAAAAAAAGAAGAAGAAACGGAACATGCCCATCAGGAATTAGATGATGACTTGTTCTAGCTGTTAATAAAACTTCCCCAGATACTTTCTTGTACACATTTGGGAAAATTATTTGCAATGATAGATTTCAATTTCCTTAATAAACTAGACCTGCCTTTCTAATTCCCTTTCCCTCAAGCTCCTCCACAGGGGTTAAGAAATTAAGTATTTTGAACTTATTATCAGACAACTGTTTCTATGAATAAAGAACAAGTTATGCTTTTTAAAAAACAGATTTATATTCCAAAAATAGGAAATAAACACTGATGGTGAAAAAGAAATAAGAGATTATTAGAAATAAACCATTCTGCAGAGCTAATCTGGATTGTTTAAATTTTTTTTCCTTGTTTTTTTTTTTCCTCCCCTGAGGAATAGTAGTTTTGTAGTGTCGTGCATTTTAATGACTTTCCTGCCATCTATTTTAAAAGTTGCATGAATGCTAGCAGAGATGGGGGTCCTTTTAATGCACAATGAATACTGTCTTATGCACTGCTACCTATAGCAGCACATGCGGAGTGACTACGAGATCAAATGGGCTGGTTAAAAAGCCTTAGGGAAGCATTATGTGTCTGAGGTCTGATCTATTGTCTGGGAGGTCGGAGAGTGTTAATGCACTCTGCAAAGATTAGACTCCCTCTCTAATTGCTCCAACACTTCCTTAAAGGATTTAAACAGTCAGGAAAGGTGACGCTCCTTGTCAATTTTTGTCTTCTGACAGCCGTTGAAGTTTATGTGTCTTTCCACGGAGACCACTAGATCACGTAAACCAGGCGGTGTCAAAGGCAGGGACCCTGAATTAGGGCTGAGAGCAATGAGCGCTGTTATTTGCAGCTTTTTTCAGCATCTGTATGCCTCAAAGTTTAGGGATAGGACAGGTTTCAACACTCCCTTCCCGTTCAGTTTTCGAAGGGGACTCCCTATGTGCCCAGAAATGCTTAATTTACCGAGTTTGGTGAAAACTCATTCTTTGAATTTGGGAGTAGATCTGAATATGGCCTACCCTTTCCATAGCATGCTTGGTGCCTCCCCACAGCAGCTCTGCCATTGAATTTGTCCACTGGATTAAACCCACGGAAAAGTACCTTGTGCAATTTAGATACTTGAAAATTAGAAGCCCCGAGTGGTTTTGTTGCTGATTTATAGGATTAAGCTGTTACAATGAGTCGTGTTTGCAAAGGGTGGCCCTTCTCTTGCGTTGGGGTTGTCTTGGGGTTGTATCTCACTCAAAGAGATAGGGATGGAAAAGTGTGAATGTTACTGAGGAAGGAGAAATGGAGCTCAACCCCAATAGGATGTGGAACACTGAGTATTTCTGCAACAAGGCCATGGTACCCTAATGCTCTCGGTAGGGTTATGTTATTGTAACAAGGGTGAAATTTGAGCCTTTTTTTTTTTTCTTTCCCTTAAATGCCCATTTCTGCTTTACAGACAGCTATGAGGATGTCCTGTTCCACACAACAGATCCTGCTGAGCTGAACAAACCAGCATCCTGTAGTTTTTTTCCTGGTCAATCACAAGGCTTTTTAACTTGATGACATCTGTATTTTTGGTAGCCGTGTAAAGTATCAGTTTGTTGGTGCATGTAATCCACCTCACACCTATGTAAACATGACTTATATAAATATATGTATTTCATTTTTCTTTTATAGGCTCTGAGCAGATAACCAATTCAGATGTTCAAAGGAGAAAAGCAGAGTTTTTAAATTATTTCCTCCCCCCCCCCCTTTTTTTTTCCTAATAGCCCTTTTGGCTCTGAATTGGAATTGAGGAGCAGAATTCAAGTGCATTCAGTTTGTTCTCACATGGGTCTTTCCTCCTTCCTTTCCTGCATAGCATGTTCCTTTGCACTGTTGCTATATTACATGAAATGTTTCATCTGTATATAAAAATTAAAAATTCAAACAAAAATCTGGCCCACTTGAAGAACAGGCCCTTTGGGCATATGGTTCATTATGCATATTCGTTTAATTACTAAAACACTTGGGATGTCTCTACTGCCCTTGCTTTCAACTTGTAAAGTTGGATCTGTTCTGCAGCACAGAATATGTTGAACAGGCATGTGTCATAAAGGACTTCAGTTTTCTCCTATTTAAAACTCTATCTAATGTTCTTGGCTGGATTGTTAGAATTTAGTGAATATTAGTTTAATGCACCGCATCAAAACAGCAATTCAGAATCTCTTTTCCCGTAGCACCTTCTCTAACCCCAAAAAGGTAAGTTTTACAGTGGTTAGATCGTAGTTGTGTTTACTATAGAAGTAATGTGAGACTAAGGCTTTAGATTTCAGGCACATTCCCACAAAGCACCTAAAGTCACACGTTAAGGCCGTATAACTTTTATTAGCTAAGAAGGGATTGCTGTGATAGTGTGACTTTAATTGATTTTCAGGGCAAACAGGTGGTGATGGTTTAGGCATCCCCTAGTCTCCTGCCATTCCTAATTTGGAGCTGCACATATAATAGCTTTATTAAAATAAACAATCTTCTGGCTTTAGTTTCACCTGAACAGCTGCCTTAAATTGCAAGAAGGTCTTGCAGTATTTTTTTTTTCTCTTCTGATTGTTCCACACTTCAGAAAGCAAGATGCTATAGGTGTCTTACTGAAAGAAAATATTACATAGTCGTGCTGTCGATAGTTAGGATTTGTGTGTGTGTTTTGCTGCTGTTGTTGCTGGCTTAAATTAGCAACGTATTTAGGGTATAATTACCACGAGTGTCCCAGTCATCTTTGTGTGTTTGTTCTGTAATGCAGCAGTTTTGTCACAATGCAGATTATGAACCTGCTAAAATTGCTCGAGCGCTGTAATCGCTCTCCTTTATGAGGCTGCAACGTGCATGCTAGAAGTGGGGGAGGCTGGGGGGCTTGATTGCTGTTTTTCCTGTGCTCTTGCCTGTGGAAGCGCAGTCTCTGCGAGAGACCCTTGGGAGTCCCTTGTGTTCCCTAGACAGGGTAAGAGAAAAATCGGAAAGTCTTTGCCAGAAAGGATGTCATCTTAGAGTGATGTTTTACAGTGGGTTTTAGATTTTTTTTTTCTTTTTTTTTCTTTTTTTAAGTTTTTGAGATGTGGATTTACTGGGATTATTCTTTTTGTCTTTTTAATTTTTTTTTCTCTTAGTGACTCCTATTATTAAAAAAGAAAAAAAAAAAAAAAAAAAAAGCTCTGCTTCAGTCCCAAAACATGTCTTTGGGATCAGAGGTTTTGGAAAGAAGGGTACTAGTGAATTCTAAAGCATTACTGTTTATAAGCACAGTGTTATTCACTTATGCCCATCTATTGCAACTTGAATTTCTTCGTGCCGTAGATGAAGACTGCTGGTGAAGTAACCTTACGTGAAATCCTCCTGCTACCATACCCTGAATTAAGCTTAATTAAATATACTTGCTTTATTAGAGAGACCTTTCTCCTTTGCTCATTCAGATCTAATATACGCAATGAACATGAGGAAGTCATTAAATTAGTTTAAACATATAGTTTAAGCTTTTCGTTTGCTACCAGTGCTAAGCCAGTGTTGACAGGCCAAAGTTAAATTTCCATTGAATACTCTTTCCATTTACTATACAGTTACGTCACCACCTGACCCTCGCTGCTAATGCTTCTCACAGTGTTAACAAGTAGGTCTCCAAAGTGGACATTTATCAGCTCAGCTAATGATAATCTTTTTCATGTCCCTTTTAAGGTGTTCACTTCACCCAGAATAAATAAAATTAACCTATGTTTTTGCATCCTTTTACACAGCACAAATGTATTCTTTCTGACACTTTTTGAAAGAATTATTTTCTGTAAGATTAGGCTTTTAACTTGCGCAATGCTTCTCTGCACTGAAAATAGATTATAACTTTCTGTATGAGAGTAATCCCAAAACTATGACCCTGCTGATGAACAAATGCAAATGCTGGCAATCAAAATGACAATTTAACTTGGCTACAGTATAAAGCTTTGTTCTACTCTCCTCCCCTTTGTTATAGGATCTTCTCGCCATTGCTTCGTCTGTGATAGCTTTTCTTTTAGGAATAACATGCAGATTTATTCTCCTGCTCACCCCCACCCCACCCCAACAAATTACCCCAAATGGTATAAAACTGTTGTAATATTTTTCACTGTTTCTTTTTTCTTTAGGATTTATTGCTGAAGGGTGTTAACTGTATTTTACTTGGCTGAGGAAATGTAAAATGTGTTAGATAAAAACACGAGTGAAAACTTAGAGGCAGCATGCGAACAAATGCGTATTTTTTCAGTGACTGCAGTCTAAAAAGATGTGAGGTCTAAAAGTGCCTTACACACATAAATACAAGATCCAAAACTTTTGTTACTTCGTTTTGCTTTGCCCCTCTGTGGTTAAAGGGTAGAGAGGAAGTAGCAGCCATTATGTAAAGGCATCGTAGTGGACTTGTAGTGGGATATTAATGCTTTGGGGTTTGCATATATCTTAAAGAAGGGATATACATCTTAAAAGAATAAAGGAAAAAGAAGACACACCACTCTCACTGTTTTTTGTTTTAAAAGTGGTCATCCATACTGACACGTGACAGTATGAGCTTCAAATATCTCTAGTGCAATATATAACTCATCAATAAACTTAACAAATGGTAAGTTTAGTGAAGGAAACTTGAACTTGGTTGATTTCTGTGGCTTCTTATTAAATGAAGGTCTCTAGGAACCTTATTTTTAATTTTCTGGTCCGACTAATCTTGTTAACATAACCAGAATAATAAAAACAAAGAAAAGCCTAATAACACAGATATTTATTTGCTTATTTGTTTAGTTCTCCTTCTGATTCCGGGCATTGTTATGGGTTGAGAATAAATCCCTTGAACTTTTTAGCAATTTAACAGTAATTCAGGATCTGCATGTGGATGTTTTGTACGTGTTTCCAGTTAGGTAGTCTTAATATCTCAAGCTTCCCTGGTTAAGTTACTGGCAGCAGTGCCCTGAGAGGGCAGTGGAGAACCCTCGTAATATTGTCAAATCTTCTGATTTGTCTGAGAGTTTGCAGAGTAACATGCTTTCCTTAAAACATCCTGCGTTTGCACATGAATCACAGTTTTCATTTCAGACACAAATGACTTTCTGCTTCCTAGCAGCAAAGAAAATGAGATTCCCTGAAGAGTCTAAAGCAGACAGTGATTAAAAAAGGGACTAACACTTGTTGACTTAAATAGTATGATATTTTTGTGTGTTTTTAAGGGATTTTTGTTGGTGATGGTCCATTGGTGCCTCGTTTTGCTGGAGGAGCATCATTGCTTGGTTCAGGGTATGAGGAGGCACATGGTGGCAGAAGACTGTGACTGATGCAGATGGTGGTGGTGGGTGAACGTGGCCACCTTGTTTGTGCTACCCAGGGTTTTTCAAAGCAAAATCATGCAGATCTGCATGGTAACACACTGTGCCATGTGAACATACCCATTATTTCAAATTCTCAGTTCTGTTTATCTAACATTCAACTTCAGCTCTTTCTGGGCACAATTTTTTGCTTGTTTTCAGGCTCTGATTGGGTTTGTGCTTGCAACAGAGAACTTCTGTAGAACAGCTAAGCTTTTTCACCTGTGGTACACCCTGAAAAATCAGCAATTTATACACTGATAATGTATGTGGAGCAATTCAGTATTAGTTCATAATGTGTCCTAAATGTTTAAGGAACTTCATTCATTTGTTGTTTTTTTTCTGAGTTTGGGCATCCCTGCTCAGCAGCGCATGTGCCTCAGAGAAGGGTTGAGATACTCTGCCACATTTTGCTGGGGACACAAAGACCAGTTGAATCTAAAGCAAATTCGTTTCTTCTAGCAGGGCTCTTGAGCTCTAGCTCCATGACTGGGAAGTGGTAGAGGAGCCCACGTGCCTGAGCGTGGCATGGGGTCAGGAAGCAGAAGACAGGGAAGAATGACATCGGGATGCATCTTTGCAATAAATTTTGCCTTATACATACATAAATATTTATATAGACACACATGCACATATGTGCACATACAAGTTTCTTGCTCTGTGCATGTACACACATCTACTTTCCCTTCCACTCTCCCTTTCTGAGTGCAGGAATAAGTATCTGTCAAAAATAATTTGCTGTTGACAGGCTTATTGCTTCTAAGGGATTCAAATGCCCTTTTGGGGAGCCAGTATCTTATGTTATTGGCTAATATCTTGGATTTCATTTGAGGCAGAGGGAGACAAGCTTAATAAGAATGTGAGAGAGTTTGTCCCTGAATATCCAGCTGCAGAAATTTCTCTCTTTCATAGAGTGCATTTGCAATTTGAGTAGACTACATAGTCAAGAGATAGGTTAGAAGAACGTCATTCCTCTGTGGAGGGAGAGGAGCACGTCATCATGTCTCAAATCAAAACCAGTGGTTTGGTTTAGTCCCAAGCAGATAACTTGGATGTTCACAGTTCTATTAGCTCAAGCTTTTCCTCTCGATTTCATGTATTGCGTGTACCGTGTTTATAAATGGCAAGGAAATTTCTGACAAAGCCGTTTGGACTTCAGTCAAATTGTGTGTGGTTTTGAAACTTGGAGTTTCAAATATTTTTTTTCACAACTCCACTGATCAGTCATTTCATTATCATTGGAGCCTGCGTGAACTGAGTGTTGCATTTTAACATAGATTCCTTGCATGCATTTCATCTTTTCACGTTAATTTTTTCCATCTGATGGATGTACGTATGTATGCATGCCTCCGTTTCTTCCATCACTATTGTTTCACAAGAATTATTTTGTCACACACACACAGCATTTTTATTTCCTATTCTTAACCTGATTACACAGCATTTTTATGCCTTTTTTTAATTACAGTTTAAAAGCTTTAATCGTTTCCTAGAAAAAAAAATGCACAGAAAACCCTATCTAATGCTAAGCTTCTAAACCTCTTAAAAACTGGTTCCATCCCATGACTGTGGGGTTGCTGGTGACAAATGTTTTATGGGCATACTTGAGTAGACACTCGTCTAAAATCTGTTCTTAATAGTCAGATTCTAAATTGGAACCAGAGGGGCAGAAAAACCAGATTTGAAACGTGTTTCTAAGGGTTTGTTTTTACTTTCAGTTGAGACTGCCTTCTCTCATCTTTTGTACTGCTGTCAAAAGGGCCACTCTCATGGTTGTTGAAACTCCATGCTTCTTGACAGGAACAGTTGGACCCCTCTTCAATGATTTTCAGATGAAACGACTTCCAAACCTCCAGAGCTTTAGCCTGTAGTTATTAGGCCCTTTGAAATAGCAACACATTAATCAGCTGAAATCAAGTGGTCCTTTCTCCAAGACTGTGATATTGCTGTTCTCTTCTAGGTAGAGCTCTCGTCTAAATATTAGTTTCAAGAGCTCCTTTTTCTTTCTCTGGACATGTCTATCTGGTTTCTATTTGTATTTTGATCATTGTTTTATAATGCTATGAATTAAATTTCTCAGTTCTATAATTGGCTTTAGTACTGTCCAAATCATTAAAAGTGACATTTAAAAAAAAAAAAAAAAAAAAGGAAAGAAAAAGCTTCTGCTTGTTTAACTTTTATTTTAGAAATTGGCTACTGTATTTTTAAAGTTTCTTATGCACAGTATGAAGTCCAGCATAAAAAAAAAAAAAAAAAAGGAAAGAAAAAGCTTCTGCTTGTTTAACTTTTATTTTAGAAATTGGCTACTGTATTTTTAAAGTTTCTTATGCACAGTATGAAGTCCAGCAGAAAAGAAGTCAATGATGTAATGGATTATATCATAACAGCACTTGGTCTAATGATGAGGAAAAAAAAAAAAAGTATTGTTAAGACCTGATTATTTGAAATGGAGACTCTTGGTTACTGTCCCTCACCTCTGCCATCTTGAGCAAGTGATAGGAAACTGTTAATGATTTCCCATTCTAGGCCCTGTATTTGGCAAACACAGGCTACAGAGACTTCATAAAATAGGATGTGGGCTTATATGGAAACTACTTTGATGGCTGATGCTGCAGAACCACTCAAAACACTGTTAGAATGCAAAAATATTTCTATTTGTTTTATAAACACCCTCTGAACATTTATTATGTATAGTATGTTCACAGCACTCATCTTCTACACCTCCAAGGCTAAATAATTTCTGACTAGCTAGATCAGTTCGTCTTGGCGCTGTGTTGTATCGCAGTAATCAAAGTTCCCTCTGCTGAAGCTACTGCAGTAAAGTCACTTTCCTTAAGCTGATGTGGGGGCTTGATCAAAGTGTCGCTGTCTGAGAGTTGCAATTCAGCAACTGATTTACCAAGTCAGCAATAAAAGGAGGTGGCAGCATCCCTCAGCTATCAGTTGAGACTACAGTGAGATTTTATAATTGAGCTTTTAGTTTAATTTAAGGTCTGAAACTTAATAGTGCACAAAATGTACTGTTGGATCTAAAATCACCAGGGTCATGGTTTTATATCTTTCCTAAATGACCTGTGATTGCAAGGTTGTATTAGGCTCACAACTGAGCAGAGCGATGTTCGTAAAGGATGGTGTGACAGATGCACTAAAATTGGTTGTAGTCCTGGAGTTGAATGAATGAAGAGAGTTTTTGCTAGAGCTTCACTGACTTCTGTAGGGCTTCTGAGCTGATTGGGTGTGTGTTTTGTGAGATTGGGTTCACTAATATCCCAGGGAGATGATGCATACTAAACCTACTCCAACAGAATGAAACATGTGTATTGAATTAATACCTACTAATACAAATTTCCATTAAGGAGTTTGTATAAGGATCAGATATAAATTCATATATATGTTTGGGGGAGACAGTGAAGGGTGTCTATTTTCATCTATCTCTATCTGAGATAGATATCTATATAGCTCTTTACGGTCACCTTATTCTTTAGAATGACATTTGAGTTAGGATTGAAGGTGATATCCCTTTATCTTAAGAAGCAAGTAGAGATTCAAGTCAAGGTAGTTGAAATAGCTTCGGTTGAAATTCCCTCTGAGGAATTTGGTCTGGTTAGAACTTCTTACTTGCAGAATCTTAGCATATAAAAATTTTTTGAAGTCTTAGCTAAGGCCATGCAAGCCTTCTGTAAAATAGATCAAGTGCCATGCCTTGTGTGCCAGGAGCTCTGTGTTTGCCTTGCCTTGCTTCCACATAAAATGGAACTGTTAGAATCATTATCATTTGTAGGATTAAAAAACAAAGTAAAAAATGCCTAGTTGTAAGTTTCCACACTGAAAATGATGGTGGTATGTTGTCTTCTCATTTTATAAATGAATATATTTTAAATACTGTCCCACAAATGCCAAGAGTAGGATGATGATCTAATTCCTTTCATAGCAACATCTAACATAAAATCAAGATCACTCTCCAAAATTCAACAGGGCTACCTGTTTGTCTGATGTGAAGCAAGTCATTTCTGGTTGCTCAGGGTTTGCCCTTCATCACAGTTTGAGATGTGTTAGTTGGATGATCTGACTCATTTTCACCTATCCATATTATTCTGAAAATAGGATTTTTGTTGCTGGTCATTCCAGAAAAATCCAATAAATGTGTTGTGCCTCCTCTTTAAAAGTGATTGCTCTAAATAGCTTAAAGTTACTACAAGCATTAGGGGGTTCTGGAAACACTATATATGAGCAGAAGAGGAAATGGGATCACAACATGCATTTTATGGCAGTTCTGGATTTAGTTTATTAACTTTGCATTTGCAACTGCTCCAAGTTTGGAGACTGTTCAAATACAGTCAGTAGTCATAGGAGAGGATTGGAGCTTGGCTTGGTATCATTTGTTGAAAAGCTATTTAAAAAAAAAAAAAAAAAAAAAAAACCCAAAACTTTAAAAATCCTTCACTGTTAAAAAAAAAAAAAAAAAAAGCTCAAACATTTACAATCTCTGTTATGTATGTTACCTGTTTTGCTGACTCAGTTTGGAGAGTGGCTTACTTTGAAATTTGTCTTGTGCATTTGGTAACGGTGGGTTTGGTGAGATACCACTCCTAAGGCTGCAGATTATAGCCTTTCTGGGCAAAGCGAGCCTTAGCGACCCATGAAATCAGAGTGGGTTGTGCTGTAAAAATGACAAGGGCTGGGAATGTAGAGCAGGGTTCCCGGACCCCTTCTCAAGACCAACCACAAGTTTGAGCCTTGTATTATGTACATCATCGTTCTCGTTCAGCGACACACTACCAAGCAGACCATGGGTGAATAAATGCTTAATATGAGCTTGCTGGTTGTCCCCTGTGTGGTGAAGGGGGCACCTGAACAGCTCCTGCTGGAAGACAGGTTGAATTTCTCCTCGAGCCTGTGAAAACCTCCTTGGCCATGAGTTGGAGCAGATTTACGTCTCTATGTGGGTCCATAGTGCGTAGCACTAAGACTCAATACCAAGCCTGGATTTTGAGTCTTGAAGGTCCTGGCAAGGAGTGAATAATGCCTTTGGACTAACCTTAGGTTCATGGCCTTGTACTTCACCAGGAACCAGAGGAAGGGGAACTAACAAATGGCAGCCTAATGCATTCAAGCAAAATAGAACGAGAACCTGCTTCCCAAACAGATTTGCTTTGTCAAAGGACTAATATGAATGAGGTTAACGGAGATTCAAGGATGGATGTTCAGAGGGATAATGACTAAAAGGCCTCCTTATATGTGTCTCGCTATATGTGTCTCATATGTGTCTCGCTTTAAACACTCATATGTGTGCCTTTCTGTTGCTTTATTTCTTCCAGGTATTTGTGATCACTGTGTGGAGTGTGGAGCTTTACATGGTGCCCCTGGCTTTACTGGTGCTCTTTGCTTACAACTTCTCTCTCATCAAGACCGGGAAGGTCAGCAGCACCCAAGATGCCCAGGCAAGTGAAGCAGCAGTAACATTGCTGGCAGAGTCAGCTTGAATTTGCCCTTGAGGAAAATATCATGAATTTTAATGGTATTAAGCTAGTTGTGTAGCTAAACAACTTTTTTATTTTATTTTGAGTTACTGTGAAGAAACCTTCACCCTCTCAATTTTTGTGACTCAATTCATGCAATAGACCGTTCAAAGTAGTAGAGGTGGAAGGAGATGAGTGTGTGGGAGGGAGATTTGACTTCTTTAATAAGTGCAAATGTTTAAAACGGATTCAAATTAAGACAGACTTCCAATGAGACAAGAACCAACACCCCGTGCCCTGCTACTCTTGCCCTTTACATCACACTGATGATTCATGATTCACAGAAGTGGAAAGTCAATGGAAGCTGAAAAGAGAAGTTAGTTGTTTTTTAAACCCTGTCCTGTGATCAGAGACTTTAGGGAGAAACCTTTTCACCCTTCCTCCCCCCACCATATCAGTAAGAAACACTTTTTTTTTTTTTAATTTAGTCTTCAGTATTTTAACTTGATTTAGCAGAGGGAAAAGACTTGTATACAAAATTATTAAAACATGTGGTAAAGTGCTGTTGGTGGGATATGAAATGCTGTTTGAACTTAATCCTGACTTTGACCCTTGTCTTTACTTGCATAACACTGTTAATGTAAGTTAAAATGAAGCAAGTAAATTCATGGACAACTGTAATAATCTGTTTTTAAACACATAGCAAGTGTGGGAATAAAATACAGGGAAAATTAACTCCTTTCTGGCTTTTGAAAAAAAAAATGTATCCATGAAGAGTACATTTCCCCAAGCTGATCACATGAATTTTGTACAAAGAAATAATATCCTAATATTTAAAAAGTCAATAGCTGTTACATTAGTTTTAGCAATGGAAGCTCTCATAGTTTAGTTTTCAGTTGTTCCTAGGTAAAATAATTATTTAAAAAATAGAAAAATCATGTTATTCAGACCAGGACATGGATTAGGTGTGAAGATTAATGGTAAGAAAAATACTTATTTCCAATCTTATTAAAGTCTGGATGACCTTAGAAATATATTGCGCATGCTTTTATTTTGTTAAGAAAATGAGAATTCCCCTGTGGGAGAATCCCAGATGATGTTTTTTTTTGTTGTTGTTTTGGAGGTTTTTTTGAAACAATGTAAAATAGTGGTGAGTCCATCGTGCTAGATAAAATGTAGTGTGAATACCTACCAATGCTCATCACTCTTCCTGTGGTGAACTTGCTGCTCATTCCATTACCTGGTGTCCCACGCGCACACAAATCAGCAAGATGGACGAGAGCATCATTTTGGTGGAGGCTGCAGAGAGCCTATATCTGAACATACAGACTAATTGTACGCAAGAAAAGTTCATGTGAAAGTTGGCCCTTTTCCTGTTACAGCTCATGAGCAATGCTATGCCATGGAAATCAGCGGTGCATTTTACACAAGCAAATGTTACACATGTGCCTAAGTGCCTTTCAGGATTGGGATCATATGGAACAAGTAGTCAGTCAAAGTGCCTTTAATATTACCTGATGATGATGCTGACCATCTGTAGGTCAAAAACAGACAATCAGGTGCTACTTTTAGTTGCATCTGTCCTGCAGATGAGAAAAGGTTTTCTTCAAAATACTAGTGCCTTTGGCACAGTCTTCTGCCTTTGTTTTCTGGGTGCCAGCATGCACATTTTGTGCATATAGAAGAATGAAAGCAACAGTGCTTGGAAATGTGGAATCCAAATTCTTTCTCAGATTTCTGTGCCATAAAATAGGAATAACAGTATTAACCTTGTATGCATGATTCAATTTTGAGAGGCTAAATTCATAAGTATAGGTAAAATGCTTTGTGTTTTATAAAAGGGAGCTTCTACAGAAATGTATAAACCACAATCAGGGTATCTGAGCTCTCAATGCCTTCTGCATACTTGATCCAACTGCTTTTCTAGGGGGGAAAAAAACCATAACCTCTTTTCTTTGTGATTCTTCACATTCTTTGTGTTAGCTCTATTTAAACTTGTAATACAGTGATTCAAATATTCCTAGTAAATAACCAAGTTAAACTTGGGAGACCCCTGTTAAAGGCTCAGCTTATAAAACACTTGAACTGAAAGCCAATGATCCGAATTTCAAGCCTTAGTCAAGTCTTTTGTTTTCTCCCCTACCTGTCAATGCAGAAGTTAAAGGGAGGAAATAATGCCGTATAGAAATCTGTATGTGATTCGTGAGATTGACTATGTTCATACTAATGTATTTTCTACCGTCTAATGTTTCAGTAATGGCCCTAAAGGGAGAGAGCAGTCATTGTAGCTGTGAGGATGGAACAAGTTGAGTACAGAATCCTCAGCCTTGACATACCCACTGGTTCATTTGTCAGACTAAGAACAAAGCTGTTTACAGAAAGTAAAAGTTGGCAATGAATTTGAAAGCCTATTGCCTTCAAACTACCGGACACTGCCAGTAATGGTTTTATTTAGACTTAAAATTTGTATAGGGTCTTGCACTCTTTGTTCAGGATATCACAAAAAAAAAAGGAAGAAGAGAAAAGTCCTTGAACACAGAACATTATTTCTGAAAGGTGAAAGTGGTGGGTTTTTTAATGAGATGGAATAGTAAGGGAAGAAAACTGTGCAATAAAATGTTGCGGGAGTTTCAGAAGCTTTTGAACACTGCCAGCCACTGAGAAGTCAAGTGTAATGTTTTCTAATACTGACATCTGCTTTTGCAGGAGCTTATGGGCTTGGATGAAGATGATGATGAAGATGACAAGGTAAGCACATCTTGTGTAGTGTGTTAGAGTCATAAGGAACATGGGAGAGCACAAACGTGCATCCTAACTCTGCGAGAACTACATTTGTTCTCTGTATTAATTGGGAAAGCAATCATAACCAATTGACTGCTTGGTGAAATTGAATATATGAGAAGATTGGTTTGCATAACATCCAGCAGTGGAGTTACCTGGGTGAAACAGGTGAACTTCATTTGATTCGGAAGAGTTCCCAGTGTATTCTTGAAATCATAGCAGAAACATGCATATGTATGTACACATGCACATATGTGCTTGGGTGCAGGTGGGTGAGGTGCACAGACATGCATAAGCATATAAAATTTCTCATCACTTTAATTTCCAGTTTTTGTTGGACATTCTGTATTAATGGGTTTCCCCAAATTATTATTATTATTTTATTTATTTTTTTTTCTTGAGGCTGGAACTGTTGTGATTTGTGGACGACTGGTTAGAGTTTTCTCAACATTTCTTTTAGAGCTTGGAAAAGAACTGGTTTTAGTTCATCTGCAGAAATGTAGGAAGATTTGGAATTGGCAAGGCCAGTTTCTTATTTTTTTGGAGCATATTTACTCATTCTTTTCACTATGAAAAATGCATTGGTGTTTTTTTTTTCAAGTTTATCAAGCCATGGTGACAAATGATAAAAGGATTAGAGGGCATGACATACAAAGAAAGATTAAGAGAACTTAATGTATACAGCTTGAAAAAGCATAAGTAAGTGAAGGAGGATCTGATAATCTATAAATACTTTAGAGCTGAAAGGTGAGGAATTATTTAACGAGCAACAGCATGCAAAGGAACATTAGCCGTTATGGAGAAAATGTTCACAAGGCTATGTGAAACTTTTAAGATTGCATACTGAGTTAATAAACATCTTGAATATTCTCTGTTGTGAGAGAATGTTACAGTAAAAATGTTCATCATTGAGCAGTCAATCAATACTATAGTTAGCAAGTGCATCTTAACTCTCAGTGGTAGACATTGGAGTTGAAGCTTAACAGATTAATTGATAGGAATAGTTGCTTTAAAATTAACCTAGTCTTCAGTGGTGGTTATATTTTAATGAGCAACCAGAAATCCATCAGAATTTTATAAAATGAAGTGTAGACAACTTAGTTGAATCACAGGTTTCTGGAAAGCACAACAGTGATTTAAATGTTCTCATTTGTTATTCACCATTTGCATTGTTATATTGGCCTACTAAGTGGAAGTAAAAAAAATGTGAATATCTGGAAGTAAGCAGGAATCCTTAAATGACAGTTTCATTATTTTCTCTAGTGCATATCTCTAAAATTTGATAATTTCAATTTTGTGAGTGCCCAGAGTTAGAGACCAGTAAATGTTGACCTTGCATCTTATTTGTGTGATGCTTAAATGTGCAATTTATTCTCTAAAACCATTTTTGTTCACTTTCTTCTCTTCTAATATTCTTCTTTTTCATTTGCAAGTGCTGAGGTGGAAAAAAATGTAGAAATGTATTAAACAGACATTCAATCCTCTGTGACTTGTGCTCTGTAACAGAGTTGATGCTGCAAAGCCAAAGTGTTCTAGTCAAGTATACAGATACAACTGACTTTGGTTCTCTCTGTATGTGTAACTACGTCACTGAAGTACGAATGTAGTTAGTGTCAGTATGGATCTAGCCTTGCATATTTTGGCCTCTGCCAAGCAACTTTACTGTAATTTTCTTTATTGGTGTAACTAAGTATGCTGGTTTGGGAAAACTCCTGCAAGTCCATGTTCTACCATTCATTTGGCTCAACAATTTTTGCCATAATCAGCACTGCCTCTGTCTTACTGCATGGATTAAACACTCTCAGAAATGAGGAACTTGTAGAGCTGGCTGAAGCAACTCATTGTAGATAGTTACCACAGACTTCTGGGATGGTTTTCTGACTTAGCATTACAGCAATCATAATTCATAACTTGTAGTAATTTGGATCTTAGAGTTAACGGTCTGTGAGATTCTGATACAGAACTTCCAGGAGAGAGAATTGCCAACTACTGCCCTGTGTCCCATGCCCTCTGCACCATTGCCTTAATATCTGCATGCTCTCCTGGGTCTGTACCTCTTAACATCCATCTTTGATGGATGATATGCGCACACTGAGGAAAGATCTTTAAGTGTATTAGGTTATTCAGAGTGACTTTTCCAAGTCTGAGGGTGGCCAAAGCGCTTTAGGGAGTATAAGAAAAATGTAATTTTATGACATTATCTCATTGCAATGTCAACATTTAAACAGACAACCATACTTTAAAAAGAAGTCTGTGTATTTTTTTTTTCCTCCCTAATACAAGAACTCCTAAAGTTGGAATCTGCTAGTTGGGCTGTGATGTACGAGGTCACTGTTTCTGTTTCCTATCATCACGTTGTATCAAAATACTCACACACATAGCTTCTCTGGGTTCTGCTGCACGTTAGACATAACAGACCATGCTTCTGGGAATTGTTACACACCCTCCAAGAGATGAACTGTTTACAAATTGCAAATACACAGACGCTTAGTTCAAAAGCCCAAGAGCAGATTAACTCCCTTCCACCTAAATGATCCATCTTAAATGACAGAGCTTAATTGCCAGCTCCCCCTTTCTCTCCCCTTCTTTACCCCTCTATCCTCCCCAGAGAAGAGTGCAGGGGGCTGCAGAAGATAAGGGTGCCGAGGCCTTTGGCACAGGCTGCGCAGGGAGGGAGAGGGAGAGGCGCCATCTTGGCCTCCTGCCATCTTGGATGTAGAGCGCGGGCTGCGCCCTGTCAGCTCTGCGCTCTGTCAGGCTGTCTGGACAAGGATTGTTTTAAAATTACTTCACTGAAACATCCTTTGCCCGCCGGTGGAAAGGTATAGACAAGTTACATGCAAGTCAAAATGTATGTTCTTTGTCTGATTGTTGACTATCTCTAATTAACTTCTTTTTTTTTTTTCTTTTTAATACAAAGACTGTAGAGCTTCAAGCAGACAGATACCTCCTGAATTTAGTGTATCATGATAGTCCACTGGAAAGAGCCTTGTAGTCTTCTCATGGTCTTAAACTATCTGGATTAGAGTTAGTGTTTCCTTCAAAACAGCCAGAACTAAGTTACTGCTATTACCAGGTCTGAAAATTGATTTGAAAATCAGAGACAAAACTAAATCAGCAGCAGTTCCTGTTTTCTTGGACATGTTCCACCAAGTAGTGAGACAAAGTTGCCCTGCTTGGCTAGTGGACTATAACAGAGTAGGATCAAGTGGGTCAGTGAGTTAAAGCCAAGTTAGTAGGCAAGTTTGAAGAAATGGAGTATCTCATGCTTAGGGAAAAAAACTTTGGGCTGGAGTGGGGAGAAGGAAATCCCCAAAGAAGAAATCTGCAATGTTTCTGATATAAGAAATTCTCTATCAAAAGTAGGTACCAAAAATACCCCAGCCTTACAAGTACAATTCAAAAAAACTCCAGCTGAACAAATTGAAGTTAAATTCATCCTGTAGCAAACAGTTGACATTTTCCATTTGTGTTAGATTCAGCATGTGGGAATCTTCCGTATGGATCTTATTTGTACGGGTGGATTCCGATGAAAATTGCATTAATTTTCTCCACTGTAAAGGTCAGTAATTGAAACATGAACCAAGAGTCTATTGTGTAAGATGCTCTATCCCCATACTTAGGAAAGGTCATTGAAGACAATATCATCTCATTGTTTTCTTCCTTGAAAGTATAAATAATTTCATTAGTTTTTTTCTTCTTTTCTCTTCAACAATTGCAGTAGAATATTTCAACATCTCCTGTGAAGATTGTTGAAGAGAAATAATGGTAAAGGCTTGGAAAATATGATATGCAGGGCATGTTCAGACTAACAAGGAGCACCTGTCTTCTGCACATCTGAGAAAGAAAAATGTAGGCAAGATCATACCATTAAAAAAAAAAGGGGATTTTTATGTTGATGTGGGCCTCTTAAAATACTGCTGTCCTTTAACTGACTCGCTTCATGGCTCCTAAGTGCTTCCTGGTGAGTTCATGTGTAGACTGTGAGTATGTTGGAGTAAATATCTTTGTTGTACTTAATGGAGATGGTTAAGGGGCAGATTCTGCTACTGGCCTATGCTCAGTGCAGAGCTGGAAGATGGTAGCATGTCTATCCAACGTCATTCATCTGGTCTTGCAACCATTCAGACTAAAGTCATGCCAGTTTTCCAGACACTACTTAGGATACAATTATGGCTCTGCAAGTTTCAGATGATTTAAAATCTTAAAATTTTTGTTGAATTGGACAGATGCCTGAATAGGTCTGTCTTTATCCTCAGAACTGCTAAAGATCATTACCTGGATTATAGATGATGATCCAGTAGTTTAAGTCTAATCACCAGGTGCTTGTTCTTAGGTCTTGTGTATTTCCAGGAGAGAGTGCTTATTTCCCTCCAACTTGTTTTTCTTTTTTTGCCTTCCACTTTTAAATAAAAGATGACTGATGACTTTTTATCTCTATTGAGACTTTCTCTTGGTTCTTATGTACATACTCTTCACCTGAATAGTGTTTCATTCTGTTGCAGACACGGATATTACTTTAAAAATCGTAACAATATCACAAGGTGTCTATCTGTGCAAATGTGAACAAGTATAGAAAAAAAACCTCCTGCATTTCACCCTTTTTCAGAAGGAAAGCCATGGGGTTAGGAGGTAAACCTCTCTATTTAATCTGTAGTTCAAATGGGATTTGAGTGTAGGACTTGAGTGTAGTCTACTGGTCCTCTGTACTCAGATGAAATTTGTCCACTGTAAGCAAAATTGTGGTGCTGTTTTTCCCATAATTATGCTATAGCAAAATTAGATTTAACAGGGCTTGGAGTAGTCATCTGCCTTTTTCACAGGGTCCCCGGCCTTAGCTATAGGGTTATATACCTTGATTTTAAAATGTGTCCTTTTAAGGCCAGTGGTACTCTCCTTCGTATCAGTCTGAAGTAATTCTATTGGCTCTGGTGGAATTATTCCAGATTTCACACCTTTTTAACTGAGAGCATAAATTGACCTGTATGTGTTGCATTTCCTCTGTTTGGTAATTATTTCAAGTACATTCAGATTTGCTAAATTTCCCCAGCTGAGCAGCCACATTTGCAGCATGGTGTTAATAAACAAAACGGTCCCGCGATGCACAGTTTCTGGACAGCGCGAGGCGACCGCGCGGGTTTTGGCAGCCGTCCTGCCCTTCCTCCCTTCCCGGGTGCGCAGCGAGATGTCGGATCCACAGCATGGACTGCCGGGATCATTGCAGCTCCCAATGAACGTCAAATCTGGTCCAAGGTTACTGTGGGGGACATTTTCCAACGCTCTGCAAGGAATTCTCTTAGCCTCCCAAAGCCTGTTGCTCAACAGTTGCCACCTCTCACGAGAGCTTTGCTCTGCTGCAAGATAGTAGCTGCTAGTGAGAAGTTCCCTGCAAAATGTAGAGAACAGTGGATGGTTTGCTTATACCCAGTTAAGTTGTTTGGGTTTCAGAAGTGCTTCATCTCCAAGTATTTTGGCTTTTGGAAGAATTTTATTTGATAAAAGAATGGCCATATAGTGTTAAGTTTGGAATTCTTCTAGGACAGAGTATGCCAGGTGCAGGTGAATCCAAACTTGGTGAAATCTGCTTTTCTTTAAGTAACCACAACATGCTTTTTTAAGAAACCCAAAGAATAATGGGGCAAAAAAACCATGCATTTAATGCCTGAACTTTTTCCTCTTTTGCTCCTTTCTACCAATCTTGTTTGATGCTAGTGTACAGGGAAATTCATAGCCTTTGTATCTGGTGTGTGGGATAAATCATGATGAAACATTACCCTGATAAGGCAGTGGTGCCATAATGGGCTTGCTATTTTTTTTTGTTGTTGTTTAAAAAAAAGGTAATCCTGAGAGTTAGGCATGCCTAGGGCTAGGCAGAATAACTTTTTTATTCTGGAAAATATTCAAGATTTTATCCCTGAATTACTCGTCTGTTTTCTTCCTCTTTTTGCATGAATTCTTATTTTTTTTTTCTCCCCTACTTGTTCCTCAGTCCTTGCCCCTAAGTGTTCCTCAGCTTTACATATTGAGTTTCCCTTGGCATGCCAAAAATCTGCAGATGAATACCACTTGTATAAAAGTTGCATGCAAGATTTCTTTTTTGTGAGACTGGTTTATATGAGATTCAAGTGGTATGAAGTATTTAGAACTTGTTAGGGACTTAAGCTCAAGTGTTTAGTTGTGTGTATGCAATAGCTGCAGTTTCCATCAGAAGCACATTTTGAGAAGAGCATTAAAAATTGCCCTTGAATTTTGAGTGCAGTTTTGGATGTGTCCAGAGCTGTAGCTCACCCTGTCATGGGTTTCGTGCTGATGCTGGAGATGTCCCCTCCCAGCCCACCCCATATTTCACACAATTTCCATGTCTTTGCCATTGGAAGTGCGTCAATTTTGCGGTTGTGTGAGAGTTTCTTTTGCAACTGACCCTGACTGTCTGGGCCCACTGTGGCTCTGTAGGGAAGTGAAGCTCACAGAAATATAGTAACTCTTTGACAGCTTTTACTTTCCTGTTTATTAATCACTACAGATTTCATGGAAAGAAAAATCTAGATGTAGCTTTCCTTCAGGAGGTCAGAGTTTTGGTTCCTTCATTTACAAGTTCAGGTTGGTGTGCATTAGCTGGACTCAAAAGGCTTAATTTCTAAATTTGATGGTGTTGGGTTTTTTTTCCCCCCAATCTCCCCAACACGGTTAATCTTTTGTAAGACTCCTTCGGTGTTTTCATTCAGGCAATTAACATAAAAACAAATATTTCGTAAATCAGCCTATGCAGGGAAGATTTGAAGTAACATACTGATTATATAATTAATTCTCAGTTGCAAACTCATTTTGTTGGAGTTAATTCTTTCCCAGAGGCTGAGGACTAGTTTTGGTCCACCCACAGTGCTGTTATCAGCCAAGAAATGAAGAAGAAAGAGGCCTTGAAGGAATGGCAGATTCACGAGTGGCTTTGGAAAGTTATGCCAGGAACAGGCGGGATATTTTATTTTTAATTCACAGCCTCTCAGCTGTGCTTTTGAACCATGGCTATCCACATTTTGTCTTCAGGCAGCCATTGCATAATATGTTGAGACAAATCAGTCCAAAAGGAGTCAGAAACAAATGACACCCGAGGCGGTTGGTGCATATTATCCAGGTTGTGGGACCTTGCACAAATGGGGAAGTGTGTAGAGTGGAAGATGTTTTGGGGATTATTTTTGCGTCTTCCACAGACGTGGCACTGCTCAAATATAGCTTTGTGTGTGACAGTTGCCCATTTGTTAATCAATATGGAGCAGTGACTGTCTCGCTGATGGGCGCATGAACTCTCGTACTGCTCCCGACAGCGTTTTGTGAGCGCTGACTTCAGAAGGCGAGCGCAGCGCTCCCAAATCTGAAATAGTTTTGCAAATCGCACGTTTGTCATACTTCATTTGTCTGCTGCTGTCTCGCTTAAGCAGTGACCTAATCATGCTGTATGTGTGTTTAGACTGTAGGTTTCCAGAACAAAACAATAATAACAAAGAAAAGACGTTGACAGATTTCCAACATTTCCAAATGTTTCTGCACAAATATTGAAATGCACAGTATGAGAGCAGTAGCCAGACCATTTTACTTTCTAATATTTGATATCCTTAACAAGGCTTTCTCATCACTGACCGTCTCTGCCTTTTGCTTTGCTGGGAGTATTTTGCATTGTAAATGAAAAATGCTATTGTTTAGAAGTGATTTTTAGTATTCAGTAGGTTTTAAAAAACCCACAACAGTCCAAAGGCAGTAGGGGGTTCTGCTTTGTTTTATTTTCTTAGGCTGTGGTTCCTGCAGCAGAAGTTATGTTGTATTTCTTAAACTGCATTATCACCACGTTTCCAAGCTCAGTCAAAGACCTGTAAATGAAGTCAGCATGATGCAGATAGAGTTCTTGGATGATCTTTCTTGCAGCTCTGGGGAACAAGAGTAGGCTTGCCCTGGAACATCATTTTATCTAAAATGGTTTCTTATTCCCTCCCTCTGAATTTGGACAAAATAAAATTATCCCTGGCTTGGTTTCCGTGATCTTTTCCCAAAATTTGACTGGCTGGTTTGGTGCATTAAAGGCATATTATGACTGAGGGAATGCTTTACCATTCTAGTGAGTTAAGAGTTAAAAATAATCCTAATGTGTCATTTACATTCGAGACTAACAGGGTTGTAACTGAAGTTGTGTGAAAATGACTTTTTGGTGTTATTTTCACATAAACTGACTATTTATTTATTTATTTATTTTGTTCCGGGGTCATTTCACACCCCAAGGATTTCATTTTTGTTGGTGGTTTTATTAATGTAAAAATACTCATTTTCGCACCCGAATGTGTTATTATTTAAAATCCTGCTTCTACTCATGCTGCGCTCGCAACCTTAAGGCAAATATTGGGATGTCTGGAGCTTGATAACTCCGCAGTGGTTTTGGCTGGCATTTTAAACTCAAAAATTATTGGGGTGAGAAATGGGCAGCACCTTTGCTTTTGGGGTTAGAGGGGCTGTAATGTAGTGTCTGTCTTTCAGCATCCTCGGGTGGCTGGTACGCTCTTTGGGCACACCGAGATGCAAAGCGATGCTGTGTTTCGGGTGCAGCAAACCCACTTGCAGCAAGGAGCCTACATCTATTTAGCACAGATCCAGTGCAAGAAGCTTCTGCTTCTCTCTTGCACAGCAGAAAAATGTGGATGCACAGCAAAAAGGGCAGGATTGCAGCCCAAGTGTGTCTGGCCCTTGATTGCTTTCTCTTACCCTGCCCTGCAAATGAGGGCAAGACTCAATGGAAGTGACTTGTGTTGTGCCAGCATATCCCTGCCCTGGGCACTGACTAGTTAAAGCACAACTTAAAAAACTCTTTTTTAAAAAATTGGCCTGGCTTTGGATAGTCTAAATGTGATGTAAAATCAGTGTCCTGGCCACTGCATTTTGCAGTAAGTGAATGTTTTGCTGATTTCGTGCTAGAGTATCTGCAACCACACCAATTTGCATGCCTGTGTGTGTGTGTTAGATTGCTGGCAAAGAAATGTTGAATGCTGGTAATTGTATACTGATTTCCAAGGCTGATTTAAGTATTTTTTGATTTTTAATTCATTCTGTGCTTCCTTTTTATTTCTGCACATGTATAGTAATGTCCTGTAACGTTTCTGTCTAAAATAAGCAGTAAGAAATGAAGTTATAAGATGGCTGCTGTAAAAGGAAAATGTCGTTTTTTCCTTTGATTCTTTTTCCTTTTTTTTTCTCTCTTTTTTTTTTCAGTAAAAGATCAGATCTCTGACTAGGAAATGTGAGGAAAAAAAATATTAACCCTCTAAAGAATTCTCAGACTAAGTAGTAAATTCAAACCCAAAGTTCTTAGTTTGGCAGAGGCTTGAATTTTTTTAGGCGATGCTGTTTGTTGGCAAACTGTGGTGTTCCTTTTTACTCAAATTACTGGCTTTTTCAGTGATTGATTTTGCATGGAAATATTTGGGAAATAAGTTAGTAGTTACAGACCACTCTGTCTGGTGCAGACACCTGCAAAACAGCCTGAGAACAGAGGAAGGAGGAGCACTCTTGCCTGTGTACAGACCCGAAGTGAGATATATATTTATATATATATATATACACACACATTATATATGGCTATTTTCAGAGGCATGGTCTTAGCCCATGACAAAGGCGAGGTAATCCGAATTACTCTGCTTTTGTGTTGTGCACAGCAAGGTTGTCATCAGGGTGGAAAGCATTGCTTAGAAGCATTTGAATGGATTAACAATGCCACGGTGGCAAAGAGGAAAAAAAAAGGATGCAACAGGAGGTAAAAAGATGAATGTAGTACTTGGAAATTTAGAAGAATTTATTACTTAGAATTTAGCATCTCTAGTACTCTCGGTGTTTTTGTTCATCTCAATGTCTTGTACAAGAATAGCTTAATGGGTCCTCTGCCAACCCTGAAGGACACTCTAGATATCCAGTAATACTGAGAGTTAACATTTCTTGAGGGAAACTGGTTAGTCATGAAGAAAAACTATTAGTCATCAGCCACTACTTAATGTGGAATCCAATAACCTGCTGCTAATATATATACAGAAAACAACGTAGTTGCTGGCTACCTACAAAGCTCATGAAAGTGATACTCAGAAGTTCTGTGTGAGTTCATCTTGTTCTTGGGAAGCATTGGCCACCCCACACTCCCCTACAGGTCATCTGCACTAAGGGGTACTCAGAGCTCTTCTGGTTTGTCACACGAGTCTTCATGTAGCTGTGAATGCATTAGCAAATACTGAATGCATAAAATGTTTGCATTTCCGTTTTTATTAGGAATCTGAGAAAAAAGGTTTAATTGAAAGAATCCACATGGTGCAAGAAATCATCATAGCTGTTCAAAGCATCCTTGAAGAAATAGCATCATTTGGAGAGAGGATTAAAAAGTAAGTGATCGGTTTTCCTTCCTTGGGCCATGATATGAGACTTGATCTGTTGCAGTGCTGATTCTTCTTCCTATGGAATATTTTGCTTTAAAAACCTTTCCAAAGCAGAGAGAAGGAGTTTTGAAGGTTGTAGTTCTCATATTCAGCCATTTGTCCCAAACCCTGCTCTGGTCTGTGTATTGTGGTAGGAAACAACGGCACCAGCATGAGCAAAGGTATTGCTTGGGGGCTGTGGGCACCAAAATGTCAGGCTTCTCTTTGTGCTTCCTCTATAGAAAGTATTGAAGACATGATGGTTGGTGTTGCCTTTCCCATGCCCTCTTTGCCCTTGCCTGGTTACAGGGGTTATCAGTCACTTCTCATTTTATCGGTTTGAGCTGTCTGCTTCCTGCTGAAGCCCAAAGGAGTTTCTCTGTGTCTTGTTGTTGCAGGAGTCACATCGGGTATTCCTGGCCCTAGGAGGAAGGGAGGTGAAGAGCCTAAAAAAATCCCTGTCCACAGACATGTGCTAACTTTTTAGAATCCAATCTATTGGAGCTTAATTGACCCTCATAGTTTTCTGTTTTGAACACAAAGTGATGGTTTGTGATTGAACCACACTTTAATGAGGAGCTGGGTTCAAGCTAAAAATACAGCAAGCCCATGTGTTGTGGTTCCACTCCGTGCACCCCAGCTGGGGTGGAAGTGGCCAAGGGATGTATTCCTGGTTATGAACAGGGCACTGTTCTGTCCAGCTGCGTGGCAGGAAGACTCGGCAGGCTTAAGCGCTATTAATTATTGTATTCATTTTGGTAACAATGGTGTTAAAGAACACATTGGATATTAATGTGGATGTTCGATGTAACTTGAGAAGAATTCCATTGTAACTCGACAGCAATGTACCATTAAAAACACTGCCACCAAAGTTTTTTTGTAAGTGACAGACTGGATTGTGCTACAGTTTCCGTCTGTCACTCTAGTTATGCAATTGGAGGGAGTTTTAATAGCTTAACTGTACTGAGCTGTTGTGCTATTTTTTTTTTTTAACTTTGACTTAAACTCTGTTGATGGATAATAATGGATCCTCTCCCACCTATCTTTACTTAATATTTAATACCTCTACTGAAGGCTAGAAGTAATTCTTTTGCTCTCCTATTAATTTTATCTGTCAATGGAAGTTCCTCTTATTTTATAACCTGAAGAGTGGTCCGCATTCATCCTCTTTTCTTCCTATTCCCCTTCATGATGATATGATGAAGTGAGCAGGCAGGCTGTGTGAAGCACAGATCCTCAAACTTGTAAATCCAGCTACAAACTTCCATGCAGTTTAGGTATCTCAAGTGTTTTTGAGGGTATGGAAGAGAGAACTTACAAGGTCAGGGCACAGGGGCACAAAGTAACTTCAAATATGCATTAGGAACAGCTGTGCATCTTATGTCCATCATGGGCTTATAGACGGGCAGTGGAAGGAAGGAAGTTTTGTTTTGTGTTGGTTATTGCCCACACTGGGACAAATGTCTGAATGTCTGCAGTGATTGAACCTCCCGAGTGTGCTTCCTTTGGAAAAACTGATGGTGTGCAGTGGTTTGGTTTGCCGCTATTATGCTATTACTGACCCCAGATACCTCCTATATGCAAAGGAGTAAGGAACTGGTGAAAGGAAATAGAGGCAAATGTATTAAGACAGATTTTTGTAGAATATTACTCCCTCGTGGCCTGAAGAGAGAGAGCTCTAGGGCTCTCCTAAGGCTTGGTGGCAGCCACAGCTGCTGCATCCCAGGTTGGCAGCGGAGGTGGCTCTGGCTGCCCGCCACGTTGAGCTGTGCACTGACAAACACCCCGTGTCGCCTGTGCCGCGGCCCGAGCGGAGGCAGCTCAGGTGGCTGCCACCTGTGGCACGGCCGCGTCCCCGGATCAGATAATCATCCCATGAATAATGGAGAGCTGGCCAGGGAGCAGAGATGGGTGACACGTGTGACGTGTGTAAGGAGAAACAAAAACAACTCGCTACATGGCTAACAACTTCACCGAGCTCCCCGGAGAGTATCCTCTCTCCTCCTTATCATGATACCTGCCTCTCGGATATCTCCCTTAATCTATTATAGCAACCAGAGGCAGGAATCTACTTACCCCCCTCCTGGGGGGCCTGCAATTTATAGCGTATTCAAATGTGCTGAGCACGGTGAAGAGGTCGTTATGTTATTACTGGGTAACAGAGTATGAGCAGCATCCAGAAGCAGTAACACTGAGGAGAATTATTTATATTCTTTGCAGCACATTCAACTGGACGGTGCCTTTCCTCTCTGTCCTGGCCTGCTTAGTCCTGGTAGCAGCAACGGTTATTTTGTATTATATACCACTGAGGTACATTGTTTTAATATGGGGTAAGTACTCCATTACTTCTCATCTGCATGCAATAAATACAATCTATAATATATCTATAGGATGAGGTCCAGTAAGCTTTAAATTGCCCATTAGAGACAATCAAGCACTGTTAACTTAAAAGTGAATAAGTATTCTATGAACCTCTGTTTTCTTGGGATGAAGCAGAAGGGGTTTTTAATATGAAAAATTGCTCAGAGGTCTTATGAAGAAGAGTAAAATACTCTTTTATAAAAAAGAAGATGGCAGTCCATCTTCTGAGGACTTTTCTTACCTCAAAATGACATTCTGAGTTACTTTGGGTGGTGCCTTTTATCTGTCTTGAGGTAAAATGGCTGAAAATGTGGGGCAGAGTATCCTCATTGAATCACTTGTTTCTTATTTGGGTGTGTGCACTAGAGATACCCCCTGTTATCCTTACGGGGCTGAGGCATCCGCTGATGTCTTGGATCTTGTGAGTGCAGAAAAAGGAGGGAATGAGAAGAGGCCAGTGTGAAAAGAGAGTATTGGATGGGGAAGGATTTAGTCAAACGACAAAAAGAGCAAAAAGGAAGGAGAGAAATTACTGGGAGGAGAAAGTTCAGTAACAAAACATCGCTGCTCCAGTATGGAAGACATGGTGGGAACATGAAAACCCTACATCAATTCAACATCATCTAGACTGACAGGGCCTTCAAATATGATACATGTTAAACAACTGCCCTGTGGGAAGACCTCAAAAGACCTTATGGTATTTTCTGTTTTTTAAAAATCAGATACACAGAAAATTGTGTTGGCATTTTGCTACAAGAATGTGGTTTAAAAGCGAAATCTCATGTGAAGCAGGTACTTTTTAGAGAGAGAGGAGCAGCAGACTGGAGCAGCTGTTGCATTTGAAAAGACTTTCAGGGAAACTGAGAGAGTTTGGACAGGAGAGGGAGGGATAGGATGGGATGTTCCATTGTGGATCCTCATGGGAAACCAGTGTTTGAGTTTTCTTCCTATTCTTTAAATGTGCTAGTTGTTTTCCTTCTCTCCATGGTCCTTTGCTCTTCTCCTGCACCTTCATGTAGGCACATTATTAATCTCTGTTTCTTGAGACGGGAAGTGATGGCAGAGGGCTGCAACAAGGGCAAAGCCAGGAGTGGAGCCCAGCTCTCTCATTTTTTCATCCCAGTCCATGCAAAGAACCAATGCTGGATGAAGGCTGCTCGGCTCTCCCTTTCCTCATAGGGATCAGAAGAGACCCCCTTGCAAGCCCCTCCGTAATTAGCAAGCTGTGCTGCTGACGACCTTCCTTGCCATGCAGGGACCTCCAGCAGCTGCAGCACCCACGGAGGATACCAGGAGTGCTGCTGCTGCAGTTAATAAGCCAAGTTACTCACCTTAAAAAGATCAAACTAAAATAAACCTAATAGTAAGTTTTCACAGTTTCCCAGAGCATCCAGAATATGGTCAACTTGTCAGCTCTGGTTCTGCAAAGAGAGGATAAGCTGTGAAACGTGATGAGGAAGGGAAGTTTTTGGCAGCTTTCATTTTCAAAAGAAATGCAAGGGAAAAAGCCTTAATGCTGCCCAGTTTCTCTGAGCCCTCCAACTCCCTAGGCAGTGGGTCAGAGACTGTCTTTGCTGTGCAAATATATCAATATTCGGGCTGTAAATTCAGATATTCCCCTCACAATATGACTACAGAATGAATGCCTGCCACAGTCTTTTTTAAAAATTATTTTTGTTGATTTTGTTCTTTTTTTTTCCTCCTGTTGTTGATGACAAATCACCCCCAAAATGGAAAAATAGCTTCATATAATAATTCCCTCTACTTCTTCCAGGAGGCATTTGTGAAAGATTCCACATGACAGACAAGATGTGAGTGACTTGAAGTCCTAGGCCGTGTTTTCACACTAATTTTTACTTGTGAATTCTTTTTCTTTTTTCCACCTTGCCTGAACAATTTAAGGGTGGAGGGGGAGGGCAGGGAATCAGAAAGCAGTTGCGTTATTTTGTTTGCATTTTTTTTTTCTCATTCCAGGCATAAATAAATTTACAAAGAAGTTTAGAAATCCCTATGCCATTGACAATAATGAGCTCCTAGATTTCCTCTCCAGGGTACCATCTGATGTTCAAAAGGTAAGTAATGAGTAGCCACCACCAACGGAGGCAGCAAGCTGCACTCGGAGCGGCCGGGTGCTCAGCTTGGGGAATACAACGCCTTTAGAATAACGGAGATAAGGAAGTGGGGAAAAAATCCATAAAGGAGGAGGGGGTGGATGTTAGAAGAGAGGAGAGCCCAAATCCTTTGTCAGAAACATAAGATGATTGCCGAAAAATTATCCTGAAAAAGACCTACTTAAAAATGATCTGGAAAATCGCACAGCATGGTTACAGAGCTATGGTCTCCGTCACCTTTCTGCTCCCGTATTTTTACTGAGGAAGAGGAAAAATGGTCTCTTTGATAGAGATAACCATCCGAAAGGTTTTGCTAAATTCTCCCTTTTCTCGGGATTGGGGAGGGGGTGGTGTAAGAATTATTTCTGTGACTTTGTGCCTGCTATGATAGATATGTATTTTTTTCATCCCTCCAAGCCCCACCCACCTTGGCCTCCTTGGGACAAAGCGGCTCTCACCTTTTCCCTTAGAGAAAGCCCCAGGATGCATATAAAACACTCTGCAGCTGATAAGATCAATCTTCTGCCATTACAGAATTACAACTTTTAATCTAACCAGAATCTCTCATCCCTCAATTTCAGTCAAGTCTTGTCTCTTTTCATATATATATATATTTTTTCTTTTTCTTTTTCTTTTAATAAATAAAAAAAAAACACTGTGTTCAGTAATCTTGCCTATCTTCCTGGAAATTATTCGAACAATAAGTCCTTTAGAATGTCAAGATCTGTTTATTTCTCTTGGAGGAAGGAAAATAGTCTTGCTGGGTAACGAGCCACAAGATATAAAGGATTCTTTCTTTTGTTTTAATCAACTGGAATCTGTGTCCCCAGGCCCTGCTTTGGACGCCCCGGATCCCACTGGCGTCGCACTTACCTTCCTCTGCGAATCGTTGTCCTTTCGCAGCGAGGTGCTCCTCACTGTGAATAAGGGGATCACAATCTAGCCTGTAGTGATTTTACTCTGTTGGAGATTGAAAAATAATTGCCTCCATGCCGTGTTGAGGCATCTGGTAGAAACAGGGCTGGAAAGGCTTATGGTGACATTTATTTCAAGAGGCCACCAGATTGGTTGATGGTTATACTAATAGCTTGAGAGAAATATCTCCAGACTGGTGGGAGGAAAAAAGCTAAGCAGAAATAATCATAGAGACATTAAGCTTTAGTGTATTTTTATTTGCTCTCATAGAGTGCACTGGATTTGCAGTGATGGTTTGCATATGCCCTTTTAATGTTTACATTTAAAGATAAGCAGCTTTTCTATTTATGCTTTATTTAACATTTACATTTGTAACATTTCCTTGAGTGGTTTCTATCATTTCGGGAACCTTTGAGCTCCCTGGGGAAAATGATAACTATTTTCTATGAGGGAGGACTGATAAAGTCCCTAGAATGGGGCAAATCTTCCTAAGAGGAGTTTTCCGCTAATGCTAAAAATAGCGAGCCTGTGGGACAGCCACACACTCATCCAGTGAGAGTCATCTGTGGCACTTCCAAAGCCATCACTGTCTGCTCTATTTTACGTGGTTTAATGCATCATCCTTTGGCATTGGTACGACAGGGAGTTAGAAATTCCCTCTGTATTCCAGCCCTTTACGCCCCACGTGTGCTGGACAAAAGACAGAGCAGGAGGGAAGAAGATGGCATGGTCAGCAGAAGATTCCCACGATTTCAATGGGAATACTTTTCTGTAGTACAACAGACAATCTGCTGTTGGGATTAGGCCATCTCTTGGTTTAGCATACGTGTTTTAACCATTGTGTTGTACATGAAATTGTTTTGAAAAGTGGAGGCTGCTTTTTACAGGTTCTATTTGGGAAAAGGTTTTCGGTTTTTGAGATGGTTAAATATGCCAGCATCCCAAGGTCTGCATGCAGTTTTGGCAACTGCCATGTTACTGCATGTTGGGATCCACTTGCTTTGTAACTCCCCGGAGAAGTTTATTAAACTTATAAGTTAATGCCAGAAGAAGAAGAAAAAACAATTCCTAAACCAAAACAAACCAACAGATCTCTCCTACTTTGCTGAAATCAGGTAGAACCCCATGTATCTCATTAGAAAAAATCTGCTTTTAATATTTTTGTTTCAAGAAATGATGCATGACTTCTCAAATCCTTCCTGCAATTAATCCCCCATGTTCCTGTGTTTAGAAAATGATTCATTACTTTTGAACCTTCCTTAGTTTCCCTCGGTTGGTCCCTGGGGAGCCATTAACACACACTGTAGTGAGCTAGAGTTACCTAACTGCAAACGTCATGTCTATTTGTTTTTACAGGTGCAGCACGCTGAATTGAAACCATACAGCAACTCCAGTCCCATTAGGAAGAAATGGAGCGCGCTCTAGGATGCCGAGGGGTTTTTGGAACACAACATCTTCCTCCGTACCCACATGCGCACACGCTCCTCCCTTCCCTTCTTTTTTTTTGGTTCGAAACACTATAATCTCTGCTGCAGAATTTTTAGTTTGTGTTTTTTCCTGAAAGATGTGCTTTTTGAGACCTAAACGTAGGCCGGGGTCATCTTTCTTTTTGGCACAGAGACCTAGCCCAAAAAGAGCAGGGTGGTGAGGAGTATGGAAGGGGATGGTGCGACTGGGCTCCCCTTCTTTGCTTGGATTGCCGAGGCCAGACTGGCTGTGGCAGCGCTCCCTGTTTTCTTTAGGAAGAGATAATTCCACTTAGTGTAGCAGATCCAGCTGAGCTGATGCGAGGAGATGCTCTGAACCAGTTTTTAACATATCCAACAGATTTACATTAAGATACGAGAGCTATTCTTTTCTGAGTTAAATCACTGTGCCTGGAAAGGTTTAAGCTCTGAATTAACGAGTCTTTGATACCCATCTTCTGTTCAAGCGGTGTACATTTTTAAAAGTTTTTTTTTTTCAATCATAATTAGCAGAAAGAGCTAGAAGCTCCAGCAGTATCTTGATATTTCATCCAGCACTTGTGGTTTTGTTCCTTTTTTACAAAGAAAAAGAAAAGCCCACCCTGTGGTTAACTCCTCAGATACTGGGATCACCAGCGATCCATTGCGGGCAATGGATGTCTTCTGCCATGAAAGGATTAACAGGACGTGGAAAAGCCTCACGCACTGACCCGAAAAGACTCACTTGACTTGCCTTTATAATTCCTTCTCCTCAGATATTTTCAGCATAGCTGTTGTTTTTCTGTCTAAATCCAAAGGGGACAACACTACCGCTCTGAGAGAAAAGCACTGTTTAGCCTTAAAGAAACAAATGTTTGTGCAGAAAAAGTACCCAGTACCCAAAGAAGTGGTTATGCAGTAGCACTCACAGCTGATACCTTCTTGCAGTCTCTCCTGACGGTTCATAAGGAAAGGATGAAGAAATGAAACCGTACAGAAACTGAGCAATGAAGAGGTGCAAAGAAAGACCCCATTTTCTACTCTGAGGATAATGCTACTTCTTGCTTACTTGCAATGGACTATTGTGCTTTTGCTTTATAAAATCTGGGTAATGGATGTTGTTTGCCTGGGGAAACTCAGTTCCAGAATCACATAAGTTTACCCACTTCTAGTGGGACTCTACCCCTAATATAACCTCTATATTAGGTGCTGCAAAATATTGTGGAGGTGACTTGCCACTGCAATGAGTCATTGGCAGCAACAGAGCTGCAGCTTAGTTCCTGTGGATCCCAGACAGGCATCTCCACCATCTCCCCTGGAATGATTCCCAGTGCAAAGAAATGGGGAAGCTAGGGAGACAGGTAGTAACCAAAATAACATTTTGGAAATGACCCAATTAAAGTAATACTGGATTACTTTGCTCATGGCCTGGAGATCTTAATGGAGTCGTACTGTGTTGTTCAGTAATGCCACCTTCTTGTGGGCCTGTTGCATAAATTTGGAGAAGAAAAACTAGAGGCCAGAGTATCTTTTACTGGATTGTTATCCGGGTTCAGTGGTTTTTCCAAGATGCTTGTTTGTCAAAGTAACAGGACTCATGGAGCCTCTGTAGATTTAATTTGATAAAGAACATGTTTTGCTCATGTAAGGCCATATGTAGCTGTATATGAAAAGATAGCAAAAGTTATCCCTCTGTGTGTGTGTATGTATGCTCACAAACCCATGCATATACACGGTTGTGTATACAGAAGAGATTATATATAATGTATTTATAGGTGAGTGTGTGTGGGGAAATGGGTGAATATACAGATTTAAAAACCTTCAAAGACGATGTTTATGAAAAATGCCAAAGATTCTAAAGCTTATCATCTCGTGTCTGGTCTTCTTCATATTGTATCTTTCCCGGCATGTCTCTCTGGCTGAGCCAGATCTCTGCATGATTTGATTTACTTCAAGTTAATGAAGCTGGTTGGAAAGAGCCTTGTAGAAATTATAAAATCTCCAGTAAATTTCCTACTCGTACATACAATAGATGTCCATGGACCCTTTTTGTTAAACCAGTTTCTCAATCTTCTGTGTAAACAATGCCTCATTGTCTTGCTTCAAGCTATCATCTAGTTTATCATCCCACAGTCTTGTCATTTTTTAAGGAGCAAAGTCAGACATTTTTAAGCAGACATGTGAGATCTGATCATTCATTTGAGTGAAAACATTCAATTGCAGCAAGAATTGTTTATTTATTCAGAAGTTAGGACTGATATTTTAATATCTTATTTTTTTCCCTATAGAATTTTCCACATGGCACTGACTTCTGTTCAGGAGACAGGGTGATGTCTTATTTTAATGTAGATAAGATGTATTCCAGAATAACTTGTATTAGATTATTATGCTGGAGCCATACTAAGGGAAGAGTTTGGTATGGTCCAGTGCCTATATATATTGCAGTGAGCTCTTTGTTATGATAAATGCCGTTTGAAATGCAGTGAACGTTTGAGGTTAAGATGGAGCTTTTAATTTATCTGGATTAGGGTGCATATTCCACATTAATTGCAAAATGCTTACTGTGCTATGATATTTAGTGTCTGACTAGGTAAGAAAACACATTACTTGATGGGATGCAGCACAACAACTAGTGACGAAGGTTACTTGAAATGGAAGTGGTACTGCTGTAAGACGTGAATTAGTTGGTTGCCCTTCTTGCTTTGAAGCTCTTTGACAATCTCCTAGCTGCTATGTAAATAATAATAATAATGTTACTCTATTCGTGGAAATTATAAACTTGCATATTTGATTTTGTTGTCATTTCAGTGCACCTATGTGCATAGTTGTGTTCTAAACTCTCCCAGAGAGCATTCAGAAACTTAAATATATGAGTATTCTGAATGACTTTACAGAATTACTCAGATATATTATCACTAAGCGTGTTGATTACCTGTGTAGTGTGTAAATAATTGGAGGTGACATATACGTGCAAATGAAATATATGCTTACATTTGCCCAAACACAAACTGGTGCTGAAAAGTTGGTTTATTGACTAACCATGAGTAGGGCTGTTTCCCTATGGATCACTGTCAGGAGAACTCAGTCACTGAAACGCACATCATGGAAAGCCAGCAAATGACTGAATAAAGTGAAGTCTGGGAAAATGTCACATGCACCTCTTCTTTCTTTTCTTTTCTTTTTTTTTATTTTTTTTTTCTACTGGCAAAGCTTTGATTTTTAGCTTTAGCCGTAGCAATTCATGCTTGCACTTTCCCACTCAGTTTGCCATCCATGTTGAGCTGTCCTTTCCTCAGCCACCCTGCAGAGTGATGAGATCTGGCTCTGGGCTGCTGCTCTGTGGCTGCTCATCTGAGGGTACCACCAGGCATCCACCATCCTCAGGTGAAAGAGTCTGCCCTGGAGAAATTAAACGCCTGCTAATTTGCTGCATGAGGTAAGAGTGCTAACAACGTTCAAAACTGGGCTATCCCACTAGAAAAGAGGAACGAGTCATTTAATTTCCTGTACTCTACATGGAGCTACCTTACTTTTAATTTAGAGGTCCTGATGCTGTCAGCAATGCCACCAAGTGGAACTGGAGCTATTTTCCCACCAGACCGGTAGATTTACACCAGAAAGGAATTTGGTCGCTCTAATGTACTAAGAAAAAAATCCACCAAATGCATTCTAATCAAACCTTAACATTTAAATTCTCAGTCCTTGAAGCTAAGTTCATTGAGTTTGGAACTTTAGAAACCATAGCATGTGTTAGAAGTAAATCCCGTTCTGACTTAGTATTATGTTTCATCTGTAAAGCTACATGTGTTAGTGCCCTGGTGCATCCACCCCTTCAAATCACCCAGGGATATAATAAGAATATCAACTCTCTAGCATTCATAAATTCAGCAACTTAGAAGGAAGCTGAGATGACTGATGTGTTGCAGATAGAGTACTTCAGTTGTTCTCAAAATGGGAAAAGTTAAGCAGTGATATTCTGTTGTTTCCAGATGAAAATTATAAATCAGTAGGGAAGACCAAGCAGCAACAATTATATAATTCCAAGGAAGATACAAAGGTATATTTGTGATTAATATAAATATCCACAAGCATGTGGAAATAATGTTAGAATGAAAATATCTACCACTTGAGGTTATACCTTTTTAAATCTGTTTTGCTTTGTTTTCTCCATGGTGTTTTGAATTAGTGTAACATTTCAAAAGAATTTAGAAGATCATTTCATTTTGAAAAAAATGACTTGGGCATTCTTCACATGAATCCTGAAACTGAGCACGGGTATGCAGTAGATGCATTGAGATCTCTGTATGTGGAACAGCAGAAGCACTTGGGCAGGCATAACTTCAAATTCTCAGTGTGGCTTTAGCCTGGGGGCTGATGATTCTTCATGAATTCTGTGTAGAGGAACGTTGCCAGATGGTTCCTTGGTGTTGGATTGAACAACTGCAATTTCTCTCTTGGCTGAATAAGAGGACGTGTCTTACATGAGGAAGAAAGTACAAGTTTGAAGACCTGCCGTCTTAGACTTCATTTGAACTGTTTTCCAGTGCAAGCCAGGCTGCGAGCCTCTTGACTCCCTTGCAGAATGGGAGTAGGACAGACTCATAGCCTGGACACACATGTCTGATTCTGGATTTTCTAGGGCCAACCATGACCAGATTAGATGGTGAACTGACTGCCTCTTGCACCAGCGATCACTGGACTGGCTCCATGAAACCAGGCATTCTGCTTGACATATGTGGCCTTCAGTCCAGGAAGGAAGAATAAGACACTGGTCTGCTGAAATGGGTGGAAATGAGAAGGGAACCTGTGCTCTAGGGATGGATTAGCTAGGGTGTGTCCTCTCCACCTCATTCATCTAGCAGATGAATGAATTATATGAATGAATTAATTTGCTGCTTTTAACTGCCACATTTTGATGAGTTATTTCTGTGTCCCACTAAAAGGAATAATGTATTTTTAACCATTACCTACCAATTGGAGATAAAACCTAAAGTCATGAGATTAATGCTTTCAAATGCACATTCAGGCTGGATTCTCCTTCAGCTCTGAAGGGATGTGTGGAGAAAATGGTGCTGGATGCAAACTCTTTCAAAAAAGTTTGCTCCGCAATATTGTTACGGTTGCTTCAAAGATACTTGCAAATATTTTGACTGCATCCTGAGAGGTACCTGTAGGGGTATGTCAATTGGGTGACTTATCGAAGTGATGCTTACACTTGATCTCTGTTGTGGATATGATTCTTTAAGGTGATCTCCTGAAAGGAAGCAAAAGAAATTAATAATTATAGTAATTATTATTATTTCTTGAACAAGCACTAGCTGTTACTTCTCATCCAGCTTTTATATGTTGGAGATGAGATTGGGAGTCTTCAATCTCTCCCTAGCATAGAGGGCGACTACTTTCAAGGGCATAAATCAGTGCATATAAAAAAAGCATAAGCTGTTTACTGGCTCACTGCTGCCACCTCCCAAAGTAGAGTAAATATCTGTAGCCCTCTGTTCTAAATGGAGATGCACAGTGGAAAGAGCATATGTTCCCATTGACAGGAAAAACACTTTAGATCTTATTGATTTTTGTACTAAATTTTGCTTTGATCATGACCCTCTGATTTCCCTCTTCACCTTCTGTCTGCCTATGGCCCACCTGAGCGAGTCTCCAGGGCAGCACAGCAAGCCAATACGTTAGAAGGCGGCAGTGTGAAGAGAAAAAAAGTCTCTCCATCTCTGGTAGTAGACGACTTTACTGAAAGTCAATGCCATTCCCTTGCATTTATCACTGCCACTCTTGCTCTGCATATTTTTGGTATTCGCCATGCATTGTTAGCGGTGATTGTCATGTAATTAAATCACTGCTCATCACAAGAGCCTATTTTTATGCTGAGATAAGCATCAGAAGTCTGCTGCAGCGTCCCCCAGATCAATAAAGATGTTCCCTGTAGGATTACAAATAGTCTGGGGTTGCGCAGGGCACTAGAATTAATTAGGAATGATTTCTCTTTTTCTTTCTTCTTTCAATACATTTTTAATTGTTTATCCATTTTCGATGGGCTTGTTTTTAACTCTGCCATGGTGCCCAGATGCTTCTTTTCAGACCTTTTGAGTATGTTATGATATCAGTTTGGGCAATGCAGTTTGCTCTAAGCACTCACTATTATCATCATCTTTCTGTAATCATGTGTGACTACTGCTTAAAATGTGTTTCTGAATGAGATATCTGCATCTTGGGCTTTGCACTTGAGCTTAAATAGGTTCATGAAATGATGGGACATAGAGGTCCAAATAAGGTGCATAAGCCCCATGCCCTGTCCTGAAGATTTGCCAGTTTGACTGGACAAGGCAGAGAGCAAATGCAAAGATTTGAGGCATTTGCTGAGGAAGCATTTGTCCAAGGTCACAGAGCAAGTCTGTGGTGGAAGAAGGGCTATCTCTGAGGTCTCCCATTTCCAAGCAGTTCTGGGACATGCTTTTCCTGAACTGCCTCTTTAAAAGTCTTTTGCTTTAAAGCTGCTATGATTTTTAATGATTTTTGTATATACTTACCTATAAATATATATATATGCATACAAACATATCTGGGCTGGGAAGGGTAACTAACTAGCATTACAGAGACATTTGAGAACTTAATCTGGAAGAGAAATGAATTGTTACCTTTTCTTTGAGTCAAGAGGTATTTGCTACCCAGTGAAAATTGTGGTGAAGGATAGAACTGATTCTATGGATTTCCAAGATGCTGGAATTGACTTAAGGGGACAGCACTAACAGCATTTCTTTTCAAACAGGTTTAGAGGTGGGACATTCAGGAAATTCGCATGTTTATCCTTTGTGCCTGGAAAATGGAAAGGAGCCCAAATCTCAAACAGGTTTTACCTTCAAATATTGGTCTTGTTTTGATATATGCTGTCTACCATTTACAGCTTTAAAAAACTGCTTCTTGCACATGGATTGTCAATCAAGCAAACATTTCAAAATCTAGTTGGGCATAGTGTAGGCGTGCTTAACTGTGGGTGTGAGACGCCATCCAGGCAAATAACGTGAAAATGCTCTGTTTTATTTTGCTTTATACTTTCCTCCTCTTAGCTGTCCACTTTCTTTAGTGCTGCCTTTTTATTTTCAATTCCCTGCTGAAGTGGTTTTATCAGCCGCTACTGGATAGTGATCTAACATGAGGATCCTCCGCAGTTTGTCCCTGCCTGCTGTGCTGTGTAATGTGAAGAGGGCAGGATTAGCCAGAGTCTGGTATGGGAGACAAGAGTAAGTAAAGGTTAAAAGTGGGTCATAACAGATTGGATTATTCAAAAGGGTTATTTAAAAAAAAAATGGGGGGATTTTGCTTTCTGTAAATGCATGAAGGGAAGATGAAGGCCTTCATTTTCCCTGCTCTTCAGTTAGGTGAGTGCTATGCCCTTTGCAGCCAGCATCACTAGGAATGGAAAGAGTTTATCTGCGCCAGTGAGAGAAGTCACTGGGAAAAGGTAAGTTCCTTTTAGGGAACAG
>NW_010578546.1:45387-61774 GCF_000705375.1 Tinamus guttatus | reverse complement strand
TCCTCCTCGGTTTGATTTATAGGCCAGAAGACAAGGACACAGTTGGGGGCTGCACCATGCAACAGATAGCAGCTAAAAATGTCTCCCTTCTATGTCACCAAAACCAGATCTCTATGAGAGAGTGATGATACAAATCGTCAAGGGTGCATACAAAGAAAAAGAGCAGAGGCAAAACTTTTTTTTTTTACTAGTCACAGAGGAATAAAAATGTTATGGCCACACAGGCACACCACAGATAATTCCAGATTGTGATAAGCAGTTTTTATTTTAAATGTAATCTTCAAATAACAGCATATAAAATGAGAATTTCCTGCTCCTCTTAGTCCTTACACAGGCCCAAACCAAGGTCAAAGACATCCCATCTATGACCCTTGGGCTAGGAAGATGAGACCCAAGTGAGTTGTACTGTGCAAGAACAGTGACAACCTACCTACCTCACCCATCAGAGGTTGTGAAAATGAATGCATGTCGGCAAAGTGCTTTGAGATCCTCAGATTGGAAGAGGTCAGCAGAGCATCGCCATCTCCTTCAGAAGCTCCAACACCAAGGGGAAAAATAAATCACACAAAGCTTAAATAGGAAACCACAGCTGCTGTCAGATTAAATCTGTTACAAGTGCATTCCACTGCCTCACTGAACAGTGTTTTATTTCACACCTCAAAATGCGAGCCCCTGTGCCATCGACTTGCTCCTTTTTCCCTATTCCCCTTAGATGACTTAACAAGCTGAAAGTGCAGCTGGAAATTAATGCTTCCTGTCTTTTTAAATAATGTGACATTGAAATCCCAGTATTTAATGTGTTGGCATTTAACATGCCACAATATTTCAGTTACTTTGCACTGGTTGGGGTGCACAAGTGTTATTACAGCTGTTCTGAAATTCTGACAAAGAGGTGCATTTCTTCTTCTTCTTTTTTTTTTTTTTTTTTTCCCCTCCACTATGTCCCACCATAATTGCTTTTTGCTGCATCTCTGAACCGTAACCATGGCGATCCGCCACATTCATCAGAGGACCCTCTTGTTGTTTTGCTTGTGTGAATGTAAGGGAAAAAAAAAAAGGAAAGAAAAAGGGAGCATAAAATATTTGCAGAACTTTCCAAGAAGACAGCCTTTTGCTCATTTATTTATTTATATTTTTCCTAATCCTGATCACAGAAGCAGCATTGGAGAAGTGGCCTGGTCAAGAACACCAAAGATTTGTTCATAACCTAAAAAAAAGGAAGAGGAGGAGTCTGGTTTTGGAGGTGTTGCTCAAGAGTTACATAACTAGAGCTCTCAAGCCATCCCCTCCTAAAAGGAGGAATTGTTATGTGCAGAAGGGGCAGCAAAGGTTGACCCTTTTCCATTTCTGTCTCATGACAAACTGGTCTTTGTTTGGAGAAGGAGCTAGTGGGGCACATCATTACCATATTAAAGTTGTGCTATTTCTGACCGAGAAAGGAGAAGCTGCCTTGCTTTGAATGCATATTTGGAGATGTCATTTCCCAGGCTTGTTGGGTAGGATGTCTACTGTATGCTGCTGTGCTGGCCTGGAAGGAGAGATGTTCAGACCATTGGCTATGGTGGGGCAAACGAGATGCGAAGGGGAGAAGAAACCACCTTGTTTCAAGGTGTCTTTCATGTCTGACACCTCTCTGCTCAGCTCTTTTCTTGCTTCTCAAGTTAGGTGGGAGGTTAGTTAGGATTTGGGGCATTTCATCTTTTCTCGGTCTGCTCATGTCCTGGAGCTGCTTAGAAATGATGTTGGGGAAGCTCTTCTGTGTTTAGTGAAGTGGGCAAAGCCCAGCGGAGGTTTCAATGTGTCAGCCATTGATAGTGGATTTTCCAGTACACAAGGAAGGAGAATTTAACAGTAGTTCTTAGAGGTTCTTTGGGATCCCATAGCATGGACTGTGGGCACTGCATGATTTCCACTGTGTAGCTTTCAAGATAAGATGACTGGTGAGCAGGCTCTGTAAAGCCTGTCAGCTTGTTCCTGAGGAACTCCTCCATGCCAGTTCTTGCCAGGCAATCTGAAGAGACTTCCCAAATGTCCTTGCTGTGGCAATCACCTGTGGTGCCAAAGCCCAACTGTCTTGTAAAACTGTAGCTCTTGACAAAAACCCTCACCTGAGCGAATAATGGAGAGGCCCAAGGTTCTGAGATGTTAAAGAGGTTATGCTTTGCTGTGCTTTTGACAGCTTCCAGCACAGGTCATGCTCTTTGGATCTGGAGTGCAGCTACATCCAGGTGCTAAAAGAATTCACCCCAAAGTCTATTTTGAAACTGCTTTGCCCAGAGTCTTCTGCTACAACAGCTGAGGAAGCTCATCAGCACTGACTGTGGAGCTGTGGGAATCAGAAGAGCTTCTGCTCTTCCCCCAGCCAGCCACACATCATCCCTCCCTCCACCATCCTTGGCGGATCAGAGCTTCCTTGCACGCTTCCAAGGCTTTTCTACAGTCCGGGATGTCAGCACATACCTGGCCCGTGCCGGTGGTTTCAGGCACTGTGCTAGACCATGCACTGTGCAGGCAAAGGAGGGGGCACTCGTCCCCTCCTGCCATTCCCATTGGGAGAGCAGAAACCCCACCAGGAGGTTCCTCAGGCAAAGCTGCTTGCTGAAATGCCTCTGTGTAGGCATTTGCTGGTGCGGCAGAGCCACCAGAACATTGCTCAGTGACCTGAGAAGTATTTGGTTGGAAAATGTCCGGTTCTGTTCTCGTCTGGAAGCCATGTGATCCGTCCCCAAAGATACAACAGAGCTGAGGCCCTCGGGCACTCCCATGGGGGACAATGGATACGCTGGATTCGGTAGAGCAAAGTAGGTTGTCTGTAAGTCAAAAACTCTGAGACACCCATTTCTAGGTGGGATTGTCAATATAGAATAACATAGCAAAGAGCACTCGAGGCTAAATGTTATCAGTAATTATTTTTAACATTATTTTTACTGTTTCTGATGTGTTCTTATATCTGTCTTGTTGATGTTTATTTTTCCATTTGTGATAAGGGTCATATGTCATGTCTCTATTGCAGCAGGTGCTGTACAATCATGGGCTGTCCATCCCCTGAACAGTTCCTGTTTTTTTGCCTTGAATGGGCATGGAAGTCACTAAATCATACAAGCCTTTCAACAAGAGTTTCTTTAGAGGATGTAGGATTGCTTATTTTTCTTCCAGAAAGCAACAAAGGGGTAAGAACCTCCCTGGTGGAAACAAATCAGGACTTTAAAAATCCAATAATGTTTCAAAATACTTTCTGTAATTAAAATTCTCCACTATTCATAATTAGTAACAGCTTACAACTGAATGATTTGGATATTTGGTATAGTGAAGCCTATCTGAACATGGATGCTTTTCTTGGTTTGTGCTCCCCTTTCCCACACGTGGGAAATGTTCTTCCTCCACACCCCCTAAAAACCTGGAGCATAGATGGCAATTGCCTTTAGCTGTCACTTTCAAATATATTTTCAGACTTTCAGCAACCAGACAGTATAACTTCCAAAATACTTAAATTCTATGCTAAATCCAAAATAAGCGTCTGTTGTGTATGCTGTTTTTATACGACCAGAGCACAAAGGTAGATCCTTGTTTATGAGGAGGACCTACATTAAATTTTATTCCATGCATATTTGATTAGGGATTCACTAAATACTTGCGTACAAATGTGGAAAAATATTAGCGAAAAATTTTATGCAAAGCTACTCATGCTAAATAAACTGTAAAAGGGAAACAGGAATTTTCACTAAGGAGTTGTCTTATCTTTTCGATAAGGAAAGCAACACGATGGAAGGAACTACATAAAATCCCACTGGGAAAAAAAAAAGCCCATGAGGCTGCGGGAGCTCTGGGAGTGCAATATTATTTCATCCTAAGCAGAGGACAGCACTATCAACTGGGCTCTGGAATTGTCAGACAGAGGATCCTGCAGCCCTGAGATGCCAATTATGACCGAGTTTTTCCAGACTTTCCAGTCTCCTGTGGATGAAGAAAATCATAAACAGACTCTCTAGCGATGCCTGTAAGTGGTATTGGGAAGGTGTCCTTTCCATATTGCCCGTCTCCGAGTGACTTGCTGCAGTGGGAGGCAGGTTCTGAGCTGTGGACGATATTTTTCACTGTGTATTTTGTTTGTGGTGGCTGAACACAAAATGGGGCTCTGTGGGACCGTTCAAAGGAGCTGCCATAGGAGGAGGAAGCTGCTGGAGGTTTCCTCAGGGCAACATTTCAGCGCTTTGCCTGATGAGTGCCACAAACTGTACTCGCAGGTAGGGAGAGTGGAACTCGAAGCTGAAAATTCAATATTTTTAATTAAAATCCACATCTGCAAGGTGCTCATTGGAAGCCAGGATTTGGCTGCTAAATTATGCTGCCACACTGGGATCACCAGTGTCAGTGAAGGTACTCCCAGAGTGGCAGCCAGCAGATCTTGCTGGTTAATATTTAAAAAGCTGCTGGCGCCGGATGGAAACCACTTTGTGAAATTCTCCATCAAGGCTGACTGTTCCTGCTTGCCACTAGTGGTGCACGTGGGTAACTTCGCTGTCATTTCTGTGAGTCAGGTCAGGTCTTTGCATGCAGCCTGGATGCAACCTGGTTGGTGGATTCCAAGATGGCTTTAAGCTCTTTCAATACATTGGTCATTGAGTCTGGTATCATGCCAGAAACGTGCCATGAGCTCAAATTAGACCACCCCCAGACTTCTAAATTACTCTGACTGCTCTTTCAGTGGCTTTGGATAATATTTTTACACCAGTATTTCCACCTTCTTTTCTCTGAAGATGCTGTGGGGCTGGAAAGATAAACCAAGAGAGAGTTTAGCTCCTTTTCTTCCATAGCAGAATAACTCAACTCATTTCACGCAACCCTTTCTAATGCAGCTCCACATGCAGGGAGCAGCTGAGATGTAGTTAATTACATTCCCCTACACTCTTCCATGTACATTATGGGCTGAGTGAAAAACGGAGCCTTTTAGTAATGATTTCAAATCCAGAGCTGTAGCATGGCACATTTATACCTTGTTAATATGTTGCATCTATCAGCCTCATTTAGCAACCCCCTACCTTGTCTTTACATCTTATTCTTTTTTTTTCTTTTTTTACTCAAATTGAGCTAATAGTATGTTTTTTGCTAAAATCAAAGGACAACAAAACTTGCTAAAAGAATGATGCCAAGAGGCAGATTGAAAAAGAGGTGCTAAAAATGTTGTAGAAAGGCTTTTTGAAAGAGTTCCTAAATTCCAAATTTGGTGTTTAAGTTGATATCCACTTATGGAGAGAAACAGGGGTACTTAGAGACAACTGAGGATTCACAAACGTCAAACCTGAATATCTCCCTAAGACAGAAGCTTGTCCTCTTGTGGTTTTTCCCAATCAGTTGGGAAGCATAACTTAATCAGTTGAGACGGTCCAAGCAAACAGGGTTATCTTGCATCTCACTCTAGATGTGTCCAGATTAATACTTAATTCTGCTCCACAATAAGCAAAGTCTGGAGCAACCGGCCTGCCTTGGAGAAGCGCTGCTGTCAGCAACACGGAGCCATCAACGAAACGCAAGCGGTCGGGTTCACTTTTGCTTAAAATCAATTTCATTTGCTCTAAAGCAACCTCATTGTGTTTGCGTTTTTGGTAATGGTTGGGAATAATTAATTCTCCTTCATTTAACAGCTCTCTCGCTTTCTCATGACTTGAAAGACCTCCCCAAATTATGTTAAAAAAATGACTTTGACAACAATTTAACTAGAGATTTTAAAACTAGTTGTCAGTGGCCCTTTAAGTCAAATCCTTTTTCCACTTATAGCACAGATGCTTGGAAGAGGAGGCTGCTGTTCCTGGGCGAGCGCGGAGGAAGATTGAGTTGTGCGTGGGAGGACAGAACAGGAGAATACTCCCGTTACTTGGGCCAATCCTCCAGCTAAATTAATAAGTATTCTTGGAAAGTATTTGGCAGGAAAAAAATAAAAGTTAATCTCCTAAGTATAGCCTAATGATGGGATCAATCTAACAAAAATAATAATAATAACTATACTGCAAATGTTGACTAATTTCTTCACCATTCCGATTGGGTTGCAGATTTCTAGGGAAACAGGAGATAGCATTTTGTCACTCTGTTTCCAAACTGGATAAATCACCCAATCTACAAGCCATAACAAATCCTTCTTCTGTTCCAGCCCCTTCTGGAGTTATTTTTCCTCCAGAGAGAGAGAATTTAAGCCCAAACTTGATTCAGAAGGGTCCGGGATATTCAAGCCTTCAAAGGTCATTCAGACACAAACTAAGATAGACCATCTAGGAAGCATGTGGGGACTGGGTTCAAAATGAAATCTAAGTAGTACGAATACCCAGAAGAATTTTCTTTCCATTTTCCATTTTGCTCCATCACTCATATATTGTACTATTGAGTTATCTAAAGAAATAAAGCATGTTTATGTTATTTAGGTATATTCAACAAACTCTAACCTGCTCCCAAGGGGCCATCCATCAGCTGCAGCCTCCATTTAAGCCAGGAATCCATGGACCTTTTTGCGTTCTTTTCCTAGCAATGGCCAGTCAGTAATAACTCAAAGAAAGGCCAAAAACAGAACTAAGCAAACCCTATAATGCTTCCAGAATCCAAAAAGTAGGAACAGAAAAATCTTTCTCACTCTACAGAAATAAGTATAGAAAATACCCTCATGCATAAGATTGGTACAATGCAAATAAACAGTGATCCAATCTCCTTTTGGTCCATTAGGAATATTCTGACACAGGTTTCATGTCTTCTTCGCAATGCAATTCCTTCCAAAGGCTTATCAAATTCCTTAGTACAACTGCCTGACATTAAAAATGATTAGAGAGTTTCACTGCTCGGCTAATCAGCCCTCTCACTTTAATTTCCATGCTAGACTTATCTATGGCCAATCTGTAATCAATTGATTTAGTGCCAATAGAGTCCTTCAACTTAAATAATCTCTTTCTTTACTCTTTTCTTTGTCCCAACCTCCTGAACCCTGAATATATTGGGAAATAGTCCTCATACCCTGATTTTTTGGTTAATCAAGAAAAATCCTCTTAATCTCTGTTTAATGGTTCCATACTTTTTAGTATTCTCTGTATTTATTCCTACTTTTCTTGTTCTTAAATACAGGTACAATACCATATGAAGTATTTCCACTTTTTTTTTTTCCTGGTATGTTTTTAAACCGGTGTTCTGAATACTGATACCATTACTTTTACCCTTATAAAAGCACTTCTCCTAGTGCATTCTAGCCTTTATGCTGCTGCTTAGCACCACCAAGCTCTTGCCATTCTTAGCTGGCCAGTAACCCAGATTGCTTCTTTCCTCTTTGGAATTTAATTGATTTCTCTCTTCAGGACTTGGATATTACTTTTTCCAGGACTTGGAAGATCTTTGGGAGAGCAGAGCTGTGATGTTTCCATACTGATGGACTCTGATTTCCCAGCCCTTGTCTGGCAATGACATCTTGTGACTACTACTTCTCAGTAGTTCTCCAACCCTTTTTAGCATGACGGGTACTTGAAGCAGATGAAAGGGTTTCTGTGCCTGGATGGGGCTGCTACGGTGAGGAGAAGTTATAATTATTCTGAACTCAATGTCTGTTGCGTAGCAGGGACGAGAGTCAATTGCCCAGATAGTCTCCGCTTACCCTATGTTTCTATCTTGGTACGATGTTTGGAAATGAAAAGGGTTTTTCCAACACTGAACGTGAGTATTGGTTGTGCTCTGAGTGCCTTCTGCTACTGAGTTATGCAAAATTACAGATCATTTTATCTCACCTATCAAACCTCTTAAGTGTCACAAAACCAGGCAAAGTAAATTGTTGGGTCAGGGTGAGCTGTGTATGCTGCCTTGGTGGCTGTTGTGATTTCTTGTGCACCACCAGCTTAGCCCAGCAGGAACTGTTCCGAGTTATCATTTCACTTTTGAATCAAAGATCATGTTTTCACATGAAGAATACAATTATAAATAGTTTATAAAGAGTTAGTAAATTATTAATAGAGAAGAATGCTCAACTAATGTATAACATGTTATAGATTATTAAAAGCACATCACTTTTGGTAGTATAAATGAACATAAGCCTGACTAATAATCACACTATTGAACAATCTATAACAATTGATTTACCCATTATTAATTTGTCTATTAATCTCTTATTAAACTATTGTTCATTATTTATGCTCTTACCTCTGACAGAAAGTGCATCTAAAATGATTTCTTTCTGAGCAATCACGTAGCAAAGCCATTTTTGTAGATTCTGAGTTTTTGAGATTACTCAAAATATAACAGAACAGATGCATTTTTTTCACCCTTTTAAAAAATTAAAAACATATGACTAATTGTTTTGTGTGGTTTCCAGGGGTTGTATTCCCCCTGCCACTGCTATCAACTTCTATTTTGTAAGCTAATCAAGCTAATGTGCAGACAAGGGAGTAAAGGAAAATAATTATGTTTATCTAGAGCTTTGCAGGAAAAACCTTACTGCTTTTCAAATGACAATTGACAAGACCAGGGGAAACATGGTCTATAAGTCAGTAAATTTGTGAGATGGGTGGAATATACAGTTCTAGAAGCTCAAGATATCTATCTGACCACAGCTCTTGGGATGACTGTGGGCAAGGATGAGGTAGGGCGAATATCAGGAAACATTTCCTGGCAATGAGGTCTGTTAGACTGTGGAATGATCTCCCCAGAGAAATGGCGGAAGTCCTGTCGCTAGAGTCAATTAAAGAGTAGTCTAGACAAACCCCGCAAGGATATTCTCCTAAGGATCGGCCTTGTAGATGGGGAGGGAAATGAAATGGGGGATGGAAAAATGACCTCATCAATCTCTGTCACCTCTAAAATACAGAGACTGTGTTGATATTGGCTACCCCTCTGCAGAGAATGCCAATAAAGATGTTTATTGGAGGGATGGCTTTGTGATATGGGTAGGAAGGAGTCAGCAAATATCAATGTGACTCCTAAGAACTTACTTTAAGTCCCTACAACAAGTCTTCCAGTCGCTATTTTTTGGCAAGGTCTGCATAATTAGTAAAGGATATATGTGAAAAATTCTTTAGTACTTTAATAATCCCCAAACAGTTAGTAATGCTTTGATTTCATCATCTGAGAGTGTAACAAGGAAAAGGAAGAAAAAAAAAAAGAAACAGAAAGAAAAAAGAAATTGCAGTACACTTAAAAGTCTTGGAGCGTCCTATGCTGGAGACAGTCATCTCGGCTCCATCCTTGGCTGCATTACTCTAGGCTTCAAGCCACAGCATCATCAATAAAAGGGGCTCAGGCGCACAAGGGTAATTGCATATGGCATTATTCTCTCTGATGTGACAGACCTCGGCCAAGTGCTCTGCACTGCTTTGTAGCTCCTGATGATGCAAGGCAGCAATCCTGGTGAGATGACCGGTCACTCAGGGACTTCACCCAGCGCCAGAGAGTCCCTGACACAGAAAGAGCTTTGATACCAACATCCCTGCCCTCTCCTGCCCCGTTCTGGGCAGAGGGACATAATTGATGTAATCAAGGATCCTGTCTGGCTGCTGGCATACATATGATCAAATTTAGAGCTGCTCTGCTTTATACAGGTGCTGGCAGCTCAAAACCAGTTGAAAACCAAAGATGGCTTTAAAACATCTCAGGGATACACCAAGTAAGTGCAGGTTTAGCTCAAAAACTAGCCATATGCCTCATCCTAATTGATAAGGGTCTGTCAAGCTCTATATGTGTGGAAGACTAGGGAGGAGATAATGATGGCTTTTACCTTACTAAGACATGAATTATTTTTATCCTATGCAATGAGAGTGTGATAATGAATATCCAAGGCACAGCTTTAGATCCCATCCCATAGTCAGAATGTTATATTGAAAATTACACATTAGTTACACATTAGCTAACAAGTGTAGTTAGCACAACACAACCCTCTCCTTTCTCTAACAGCTAGACATTCCAGAAAACCAAACAGTGACACAAACAGGCTAAAAATGTTTCTCTTTCTCTTGCACTTTTTTAATTTCATTTACTGCTTTTCAAGCGAGTTCCACAAGTCATTAAAAATGAATGTGGGCCTTTAAATTTCTCAATACCAGTGGAGATCCCAGCAGCTCCCGTGCTCCTGGCAGTGTCTTTTCGGGAGCAGTGAAGCCGCAGCTGTGGAGGAAATGCCCTGTCGGTGGATAACGCCTGACTGGCCTCTGACCCCCGGGTTAAACTGCTGTCTGGGCTGTGCAGGCCGCTAACCTCGTTCCAAGGAAGGGACTGCTGCCAGCTCTCTGTGTGCCAGGGCATTGGGGACACATGTGTCCAGCATGGGGACACAAAGATACAATATATATATTTTTAATGTCCTTTCCCTTCATGCCCCTCCATGTTAGAAGAGATGGGGGAAATTGCATGACCCAGCGCTGAATCTCCGATTGGTTGTGTTTTGATATCTGCCAGCTAAATCTGATTATTTTGTCTGTGTTCCCAGGAAATCTACTGTTTATTGCAGGGGCTATCATATCCTGAGTATTTAAATTGATGCTTATGAAAGTATGTTATTATTTATTTTCTTTATTATGCAATAGCCACAAAGATTTTTACAAGCTGTTGAATTATAGGTAAACTGGTGGTTTATTATCAAAGTAATGCAAGGAGACTGGTAAGCCAAAGTGAGTCTCTGAGCCTCCAGTGTAATAAGAGAAGGGGCATGAAGAAAAAGATTCATGTAGCCTTGATTTGGTCCTGATGGCACTAAAGAGGGATGAGTGATTGGTAGTGGTGATGCATCTGGGCAAACAACCAAAGCAGTTTGCTTGTGGACTGAGCACTGCGTGAAGAAAGGTCCCCTCTGGCTGGCCCCGTTCTCAGATGTCCTCCCAGCTAGCCTGGTGCGGAGCAGCGCTTGGATGAAACATGTAGCTAGAACGTGCCCTTAGCTACACTTGGATGTGCTGTGGCTTCATTAACACCATCTTGAGCTGGTTTGCATTTGGAAGCAGACTGGGACACTTTTCGTCTTGGTCCATAATAAATTGTCGTGTTTCCTGCTGCTCTGGCGGTTCGGCCCCTGCAAGGTTCTTCCCCTCTGTCTGCCGTCCCCCCTGTCCTCGCTGTATTTGCACTCACAGTAATTTGCACCGTGAGTTTACAGATGAGAAATGGAGATTAAGTGGTGGGTGTCTAGTCATCCAAAAAGTCTGTGTAGAGCAAGGAGGTGAACTTGAGGAACTCAGGTCCTGAACTAACCCCCTGACCATCCTGACACCACCATCCCGACATCTTCCTTCCTCTAACTGAGATGGAAAACAGAGGTCATGACCAGGCACGCTTTAAAGCTCAGCTTATAAGCATGAGTAGACATGGGACTGAACAGCTTCCAGACAGGATCTTCCTACCTAAAATATATCCGGCAGGTCATTTGCAGAAAAGATTCCTCATTTCCTTCTGCATTATACTTAGGTTTCACTGCCACTGCCAAATGCCTATCCCAGATGTGCTTGCCTCTTCATGGTGGGTGAAATGTCTCCTGGGAAGACACGATTGAGAAGGCTTTTATTAGAGTGATTTTTCCTGCACTTGGAGCTTCCCAAGTTTTCCACAGCATGGCCTGTCAGTGGGACCCAACATGGTCTTGAAGGAATGCATGAGAACAGATAGGCTTCTGTTTCTCTTAGTATTTGCATGGGCAGTGTTTTCTGCTTTCAACAGAAAAGCTTCTACCTGTTTCTTTGTTTACCAGTTTATTGTATATTTAAAAAAATTGGATTAAAAAATAAGTATTTTCCCATGTTTGCTGTGAATAAATTCTTAGAAAAATCTAGAAACAAATTGCAACCTGGTAGTAGGTACGTCAAAAAACTTAAGAGGGCAAGATCTTTTCCATCGGGTGGTAAAGGCCTACAGCTAGTCTCAGCTTGAGTCATGCCTCTACAGAATGTGGAAAATGGTACTATAAGTGCAGCGGGTGTAGGTGATACAGCCTCTGTGAGGGAGCTGGAGGACAGGATAAGCGCAGATTGCTCTGGTTTGGGCATAAGTCGTTGCACTGGTCTTAGACCCAGCATCATTTAAACTTCCTCCACATGTCCCTCCCTCACCAAAACCTCTCACACAGAAGTGCTCGAGTCCATGCTTAAAATGTATATATCCTTGGGAGAGCACATCTGCTGGCAGTGACAGCAGCTGTACAAAAGCATCCTCTGCTTACTTTCATCTCTTTCCTAATGGAATGGAAAATGGAGCATAAAAGTATTCTGCGGAAGGTTAAGTGCTCTCGTCTAAATGTGGTGGGTTTGGAGGAGTCAATGAAGCAGAGCCTGGGGGGCAGGTGGTGGGCAGGGGGGCCGGGCAGGGCCGGCAGCCGTCCCGGTTCTCTTGTTTGGCTGCAGATGTGTTATTCCAATTAACTTGAAAGCGGGAATGCGAGGGGTTAGCGGGAGGGAAGCATTTTTATGGCAGGAGGTGAAGCCTACCCGGCGGACAGTGATGGAGATGGCCCTCCTGGTCTCTCTAAGGTCATTTGTTTTTATGTGAGGCAAGAGGTGTAAAACCAGTGCGTGAAACCCAAACAGGAAGGGCCTGAATGGCACATGTGGAAGAGCTTAGCGGACACATGCTTGACCTCGGTCCCAGATTGTTGCTCATCGCTGAGCCGTCCTTGTAAATACAGGCTTTCCTGGATGCATTGCTGTAGCAAACTATGGCATGAGCTGCTGGTCTTAAGCTGATAAGCACTGTAGTTTCAGTTTCTGTTAAGGCCTATGGAGAAGAAACTTTTTGGGTGGATGGCTGGCATTAGGATATATGTGGAAGAAAAGCTTTTCAAAAAGTCCTGTGGAAGGTGATACTAAAGATACCTGCAATTGCACTGTCGTGAGAGTCTGGTATGTTTAATAGCATTTTAGGCTAGAAGTGAAAGGAAGGAAAGGAAGAGGGGGAAAAAATAAAAAAAGGACATGATAATACCGAGAATAAAAGTTAATTAAAAAATAAAATCAAGAGCAATGTGTCTCTAAGGCCACTTCTTTCGCAGAGACCACCTGTCAAACGCTTCCCTGTCTATAAACCCAAGATTGGCTTCCAATCTACTCTGCAGTTCTTTAATTTTTAATGCCTCTCCCCTGGTCTCACAGGTGGCTATTATAGGCAGAAGCTGTCGCCTGTATAGATACAGATGTGGAAGATGCACGCACCAAGAGTAAGTGCTCAGAACTCAGGCCCTGACGCTGGGCAAGAGCAGGAACTGATAACAGAGGTAGTAAACTGCAGAAAACGAGGTGTCTCGGCATGGTTAGGGACTGCCATGCTGCTCTTCCTCCTCCTCCTCTTCTTTTTTCACTCCTCAAAGTATCATTGCACTTGAAGTGACAGTAGCATGAGAGGGTGAACTGCAGGCAGACAATTCAAGGTATGGCTTGTTGGGAGGATTTTGAGGCAAAAAAAACATTTGTTTTAATCCAAAGGTACTTTGCAGCTTCCCTGACACCATGTTTCTGGGTAAAAATGAGAGAGTCATAATTCTTCCTATACCTGACTCACAGGGGTGTTGTGAGGCTCAGTTAGTTAATTATAGTAAAGCTTCTGAATAATAATCATAATAACACTTAGCAAATGAAAAGCGAGCATTATTATCGTTAAAGTAATGACAAGGCACCCTGCTGAAAGAAGCAAATATCGTGCTGATTATTAAAATCATTTGTATTTAGTGGCGCAAACGTGGCTGCTGCTTTATAAACTTAGAGATGTAATCTTATCCCCGAGCCATAACAATAAGTAATTCTCGGCGTTTTGTTGTCAGGTTTCCTGACACACAGGAACAAACAGGTGCTTTCAGGCAGAAGGGGCCTTTATTTCATCAGCCAAGAGAGCCATGTAAGAAGAAAGGAGAAAAACGCCACAGTTTTGTTGATTATTCCCACCTGCCCCAAGGGTAAGCTCTCAGATGTGCTTCTGCCTATAGGACCCATCGCATCTTCTAGTTTTTCTTGCTGTTCCCTGTATTCAGCTCTGAGTAAAACATCTCCATGACTCCTCACCCTTCTTGTGCACTTGGTTGTATCTCCCTCCCAGAAAGCTTTCATGTCTCACTAGGATGCAGTAGGATAGGAAACCTAAAATTTATTGATCTATAAATACACTGGACTGTGCCATGAGGGTATCTGGGATGGGAAGATGCTGAGATGAGGGAAGTGAGGGAGAGTTTGAGTAAAATCTGGTGAAGGGATAAAAGTTTTCATGACTTTGAAGTAAGCATCTATCTCTTGGTCAATGCTTCATTTTCTTGTTATTTTATTTCCCCACCTCCAACTGCAGTTTAATATTCTAGTAATGCGAAGCGGCCAGTCAAAAAGTCATGGCTGTCAACTGCCTAGTAAAAAAAGAAAAAAAAAAAACTCAGAAATATCCTCACCACAGCTGGTCATAGCCAGCTGACACTGAAGACGATGTCTCAGAAAAGGGCAAAGAATTGAATGGGTCTCTGGAGAAACTCCTCACTCTCCAGACGTGCTCTCTCTGAGTCCCGTATTAAAACAAAAAGGGGAGAGAAACAAATTTGCAGCGTCACTGTGTTGTATGTTCTGTGTTGATAGATGGCTTCAGTTACCAGGACCATTAATCCAGCATTTTTAAGAACACAGAATAAATTTTTGGAAGAAAAATAAATAAAATTAGTATAATTGGCTATTGCTGTGGTTACACAGATACAAGATCTGTAAATTATGCTTGAGGTTAAGAGTGTCAGGATTCCAGGTCTTTAATTCTGTTGCTTAAGAATGAGTTATGCAGTGAGGGGAAGAGTTTGCTTCAGCAAGCTTGACTACCTCAAGGAGAACCCAAAGTTGCTATAAAACGAAAGGACTAGCTTGTTGAAACAACCTTTTGGCTTTTGGGCTACATTTTTTCACCCCAAAGTTGGCTTTTGATCCCAGGAACATTTATTCCTCATTTAAATCTGAGGCAAGTGAATTTGGCATAAAAATTTAGGCTGATATTGACGTGCCACTTGACGAAGGCCACCTCCCTTTGCCCAATTACTGCACAGCTCTGATTCTACCAAGGTCTTTTTCTGTTGTGGATGGTTTTGGGGGATTGAATTGTAGCCATTTTCACGTCCTGGAGTGAGGTTGCATCTATGGGCTTTAGGCTTCCAAACTCTCAGATATGGCAAAAACAAGGGCAGGAAAAGCATTAAGATATGTTATACAACTCCCCTTTCATCTTATACGCCTGTCAGTAAGTTTCAGTCCGTTTCTGAAAAGGTGACTTTTTTGAGACCTGGCAATTCATTGGTTTAATTATAGCACCCTTAGACAGCATTGTGAGCTGCCAACACTAGAAGACACTTTAGAGATATATATATTACTTTTATTTTTCATAAGGACTGTCTGGAAGCTGTCATTTCTCCAGACTGTCAGGTGGATTAGAAACAGAATTCATGGAGGTGTCTCTTGTGCTCCATTCTGGAAGAGGCACTTAGAAACCCTCTACTCCTGCTATTTATTTGTTTATTTCCTATATTGTCAGCTATAAACATCTTCAGGAAAATATTAATTAGAGTGTGTATTCCATGACAACTAACTATAAATGGATTAAACATGCTTTACTTGATGAAGCAAAGAACTGTTGATTAAAAGAAATTGAATTTTATCCCTGAGATAATTTTCTATCTCTGTGCCTAGAGAATATGCCCAGACTAATTCTTGTAAAAGAAACTGAGTAGCTACACTTCAAGTATCTCAAAAATAATATTCAGGGCATACATATTAATTGATTTAATGTAAAAATGCTCCGTGTAAACTTATGCTGAGACTTTAAATTGAGGTCCTGACCATGCTCTATGGTCACTAGAGGATCCCACAAGAATGGGAGCAACCTGGCAATTTCCAGTTTGAATAATTATGTTCTGCCTCCTTAGTATTTCCCATGCCCTTGCAATTACTATGATAATCATCTTCATTTTGGGACCTAAACTGAAGTCTAAGTGATGGTATGTGCTGGTAAATAGCTGTCGTGCTGCACCCCTGAACAGGCCACTTCTCCAGGGAGCCGATGGAGACAGGAGCTTTGTCATCCCACGTGTGGTCAGTTGAGGGATGGTGGTACTTAGGAATCATGGAGGGGCCAAAGCTGTCCTAGTCTGGAAGGTCCCTTGGAAATACTTCTGTATGAAAAGCCCAAAGCAGGTGGAAATTCACTTTAGGCAAAGACAATGAATAAATGAAAGTGAGGGGAGTAGTCATTTTAAATTCAGTAAACTAATGGCAGGTGAGGAGACCTCTGCTGCAGCTCAAGGGTGAATTTTTAGTGTTACTAGTGCAGTCCATCACACGGACTGCAGAGGAATGAGGAGGTGCTGCAGTTCCCATCTCCCTGACAGTGTGATTTAAGGAATTGTTCTTTGCTGGCATGGCCTTGTGTCTTGCAGTTGCCTTGAAAG
>NW_010578546.1:0-45370 GCF_000705375.1 Tinamus guttatus | reverse complement strand
TCTGCCTGCTCATTGGCATTTGTCTTAGAAATAATAATAAAAAAAAGTGTGTGGGGGGTCAAACAAAGCAAGCAAGCAGGAGAAACAAGGGAGTGTTTGAGTCAGGGGGAGATTTCTAAACCAAAATCCCTGACCAGCCACTCAGTAACAGAAATGAACAACAGGAATGAATATTTCACTGTGCTTCACATGACTTTTTTACTTTCAGCTGAATGGTGAAGTGTTTTTTATGCTGCTATTATACCTTGTAACAGATACAGTTTGCAAGGAGATGGTAGCTCTAGCTGCTTTTCAAACAGAGTTTCTTTGCAGGAGATTTGTTGCTGCTTTATATATTTGATATGCAGCCTAAAGGAAGTCTCTGAAGGGGGATCTGTCTTTCCTAACAGCCATCATTTTTATATAAAATAGAAGGTATTCATATTACATCTTCATCTTCTATATCTCAACTAGTAACAATATCACAACTACTCCCTCCTGACAACTATATTCATTTCTCATTAAAGATATTTCATGTTTTATTCAGGAATTTAAATGAAGCTATCAGAGCCTGTAATAGCAACAGTTTGGGATAATTGTATCTCATTGATGGCAGCCTCAAGAGTTCTAATTAATATATATTTAGCTCCCTAGCTGTCTTTAGACCAAACGGTTCAGTGTGAAAGACAGGGAGAGGCAATAAGGGGAGGGGGAAGGGAATAAACTTCAAAATAACAACCCCGTATTGAAATTTGGATAGGAAAATCTGTGTTGCAAGAAGTAACTGTGGACTTTTTGATTCTTTTTTATTTGATCCAAAAAAAAAAAGAAAAAAAAAATAGATTCACTGCCTACTTGTTTGTTGAGGGTGAGAAAAATGATAAATACGTATTTTTCTCCTTCAATGATATACTTGATATGTGCATTCAGCTTATCAGTGGTCTCTGCTTTTATTACCTCTTTTTCTGCCTTCTCTCCAACACTTCTCCAGCCACAGAGCGCTCCATTCAAAATTGCTTGGTTTCACAGATATGATCTGCAATGCAAACAGGCTCTCATTACACTTTTTCATACCCCCCCGAAAAAAAAGCTTACTTAGGTGTATGACTGATTAGCCCTTGCCATACAGCTCTCAATTTTCTTATCCCCTTTGGGCTTTTCTATTCTCCTCCTCCCTCTTCTTTCCTTCAACACTACCTTTCTCTCTGTTGTCTGAAATGAGGCTAGGAGGAGATTTGGGGAGGGGGGTATTATTCTGTCATTGGAATTCATAGCACTTGTATTCACTTACAAGCCTGAACTATTTTCTCAAATCACTTCAGTCTCTGTGACTTTCTCAGACTGCAGTTTATAAATCACTTTTGTGGTACACTATCTAGAGGGGATCAAGACCCCTGAAAGCTTGAGTCATATTGAATTGCATTGTGTAACGGAGAGTCATTAGGAGTTTACAGTCAGGGAGAAAAAAGAAGTCTTATAAATAGGCTAATTCAACTGGCACTTATATGTTTTAAAGGCATTATTGAGGAAGAAGGATGGTAGTATTATTTGCTCCCAATTTTGTTCTCATCAGCAGCAGCTAAGGGTGGCTCTTGAATTGGACGGGAATAGAGATTTCATAGACTTCTAGCTTCAAAACCTTCCCTCCCCCATCTTTATTATTTAACCAAGTATTAAGGACTGTTTAGAGGTTTATTTAACTGCTTTCAAAGCTGGAAGCTAATGCAGATTATGCTAGCTCAAATTGCCTTAGTTTCTCCTGAGTAAGAGTTGGTTTTTTACTTACTTCCAGCTGATTTTTCAGACATTCATTTGCAAGAGGCTGATGCATAGCAGAAAGCTTTCTGAGGATGTACAGATTTTTGGTGGAGGGATCTTTTGTAACAGTTGCAATTTTTGTTGACACTAAGGTTATTCCTCTAAAACATCTATTTGGAAAAAAAAAAAGGAGATGAAGGGAGGTGATATAATAATGTATTTAAGTTATTTGGGTGTGTTTCACTTGCAGATTCATCAGCACAAAAGTGTCAGTCCCTGGGCGTTGTCTTGCTGCTGACTGCACTTCCTTGGCCGAGGGTGGCTGGGTATCGAATACCTGGATATCCTCACGGCACGATCCAGGTGGGGTGTGTGGAGAACAATGACCAGAAACCGGAGGCGGCACTCGGGGCAGTGTCAGGAACACTGACTCCCTGCCAAGGGAGCTTGGGCTTAGCAAAAATTGCTTTTATTAAAAAAAAAACCACAATTGTTGGTGTCATCTGCAGATCTGATCCCTGTGCCTTCAGTTTCTCAGTTTCCATGCTATCTGTGGGGTTGCTGTGTGCAGGACAAAACAGGATTTTCTTGAAGAATAGAGCCAAACCCAAAGCAACCATCAGAAAAGAAAAAGGGGGGAAAAAAAGGCAAAAAAATAAAATAAAAAAGCAACCAAGCAAGAGCAGTGTGAGAAGTTCAAAGGGTGGAGAGTTGAGCGGCTCACGTGGCCAGCAGCAATTGGCTGCCCTTCGCCGAGACTTTACGCCAAGTGTCTCCTTGGGAGTCGGCTGATGGGTTGCTTTGGAGCTCTGCCCCTGCACTTCCATAACCTGGGTTGGAAACTAGCCCAGTCCTAGGAGATAGAGGGTCAGTCCGGTTTGATAGTGTAAGGTCAGAAATGGAATGAAGCCGGAATATCTCAGTTGAGATTCGAGTGTATAAAAGGATAAATCAAAAAAAGCAAAATCCTTGAAGGGATGCCTTGCAGCTGTCTTGGGAAATGAAAGGCTTTAAAAGAAGAAGATTCGAGGAGAATCCTGCAGCCAGTGCAACTAATGATGTTATTTGGTCTCTTCTCAGAGAATAGGAAAGTCCTTGCTGTCGTGTGGAAAAGTACAGGACGTATTGTCAAACCTGGGGAGAGGCACTTTGCTTTAACAGAGTGATCTGAAAACATATTGGTGAGGCTACATGTGCACGCAAATACAAATCGCATCATCTGTAGTGCTACTTCCTGAACAAATGCATCTAAGAGAATATTCTAAAAAGGCTCTGGCAACTGCAGGCCCTTCTCTGTCCTTGAAAAGTCTAAATGGGCCTAAAGTTCACCGGTTAAGTCATGAAGGGGAAAAGAATGGGCTTTTTTTCTTCCACATTAATCCTGAATATCGCAGTCTCATTTTGCTGCAGGATACTCATAATTTTATGCTTATTTAAACAGACACATATGTAGTTTATGGGCATATTCCAGGGGAGAAAAGAAAAAAAAATCCTGTAGCTCAGAGTGCAGTTCTCATGGGCAAACACCTGATCCCCTTTAATAAGAGATAAAAGGGAAACGATTCCCTTGTCAGGCTGCTGCGTCGCGGGGTTTTGCTAGCGGTAGCACACGGTGCTCTGACGGTTGAGCTCGCAGGTCTGATGATTTTCTGGCAATTATCGGCATTTTGTGCCCACGCTGCTCAATCCTGTGGTAGCAGAGCTGGTGCCCCTCAATCATGGTACAGGAGAGCTTGGAGAGTTGAGGGAAGGGCACATCTGCCAGTCAAATGTGGGTTTAAGGTGGATCTAATTCATATTTCAAGTTCCCTCAGCCCACATCCTTACTGTTTTAAGGGATTTGAAGTTTCTTTCCTCTTCTTCAGTAGTTCCCAGTGGTTCGATATTTTTATGGCTATTAGTATTTTTCTTGAGGAAAGCAAGTTAGGTGCTCGGGTTGCATGTGCTAACATATCTGCCTCCTGCCATTAATATTTATAACTTCAAATTTGAGATTTTTATTTCTTTGAAGTGGCCTATGTTTGGGGTCTGCAGTATTAACCATGTATTTAGTTGCAAGCTTTGGGTTGCCTTGTTTCGCTCATGGAGGCGGCCAGAACAGTTTAAAAAAAAACGATGGCAAAAACTCTTTTTTCCTGCTTGGATTTGTAAATCTAATCACCCTGTTGGTTCTCGCTGCCTGAAATTGTGGCTTTAGTTACTGTTTTGCAGGATATTCCAGAATTAATGCCTGAGAACAGCACTGTACTTTGGATTTCAGAATATAAGTAAAGCAAGTATAGGTGAGCTCCCTGATTTTGATGTATCCAAGTGCAACATGTCTTCTTTTTTTGTTGTAAAACAGAAAGTGAACATTGTGAATGTTGACTGAGTAATGTCACAGTCATATTTGCATGTTCATTGAACCAGAAGGTATTTCTTATTCACACCAATATGGACACAGCATAAATGCTGTAAGACAGCACATTTAGGAGAAGGTTCCTTTGGGCAAACCTAAGACGTGCATTTAGTTCAAATAAACCCTGGAGAATCAACCAATGATACCTAACTGTCCAAAGTAATTTGTGGTCTGATGTATCCCAGTCAAACTTTATTGCTCTCTTTTTACAAATTAAATGTAAAAAAAAAAAAAAAAATTGAGAAAAGGATCAATGGTTCAGATGGGATCCTGAAATAGAAGGCTGATAGTCTGTCTCATGCTGTCTAGAATTTGTCCAGTGTTTGCTCATAAACCATTCAATGTGGGCTTTAATTTGATCTGTGCAGAGGCATCTGCATGCTTTAGAAAAAGGTGAGTATTCAACTGTGTTTCATTTTTAATGATGTTATAAATGAGTCATTTTCAAAGTCTTTTAAGTTATCTTAATATAGTTAACAAGCAGCAGCGCTAACTGTTAACCAGCTTCTCTCCTGAAATGGCTGGCAGACTGTTTCTCACATCTAAAGCCTACGTAGTCTCTTTTACAGATATAAAGGGCAAAGGGAAAAAGAAAACGAGGTGGTTCAACTAAGAATTTCCTCCAGGTCTGACAGCAATGTAGCAGAATGTGGCTGCCAGAGGTCTCTTCCGTGGGGAACGCATGGTTCTCCTGGGTAGGCAAGGGTTTTCCTTGCAAAGTATTTGTGCTCTCTACCTAGTCAACTATGCTTCTAGAAGCAACACATCCTGAAAGCTAAGTGTCTTCGATGACAGTTTTTTTTTCAGTAATTTTTGAGAGAGGAAGGAAATTCTGAAGATTACTACCCCCGTCTTTTAATTTTCTTTTTGTGGGATGTTATTTTATACTCTATGTCCAAGAACTTCAAACCTTACAGAACTTCCTGGAGGAAGACTGTGACTGTGCCATGATTCACAGAGCTGGAAACTACTGGAAAACTTTTGGTCTTCAAAAGCCCTCATAGGCTACAACAGTATATCAGTAGAACATGCCTAGGACTGCATCCAGATGCCAGGTAGCTTACAATCAGTATTATTTTAATAATTATTGAAGAAGTTGCTGGGGGATATGGCTTAAAATATTTCAGATTGTGTAGCTGTTTTATTTAAAAATACATGAAGGTATGATTGTCCACACAGCAAAATGAAGATACAGGTGTAAAGTTAAGACATTTCCACATTAATGGAGATCTGGTTAGCGTAAGTAATAGCAGATACTTTTTTTTAATAGAGTTGGATGTGAACCAAACCACAGTCCTAAGAGGATATTTTTTTGTCTGTGCCAAGGCCATGGCAGCTTGTCTTTATTGGCATCATTCTTCTGTTAAATGAAAACGCGCACAGATATCCCATCTTTGTCCATTTTAGTTCTTTCTGTACAGAGCAAATGCTTTGAATGCTTGGCTGTTGAGTCAAGAAGACATTTTGCATCAGTTCAGTGAAGACTGTATTGAGAAGAGGTCCCTATTTCTCTTTGTTTTGCTGCTATTTAGCACTAGAATAAAGACTATTTTTGTCAGAAAGTACTTTTTGCACTCTATAGGATGTGGGTTGAGGACATTATAAAAAATAATCAGTCTCGAAGTCTAATATCAAATGGGAGCTTGGCCTAGGAGAGGATGGAACAAGAAGGGTATCTTCTCCTTGCTGGTTATCGGTCAGCTTCACCATTTTTTAATACGATTTAATCTGTCCTTCTAGCAAATTCTGCCTAAACGTTGACTCTTGTTAGTTTTCCAAAAAGGGGCAGAAAACTGCATATACCCAGAGAAACTAATGATATTGAAAAATCTCCTGGAAGCAGGATGAGAGAAAGGAGAAGAAAGGATTAAGCAAAAATCCTGCTTTGAATCCATCCTTTCACAGCTGTCTGCTTGACATATCAACAAGAAACAAAGAATTGAAATCAAATGAAAGGTCCGGAAATTAGAAGAGAATTGCCTGTAGTATTTCGACAAAGCCAGCGATGGCTCGTGCCAGCACTGGCCACTCTCCCCCTCTTCTTCCCCTCCTCTTTGCCTAGTTACACGATACTACTTGGGAACATGTTATCAAGGAACTGAGAATCAGGCCAGTGGCTGCTGATGTTAAAAGGACATGACATGTGCACAAGGCAGGGCATAGGGGCTGGCTGCACATATTAAAGGCAAACACATCACAATCCGATTAGTAGAAATGGAGTGTGTGTGCTGGCTCTGGGATTTTTTTTTTAAGTAATACTTCTGTGCTTTTTTATTGATTTATTTATTTTTGAAAGGAGTAATTCCCTCCTAGCTTTTCTGCTTCCTCCTCTCCCCACTTCTACCCACCTTGAGCTCCATCTTTGCGTTTTCACCTTTCAGAGCTCCCTAGGAACATGAGTTCAAATGGGATTGGAGTATGGAGAAAAAAAAAGGGGGGGCTGGGGGGGAGGGAAGGGAGAGAAATATTGCAAATGCAAAGAGCTCTCTAATCTCTCTTTGACCTGTCCTGTACAACAGGCAATTTCTGCAAAGCTAACACAAACTTGTAAATCTTTAGTGCCGAAGGGATAAAAGCTATGCATGTTGTTTTGTTAGCAGTTAAGCTGACTAGCTAAATATACATGTATAAGACTGTGTGAATATACGTAATATGTATATGTGATTTTTTTCTGGCTGTGTTTTGTAAAGTTGTCCTTAAAAGTATTTCATTTTCCTCACCAAAGTTTTTATTATTTTACTAGGGTGTTTCTCTTGCAGCTTTCTCTTATTTCAGTAGGAATGAAGGGAAGAGGTTTCTAAAGAAAGAACAGATTTTAAGATTCTGTTCCTTGAAAAAATACAATTTTCATTACATCCAAAGGTGATATGTATCTACAGAACATTTTATTGCACACAGAATAAAGAAAATGATCTGTATTCAATATCTGTAATATTATGTTCAGGTTTTGATGAAATAAGCATCACTATGTTATTGGAATGCAGTCTTCCTGTTTATTTTGCTCCTATTCTAAGTAAATAATTAAACACATGTCTGAATTTAAGTTTGTGTATAGCCCCATTGAGGATGAGGGAATTGCCTATGTTTAACATATGTCTAAACTTAAACTCCTGTAAGTAGTTTGTTGGTTGAGGCCATACATTTCATCTCAAATCATTACACTCAAAGGTATCCTTGCTCAGCAAATCACTTAAAAGCCTGCTTAATTTTAAGCATATGTCCCATTCCCAATGCTTAGAAGTCATTTTGATAAAACGTGTGGTTATGAGGTTAGTTGGAGGGAAAGGTCAGTTAGCTGAGAAATTACACAGGCTTTTCTTTGTACCGGGACAGTAAATATGTAGAATTTATTTAGAGGAAAACAAAGCCATGAGGAAAAGGAGAAGTTCAAATGAGGTAGGCGGACCTAGATGGGCATTTGAGCTTCCTTCCTTCCTACAGCTTCCTCTGTTCCTATAATCTCAGCACAGATGTTTCCTTTTTAATCCCTGGCTCCAGCTGGCAGTGCATCTCTGCTCTCCCGTACTTAGTCGCAATTACTGTAGACATTAACTCTGCACATGGGTAGGAAATTGACTTCTTTTTCTTCCTTGGAAATGTTGCTCATCATCAGGTTTTTAACAGCCAGAAATAAAGGCCATTTGTGTACTGATGAATCCTATTCCCTTCAAGATTTGTAAGAGAGATGAGAAGCACATGAAACTGTCTTAAAACAATTGATGGCATTGTAGATGATTTGGGTATAGGGTCCACAGGATCTCCTTTTTGCATGGGGTAAGTGGTCTTCATGGGACAGAGAAAGGATAGGGGAAATGTGTCCAGCATATACTATATTCATCTGCTTATTGCTGGTTTTGTAAACCCACTGGCCTTTTTGATTTTGATTTGCAAAGCAGGGGCTGAATATGCTAAGCTGATTTCACAGTCGGGTGTGATGTTGCTGAAGTTGCCTGCAGGGGTCAAACAAAATTTCCAAAAGACAACTCAAAACCCATGGTCAGAGCTTATGACCTACTGGCCAGCCCCATGGCTTCCCTTGCACCCAGGCGTGAGGCCCTGCACCTCATCTTCACTGATTTACATGTCCTGCTGCTGAAATTCCTTCAGAACTGACCCTCTTGTGACCCATATGCAATTCTTACTGACCAAAAAGTAACTTTGCCCTGAGCTTGCCAGCAATGAAGAGTCCTCTGAGATGTGCTCAACTGCTGTTTTCATGGGTCCCAATTACCCTGATCGCCCAACTAGCCTATTTATATATCCAAATCCAGCAACTTTCCACTGTTGGAAAAGGGATCAAAGACATCCAGTTGACCATAGAAGATGGGGCAGGTGGACAAAGTGAGAACCTGGAGATGCCATTCCTCAGGTAAGCAGTTTGACTTGTTGAAAGCTGTTAAATAATGTAAAGAGGTGAAATATCTTTGAAATAACCAGAAAATCCTTTTGTTGAGGTGTATTTTGTTTTTCTGTACAATACTCATGGCCTCAAAGATTTTCTGTTCTTGAATCTGATGAGAAAACGAAACATGTTTGCTGAAATCATGCAGTGAAGTTACCATATATTTTTTTTACCATATTCTCCTTGTTATTCCTACCCCCTTTTCAAAGTGCTGGATCCATTTTGTGTGCTTTCCACAAGAATCCTGCAAAGTACATGAGCAGATAGCGTGGTCATTATTTCAAGTGGCTGCTAATATGATGTGTACAACTTGAGACGTTTATGTGAGCACTGAGAATACGAGGACAAAGGTGGCAACAATGTGAGGTCATCTTGCCTGCAAACCACCTAGCCGTTGTCCTCCAGGTAAGAGGCTGGGAATGTGCTTATCTCTACCAGTTAGTGTTCTTAAGTGAGCAGACCATTACGAATTAGGTGGATGTGTTGCTACAGAGCCATCAGTTTGGATCCATACTACCTCTCGGGCAATATGAAAGGTGAAATTTGTTTGACAGTTGTAGGACTAAAATGAGAAAGTTCTGCTGCACAGTAACAACTTCTGATGTTATGAAAAATTCTACAGATGAGTGTGTAGTTTTCCCAGAAATGGTCCATAAAACCTAGATGGTCTTATCAAAGAAAAGGCTTATTTACACTATATTGCGTAATAGTGAAAGCAGCTTAAATGTAATTGCACTCTGCTGAAAGGGTGCAGTGATTGAGTATTTTGGCTTCCTTGTACTATTGTATCCATTCACTGAGGGGGAACAAGAAGGGAGAGTAGGAAGAAAACAAAACTGAAAGTGCTTGAGAACAGTTCAACCTTGAAACTTGCTTCATTAAATCCAGGAAAAGTTTGACATGAGCCCTCTTTGAAACTTGTTCAATAAAAGCTGTTTTGAGAGCTTTTCATATTTTTTGTCAAGCTTTGACTTTTTCTTGTACTCTTCTCAGTTGAGATGGAGTATGTATGCAGGCATTCTGAGATCAACTGTTGGTAAATTAAAGAAAACTAAGTGCAGCTTTGCTACTGCAGAAAAATTAACCATGCAAAATTTGCCATGTCAGTAAAGCAGGAAAAGAAAAAGAGAAAGTTACGCAGTTTCTTAATTGTGCAGCTTGTTTTCTTCCCTCTTAGCATGCCTAAGAAAGCCACAAATGGGTTGAGTTTTATATTTGAAGGCTTTTGCTCTTTGAGGAGATTTTGGTTTGCTTTATGGGAACAACTTGGAATTTACTTAAAAGGAAAAAAAAAGGCCACCCTGCACCCAGTCTCCCACCCCAGTTTCCTGCAGATGCAGAGCTGCAGGAGGAACTAAGATGAACTAAGACCTGAGCCATTGAGAGGCCAGGCAGAATGATGCATCTACAATATATTGTTTAAAATTTGAAAACATTTCCAGGTAACTTACTTAGTAGTTGAGCTCATGTGAGTGACCAGCAGTACAAAAATGCTACCACCACATCCCTTGCAGGATAACGCCACTTTAAAGTAGCCTTCTCCCACTCTCCCATTTCTTCTTCATTAACTCATAGCAGTGATCATTAAAATTAATTTTCTGTATCACAGAAATTTTGCAAGTTTGTCATCTTTAGCTTTTATTAGTTGACCTGGTTTAGCTGGTAGTTGAGAATGTTTGAAAGGAGCTTATTTGCATTTATTTATACATCCACTGAGTTTCAGACAGTATATGCCTTGCATATAATGTCAGCAGGGAAAAGGGATTAACAGCTGCTATGTGGAACCAGCTAGATTTATAAGTGTGATTTCAAGTCCTTCTGAAGCAATTTCTTGAAACTCACAAGCTTGTTGGGTCTCTCACTGTCTGAATGTGTTGGCTGGTGTCATGTAAAGTTTGGAGTAGGGATCAAGTGCACATTCTTGCTGTGCCCTTTCTCTAATAAAACTTGGCTATTATGGCAGAGTTGAGTGAGAATTCAACTGTGATGGAAATAAATAGAGTTTATTTATATCACCAAGGTGCTGGGAAGATGGACCTTCTAGTTCTCCGCCTCCCAAGCTATGTCACTTTGTCCTGAATGGCCACATTGCCTTCCTCTGTCTTTATCTGGGCTTCTTGGTCTACATGAGAACTGCATCTATTTTAATATGTATTTCAGCACATTCTCAACTGAGCTGGAGAGTAAAATATACACTGCTGTGGACTTGATTTCTATGCTACATGTATTGAGGGGTCGGAGGAGAGGGGAGGCTCTAATCTCATCCCATAAACTGCATATGTATAAGCAGGTCAGATGTAAGTTTGGTGATTTTCATTTATAGACAACGTCTAATAAGAACCACTGTGCAGAATGGGCATGAATGAGACATAAGCTCCAAAAGCACGTTTCTAAACAAAATTCGACCACTAATGTAGACGGTCTACATTTCTCTCTTCTCAGATAACATATGAGAACAGTCATTTGGATCAGAGTAGCAATCCTTTGTAAGAAATGCTGGTGGTAGCATGGGAAATGGGGAATTGCGGCTTTCTTCCCTCTCTGTTTGTGAGACATTTATGAGTAGGCATTTTTTTTCCTATCAGCTACATGGTTGTAATATAATTTCTCAAAGCAGTTCTGAATGTTGGATATCTGGTTGAATTTCATTTTTCCATTCCTGTTTTTGTTTTTGTTCTCTGCCTAAATGCTCTTGATGTTTAGATATCTTAAACTGATATTCTTGCTTATAAATTTAAGCTGGTTTCCCACAAACACTTCTAAATAATTGATTTAAGTGGCTATTTCCCTGGGAAAATGTACATCTTAAAATATTTGCAGAAAGCAAATTTGTATAAATTTAATTTGACATTTCCTCCTCACCATACTTGCCCATCTCCATTATGTTTATAGGCAGAGGTTGTGTTTTTGGCAAGTTGAGGTTTAATTTTGCTTTTATAGCTCACTCTAGAAGGAAGGAAAATTGGCTCAGATTGCAAATTCAAATGGAGTTTTTCCAAGTGCCTATATTATAAGTTCCATTCACCGTTTGAAAACCAAGCTATCTACATTTTTGCTTCTTATATTATCACTATGCACTAGTGATAACAAAGCTGGCAAGCGTTATTCATGGTGTTGGACTCATCAATTCAATGTTATCATTAGATGGAGTTCAGAAGCAGGCAAGAAGAGAGCCAAGAAACACACTGCAAAGCATTTTTTCCCAAAGGAATGGGCATAGTGTACCAACATCTCTTCCAGCCTTCTAAAAGAACATGAAAAGAAAGACACTTCTTTTAGCTGAAGCAAACAGAACAGAACTAAAGAAAGCAAGCAGTGGCTGTACAATAAGGGATATACCAGCCAGCAAACTATCTTCAGAACCACTTAAAATCAAACTTTCAGGCAGAAAGTAATGCTAGCTCTGGTGCTTACAAGTATAGGGGGGGAGTAAAAAAAAAAAAAAAAGAAAGAAAGAAAAGAAAAAGAAGAGAAAACAGGGAAAGGCCTTTTAGGTCAGAAAGCAAGTCCATCCCTTGCTGATCCAGGATGTTGCTGACAGTGTTTTCACATCCATGAGTGCTTTGTCCACTGTACTTTAACTCCATTGCTTGGGCTTCCATCTGTTCTCAGGAGACATCATTCCATTTATTTGTTACGAGATGGCTCTGTGAATTTTTTTTTAACTTTTATTTTTATTTTCTTTGACAAACCAAGCAGTAAATATTGGGTTGCCAGGCCCAAACTTCTCCAAAGTGCAGATTTTTTTTTCTAAGAATGGGAAAAAGCTTTCAAACTAGATAGAATCACCTCCCCCTTGCTGCTCACCATCACAAAACCCTGACTACCGAAGCATCTTGTTTATCCTCTGAAGTAGGATCCCCTGAGATCTCAGAAATATTCCTTAACCTGAAAACCCTCTTTGTTTGGAAGGATAGGAAATAATGGACTGTTTCCACAGTAGGTAAAATGTAGGGTTTTGTCTAGAATTAGTGTTAGCTTTTATGAGGACATGGGGGTTTATATGTATTTCTGAACTAGACATGTGTTATGATCCTGAATGTCTTCAGTGCCATGTTAGCTCTATTACTAGGAACTGTCTGTCTGTCTAGGGATCCACTTTTCAGTATGAGGCAGTTTTGAGCCTGATTCCGACTGAACTCATACCACTGCTCTAACTCAGACAGAGGCTATCAGCAGCACGATGCTGGTGGCAAAGGTGGGGGAGCCTGAACTCCTACACTTTGCATTCCAGGGAGGAATATCAAATTTTGCTTTTCAGTTTTCACCTTTGGTCATACTTGGACCATATCTAGCTTTTCAAAGGGAAACAGTTGGAGGAAGAGTATAGGGAGCAAAATGCAGCTATGCTGTATCCTGCCAGAGAATTTGCAGGCTGCTGTGCAAAGCATCCAGCTCTTCGTACTAACAGGAGTGCTAATATGATGTATTAAATGTCACACCAGCATCGCTGGGTATGCATATCTCTCCTGTTGTACTGCCTGTTTATGCTTATTCAGCTCTTTGAATAATTTAACACATTTCATACTCCAAATTACCCACAACAGTTTGACGGGGCTGCTGGCAGTTTACTTGAAACACTCAGTGTTAGGTCAAAGTAGGGCCCAAGCATCTGCTAAATAGAAGGACATTTTGTACTTAGCAAAGCATAATTAGACATATTCCTGCACTCTTTTCTTTTCAAAAATAGGTAAGTATATGCTAATCCCAATGATACCATAGAAATAAAGGGCTGTACCTGCCAATTCTATGTACAGCCTTTGACCAGGAATGATTTGGGCTGAAGAGTAGGAAGAATTACAGAAGCTAGTTATTGTCCAGGAAAGATAAAACTAAGAAGACGGCAGATCTGTGTCAGCATGTCATGGATGTGGTTGCTGAGTCGTGGTCCTGGGTGCTATTAGACTGGAGTTTGGGATGTGGGAAACTTCACTGGCAACAGTGCAATTATCTTGGTGTGTTCATCTAACACTCTTGTCTTAAAACAACCATCCGTGGGCTGAATAATGAATCAGGGAGCGAGAGCGATGGTTCTTACAGTACCAGTGGACTTGGAGAAGGACACAAGAACTTGGGGCAGTTCCCTCTACTCCAGATGACTCGAAGATGTGTAGACCAAGCCTGCTGCTGTATGCGCTCATCCATCCCCTGCGCTACTGGACCCAGTCCATGGTAGGTGCCTATTTTAAACATGCATTGCAAATTCTCAGGCTTTGTCTTTGTGGTCAGTTAACTCGTTTTATTGCTGATTATCACTGCCCCTCCATCTTCACTTTGAGAAACTAGAGAAGGGGAAAGGCAAGGCGGCTGAGCAAAACAGTGTGTGTTTTCAATTAAGACGGGAAAATCTCAGCCCTTGCACTGCATCAGGTGGTGAGGGATCTCTCCCTCCTGCTGTGGCTTGCCCAAGTCCTAGCAAAGTGATGATGCAAGGCGCAGTCAGCGGAGATATTTGCAAAGTGACAGCAAGGCTTTGATTGAATGAACCTCCTCGGTGCAAAGCAGCACACTGCTCTGGAGGATATGCTGAAAATCTTTCTTGGGGATTTGCACATCCTTACAACAGCTGAGGGTCTGTAATGAAATGTTTGCTTATCATGCATTTAACCCACTTCGAAACAGTCTGAGCCTGCATGGTAACCTCAGGTCAAAACTATTTTGGATAGCCGAAACTCATGATAAACACATGCTTTTGAAGGTTAGAAAGCCATCGGTGGGAGACATCAGACTCACTTTTTTATTATTAGATGGGGGTAAAAACCCAGGAGTGTTCAGAGGAGCAAGTTTTGTATAGAGCATGAAAAGTGGGGGGAAGGGGCAGAAGGAAGGAGGGATAGGAATCTTTTTTTTATGCCAAACAGCATTGCTTCTGCAGCAAATCCTTTTTCCTTGCAATTTAAGATTGTGCTTGAAATAAGGAGCCAGCTACGCCCAGCGGGGAGCAGAGGGCAGCCTGTCATTTTGGAGGCTTGATTGGCTAGTTTGTATATGCCTGATAATTACTGGGGAGCTGGTAGGAATCCAACTGTGCTGCATTCACATGCAGTGAGCAGCACCCGAGTCACAGCAGCCTTGTTCAGCCTGAGATCTCCCAGTGGGAAAAAGATGATTCTTACAGTGCACAAGTCTTTGCTAATAGCCAGTTATGGCCCTATCAAAACCATAACTGGACCTGCTAAAGGTCTATGCCAGGTTTTAGCTCAACTAAGGTAGCTTGATTGAAATATTTCAGTTTGAAAAGACACCTTTATTTCTCAGATCTGCGAAGAAAACCTGCTACTCCCTCTGAGATATGGGAGAATGCCCAAAGCATAGTCTAGAGCATGGTACTGCTTGTAGGTTTTAGAAGCACCGTAGAATCCAGGCCAAAGAGAGGAGCAGAGATGGGAAAAGGGAGGATCTCCAAACACAGCCAACCACAGCTGCCTCCTTAGCTATCACACAGGGAGAGCACAAAAGCTTCAATTAGTGCTTGATAAAAACCTTGAGACAGGTGCTGGTGTATCTACACATCCACATGTGCACAGATGTACAAGTAAATTCCTCAAAATCGCAATCCAGTCCCTTCAAGCCATAGCCCTCTGAACCAGCCCAGTTTTCTGAGTGAAGAGTGGTGCGCTATCCCGTTGCTTTTCCCTTTGCTTGCAGGACCATGTCATGCTCAACACAACAAGTGTATTGCCAGAACTTCTGCTTCGGTCAAATACTCCTATTCTGCAAGGGAATCATCAAACATCAGGTCTAGGTGCAATCAGAAAAGCAATTGCAAGGGATGCTAGTGGAGGAGGCCACATTTCCTTTAATCTAGGGGCTCCATGCTAAATGGGCCCAGTTTCCCTGTTGAAAGATGCTGTTTTTTTCTTGTCCCTCATGGTCAGAGATGGCAAACTCCCTCTGGGAGCTGTGCATTCAGCTTTGTGCTTCCTCCCTCCTCTCCTGTCGCCAGTAATTAAAGCTGAGCAAAAAAAACTGAACATGCTATTTTTTGAATAGATATTTGAAATTTAAAGCGGAAAAAAAAAAGTTGTGAAACTTGTCAGATCAATGATTTGACACATATTATTTAGCTGGCTCTAAATATTCTGGAGTGAGAACTTAGCTAACAACTTGTTAACAAAGCATAATTCGGAATAAAACCCAGCTCTCTCTTCACTAGCTGCTTTTGCAATATGGACTAGTTCTAATAACTCTCCCCTTCCTAAATACTGACATGATCCTATCTACTGAAGTAGAAATCTGGGATTCTGGGAGTTTCTGGCTCTTTAAGGCAAGGAATTACAGTGGAAACAAATAGAGAAGCTCCATCCACCAAGGCTTGGTCCTCAATTTATCGGTAAACATTTAGATGCAAAGAAATCACCCAAGAATTGCATCAAGGACACTGGTGTTGGAGAAATGAAGCCAGGACCCATAGCCAGCACTCAGAAATGGTTCATCTTTCCAGCTAAGCACCTAAGAATGGGTGACACACGAGGAGAAAAAAAAAAGAGAGAAATTAAGGAAAGTTTTGTATATCATACTTGCAGTGTAGTTTGTTAATCTGGCCAGATTAACATGTCTCACTCTGTATTTGGACTTCTTTTAAAGAACAAAAGAGCAAAAGGCCTGTTTTTCTGTGAGGTGTTACAGCCTCACATCTGTGAACAGTAGATTTTATCCATGTGAAATGAAAGGTTAAACACATCTTGCTATCCGTTTTGGCTATGTAGAGTGATGTAGCATATAATCTCTGTTATTTTTCCTGTGATTTGTTAGTGCCTGTTGCTAGGTAATGCCTTTTCCACTAAGCATCAGTGAGCTAATGTGAGAGCTTTGAGAATGTTTCGTTATATAATTAAGCCTTTGGTGGTGCTGAGTTCTACATAACAGTCTCATATCTTTATCATGTTAGCAAAAAAAAGTTATTATGGTTTTACATGTGATGACATAAGAAACACCACTGAAGTAAACACAATTTCTTGTTAACATTGCTGTGTTCATTTTTCTTTTGTTGTATCATCTTGCACACAGCTATCAGCCTGCCATCACGGTGACGTCTAGTCACACTCTATATTGTCCATATGGACAACACGTGACAGCTTTTAACAAAAAATGGGAAGCATGACCAAGGAGAAGTACCACTAGATCCCAAATCCCTAGACTCAGTGCTCCACCAAACAAACATGGTCCCTTTATTCTGGCATTTGGACATTTAGTCTAGAGATAGGACTGAAATATAGAAAAGCTACTTCAGGAGGACATAGATGGCTAGACTAAAAGCGAGACATGAAGTTCCTCCAAGATAAAGAAGGACCTTCATAATTTTTGTCTTACAGTCATGCACTGCCTTGTACGTTCTTTTTCCCCATGCAATTTGTAAGAGAGGACAAGCCTCTCAAAGTACCTCTGTTTACACAGACATTTAGTAATATGACACTATGAGCAGGCAGACTCCTTGCACTGCAGACTTCTTGTTGACAGATGTACTTTTTGACTGATTTTTTAATGGGTGCCGTGCGTGAGTCTCTAGGGGGACAGCAGGAGATGATCCAGGATGCTATTCCTCTTTTTTCTTCTATACTTATTTTTGTTTTTGAGCTTGGAGGTGATGTCAATTGCTAGTTTTCAATGTTTTCTGAAACACTAGGTTTCAATGTTTTCTATTGCATGATTTTCTCAGGACTGGTGATGAAATTGTATTTGGGGAAATACATTGGATTTGGAGAAAAATCCTCCCATTCAGCATAGCTGCATAGAAGCTGCTGCTGGCAACAGCTTGGTATAGGATTCCAAGATCACTTTCCGACAGACATGAGCCTCAGCAAGGAAGGATGAACATGGTAGGGATTGCGTTCTTGCAGAGTATCTTCTGTAGATAATGCTGGTCTGGTGAGCAAAGCCAAAGTGATGTATTTTAAGATATAAATGCCTTGCACAGAATGGATGCAGTAGAGGCAGCCGTATGAGTCCTTCTACACACTAATTCACATTTTTACTTTAGAAAATGTATTTCTATGGCTTGGTCAGGTTTGGGATTCTCTGCTGAAGCCATCTAGTATCAAATTTGATGATTAAATACAATGCGCTTCCTTTCTGTATTTTTTTTTAAAAGAACAAGAAAAGAAAGCAAAATCTCTATGGTCTATTGTATGAAAGTCACTCAACAGTAATTAACTAATATCAGTTATCTTCCTGCTATTTAGGCTTCCTGATACTGCAAAGCATAGTGTAGCTTTTTGAATTATTTCTTAGGGATGTCAAAGTGCTCAGGATCGCAGTCACAGGTTCCCTTGTGTTTGAGGTCTGTACAAACAAAGAACAAAAGAAAAGTCTCCAACTAACGCACTCACAAAGTAACTACAAGGCAGTTGGCAAAAGATGAATATAGACACAGGCAGAGTAGTATGCTGGGAATGATTATAGCCTAAATATCAATGTGAAAGGCAATGCTCATAAAATTCTTCTAATCCATTGACTGGTGATTATTTTTTTCTGGGCAATCACCCTCTCTCTTTGCCAGTATCTTACAAGATGCAGCAAGTATTCATTAAAAGGTGCCATGCTCTTGCAAGAGAATAGCCTCCATGCCCTTCTTCATCAGGTAAGAGCCATGGATTTTCAAACCTCTTAAAAGCTGCAGGATGAAGCAAGAGCTGGATCTCCATCACCCTGGCCCTGAGATTCTCTCCTTGAAGCAGCAAGACCATCCTGTCGCTTGGTAAACTCCCGTTCACATTTATTTCTCATGTTAATTGCTAAAGACGTAATTCTGCTTGATCACAGTCTTCCAGGTTGAAGTGGGGAAGTTTAGCCATTCATAACAACAAACTTTGCTTTCATCTGCAAACAGGATGTCATTCTAAAATTCCTTAAAATCAATTAGAAAAAATAAGAAGGGAAAGGAGGGAAAAACAGTCTGAAAACTAGTAAATGGGATTATCATCTCTTTGTTAAAATCAAGAAAAGCAGATTTTTTTGCTAGTCATTATCTGTGGGTTGGATGTGGCCAAAAATACGCATCCTCATGGGAGCAGGTATAGGGTAAGAGCCATAAACAAATATTGACAATTACTTCCCTCAGTAGTCATATAGGATCTTAGTCATATCATTCTTGCTTCATTAATTCAAATCCAAGTCATAAGCTCTGTTAGATCCCTATTTACTGTGCTATAGGAAATACCATGGCTCAAAAACCTACATTTTTCACAGCAAGTGGATGCATATCATGATGGTAATTTACTGCACAGTATACCTACATGCTCCCACATTAACTGTAATCTTTGTCGTGCTCACGCCAACATTCCTACAGTATTTGGCATTTCACGAATGCAGTATTTATCGCTGAAGTTCATACAAAGTTGCAAACCCTAACAAGGCTTTATCAGCTTTTACAAACCATCTCTGTCCACTGGAGTGTGACATGCTGAATATAATTCCACTCACCGTGCAGTCATTGGATGTGAAGGGGGAAGGGGTGCTTCAAAGCAGCATTTCAGATCGCTTTAAATGAATCATGAAATCAAATGGCTATACAGCCTTTAAGTTCCTGCAGGTGAGATGTAACCTGCAAGCTGGGCACTTAGAGCAGCCTCTCAGTCAAATAAAATCTTCTCATCGCTACTGATGTGGTAATTATGCCCTAAAAAAAAAGAGTGGTGCAGTGGCTGTAAAGGGAGAGCTGGGGCTTAGGAGTTCAGTGGCAGCAGTCACATCAGGTGACTGGGGGCAAGTCAGGTCACTTGTCTTTATTAGGTTATCCATTTTCAAGGCAGAAATCATCATAGTTACTGGATTTATTTCAGATGTATATATAAATGTATAATTAAATATGAGAGCGTATACCTCTGCCTCTAATGCTGTAAAAGATTTAAAGGACATGGAGAAAATCCTCCATGCCTGGTATTTATACAAGGAGCGTCATAGCCTGCTTCTCTCCTGCTTCTCAGCTCTATATCCAGCATAAGAGCAAGCACAAGGTTGTTTTTGAAAAGGGGCTTGTAGTACCTGTATTTTGTGTGTATACAAGCCCTTGGGCATGTAACACCCCATCACCATCCCTTTCCTGTTCATCAGCCACAAGTGTGACAAACCGATGTGGGTGGAATTTGATTGAGAAATGAGCTACTGTTTGTATTATCATCACAGAGTATTCTGAAAGCATGAATTTGGTGGGGAAAAATGAGGATGTTAAAAATTAATGTTTTTTTTTTCTTTTCCTGCTTTGCCTTTTGAATCTCCAGTCAATATATGGGTCACTTGTGCAAAGTGTAGTTGGTAGTAATAGAAGTGAAAACAGGACCTCACAAAAGTTTATTTTTCCTCTCCTTTAACCCATAATTTTAGAGGATGGCTATGAATATAACATCTTGAGCTTATTCCTTAACTACAGCATAGACTTTCATAGTTCTGTTCACTTCAGCTGGACTTTGACAGTTTACTCCAACTGAAGATATGTCCCTACTATTGAAGGCTAAAATATTATGACCAGGCAATGCTCTTGAATACAGCAGAGCAATGCTCCCCTGGCAGGCAAGTGTTAGTGACTGCTGAAGAACAGGTTAGAAGATCTTCACAGGGTTATGAAAAGAAAAAGACCCCTGTTAATGGTACCTGAAAAGTCCAGAGCTTAGGCAGTTTTGTGTAGGCTGATGCACAGTTGCAAGTGCTTTTCTATGAGAGCAGGGCCTCAAAGACACTGGTCTCTCCATGTAGTAGCTGGGTCATACAGTCCCACTATTTACTAGCTATGTTAATCCCTGGCAATTAGAAGTGATATAGTAACACCTACAGGCAAAGTTTCTGTTTCCCGTTTTTTTATTGTCCACCGTACTGTTTGTGGATATAGTCTATGGTACAATTTTCCATAGTAATAATTTGATTAGTAGTTTTCAATAGTAATAACTTCTATAAGCGAGTGCGAGTTGATAGTGTTTTTCTCTCAAAGCAGTGTGGATTATCAGGAATTCTCAGTGTGTAAATTTGCAGCAGAGCTGCAGAGTTGGTGCCAGAGGTGCTGGACCACCCAGCAGGCAGAGCTGGGACCATCCTCCAAGAGTGTTCCTCTCCGAGGGGTGAGGATGGCTTCAGTGCAGATGTTGGGCACTGCCCTGTCTCTCTCCACCTTTACTCATTGCCAAGGTCCTCCTTGCCTTCTCCCTGCAGCTTTTTTGCAAAACTTCTTCTCTGGACTTTTCCTTACTGCTTTAGTGCTAGTAAGTGAGGAAGAGGAGGAAGCAAGAACGGGCAAAATGTCTTCCTGCTCCATTTTACCCTGGTTATGAACTTCTGTAGCAGCTGAAAACAGCAGTCACCAGTAAATTCCTGCTCTAGACCTGTAAACCCAGGCTGGAAAATGCACTATTCAGATGTAATGATGGGCGAATCCTGTTGTGGGTCTGTTTATCCCCTTTCCACCTTACCTCTGCCAGAGCCCAAACCCTGTGGTCAGAGCAGCTTTCCCCCGAAGACATTCATGCCCTTCTTCATCTTTCGTTCAGACATAGGCGGGACCAGTGAGCAGTGAAGTGGTTAATGAAAAGATAAATAAAAACAAGTCACTGCATTTGGGGGGAGGAGGAGATGAACAAGGGTATTTTGAAATGTCCCCACAGGGCTCTGATTTGGGAGCGTGACAAATGACTCTCCGAAGATGCCTCTTTTCCCCTGGCACAGGTCAGGCTGGATAATTTTGGGAAGCGGGTGGCATTAACCTGTCCTCGTGGTGGCGGGTCCCTCTTGGCCAATGCTTCCAGCTCTGACCTCGGGCAGGGGCAGAGAAGGAAGGGCTGTCTGTAAGACAGGACACATATCAGGCCCTTACTTGGTACTGCAATCTCTTGGTGTCGTCTATGTACTTATTGCTCTGAGTTTGTATCCCTTCCCCACCTGTACTTACACTGTCTTTCTTCCCGTGGCTTGTTATTATTTCTATTGAGCAATCTTCAGTCGAACTGGGAGATCTTGCAGGGACTCACTTACTTGAACATTATTGCCTAGTTCTTTACACAAGACAGATTGGATATGAATGAGATCTCTTGTCCTCATGAGCATTATATTTATTTCACAAGACATTTTCTTCAGAACTCTCTCTGCAATAAATTATGTGGTATATTTATTTTTTCTTCTACCATGCTATAGCTCTGTGCCTTTTTTTGTTGTTGTATCTCATTTTTTTCGACACCTCTTCATGTATGATCTGCTCCCGTTGTTTTCCGTTTTTTCTTCCTACAATCTCTTAGCTACATCCTTGGGATTTTTTTTCCCTTGTGCAGTTTTTAGCTCAGTGCATGTATTTGACGTAGACACACTGCGAGCTTGAGATAAGTATTTAAAGTAACAAAATGATTTTCCTCTTTTATCTTCCAGGTGTTGTGTAATGACTGGAGAAAGAGAAAAAAAATAAAAGCAGGTAAAATATTTTCAATGAAGTATAGGACTGTAAGGAATGTATTCACATGTATCCTTCACCGATTGTCATAACATCTGCTGTGCAAAAGGTACTGGAGATGCTTTACCTGTAAAGAATGTCACTAGCTGAGGTTTCAGCAACTGCCTTTGGGAAGAGTCTATAAGAACTAATTTGTTGAAATCCCTATATAATCGAAGGGAGAGTAAGTATATTTAGAGTAGATGGCACTGAAATGGGACTTAGAGGTATCCTATATCCAAGATATTTACCGGACTGCCATCTTAGGACTGTCTTGTTGTCAATGTATCCATCAAAATAGCACCACATTCCCTTGCTTTATAGTGTCCTCCGTTAACGGTTTCACTCACACTGGTGCTTGGTGGAGGGGTGTTGGAAGTCAGGATTAAACCCAGCTGTGCCCTTTCTGTAGGGGAGTGCTGGAGGAAAAGATGATTTGAACTGAAATTCAGATCTAAATAATCCATTGGAGATTTTTCCAGTCCTTGCATCCCTGCAATAATTCTCCAGCCAGTGTTGTTCAGCTAAGGACACTTCGACCCATGAAGTGTTTTGCGAAAGTCTAATTTTACCCTTGAGAGAGGGCAGTGTCTTTCACTCTCTTTTCTCTGTATATCTTTTTCTGTCTTTCCTCTTTTACTGGATTAGGTTAAAACTGCTGCTGTCGCTGCATCGGGCGATGCTTGGTGGGGTGCCAGGATTCCCGCTCTCGGGAAAGGGGCTCTGCCAGTAGATGTCCCTGCACGCCCAGCTGGGAAAGCCAAGCCGAGCTTTGCATCATTTCCAAAGGGAATTACCGTATGGATTTTCTATGTTCCTTTTGGTGTAAACTTTAATCAAACCCTCCAAACAGAGATAGTGAAATTAAAAGTAAACCTCGCTCTTTCATTGCAGAGCACTCTTCCCACCCCTGCTTATAAACACTTTCGTGTTTACTTACAAGCCACATGATATTGGCACAGAGGTCCCTAAACTGCCTTGCTCCGTTCTGCCCTTCGTTCATGTTCTGCATCGTGCAGTCAAGAAACTTCTACAGTTTCTCCCTCCCTTATTTGCAGAGTTTTGTTCCAGCAGACGTTGTGTTGGTGAATTGAACAAAACAAGACCAAACAAAACCAAAGAGTGTTTAGGGCTGGGTCCTCACTGCTGGGTTAGAAGTCGCTTGGCAGTTGTACAGACTTCAAAGAGTCTCAGCCTTCAGATTAGGACATGAGTTCTGCAGTACGAGACTTTATCCACTGGTTTACACAGCCACATTTTAGCCTAATGCTCAACACTCGGTGCTCTGTGTTATAATCCTGCAATTATATATTTGCACACATATCAAATTGTCACCAGAAAGTTCTTTTCAACAGTACAAAGACCATCACTGCTATTCTTCCTGGGAATAAGGGAATGATAATTGTTACAGGGGAAAATTACCTTTATGTGGTAATGTGGTATTGATTTTTCTTTTTTTTTCCTTTTTTTTTCTTTTTTTTTTCTCTTTTTTTTTGCCCCGCTGCCTGTCATTGCTGCCCCAGCCGCCCTGGGCTCTGCTTTGAAGCTGCAGTAGCAAGATGCCCCAGTCCTGAGTGGAGAGAATGGCTCAATAAATAATTGGGGGAATATAAGTACTTATTGATTTAAGAACATTCTTTTCTTGTGCCTCGCTTTTGTCTTCTCAGGCAACTTTCTTTTAAATTTATGCCCCACATTGTCACATCAGGGGGAAAATACATGAGAAATGTTTTGTTATTTCAAATTTATTGCATATTACGTCAGCTGGCATTGTGGACTCACAATATGTAATGCTTCATAAATTATGAAAAATAAATGCTTTATGGGCTTACTACGCACTCTGTTTGAAAACCATTGAGCTAGGGAGACTCTCTGACCCCCGTACAAATTAATGTGCACATTATTTTCATTATTACAGCTCAGATGGGAAGTTTGAAAATCTTCTTTATTCATAAGGATAATGAAGGCAGCAGTGGCCTGAACAAAGTTAGTCTTTCTGGCAAGAAACAGGTATCATTTCACCCAGTTTGTAACCTATTGCCTCCGTCACAGTTATTGTTATTCTAGGCCAAAGCTTATATTCAAAGTCAGGGCTGCAAGGACTTAGCACGAGCTTCCAAAGGTCAAATCTTGCAGCTTTAGCCAGGCAAGATAAACCTACGAGTCGTTAGGGTTTGGTCAACACGTTTGCAGAAGACCAAGAAAGCAGAAATCCGCCTGCTGGTGAGGATATTTCTGCCCAGCTTTTCCATCCTCATTTCCCTGAGTTTAGTGGGGAGCAACAGCCAGACCAGAGTCACGCATCTCGCCACCAAGGGTCTGAATAGAAGGAAAATGTGAAATCTGGAGGCACGGGGGGATCTTAAACCTTATTGAGCACAGACGTCTCCAGCCTGGAGCTGTGAGAACTGGAGGAAAAAGCGGGCTGTTCCATTTTCCGAGGAGTAAAAGTTCATCCCAACATGTGTTGCATGGGAGGCGTGCGTGCTGGGGGGAAGAGGGCACCGTGACGTGAGTGGGGAGGAATGGCAAAGCACTCCCAGCTATTTTTTTTTCCCTCACACCCAAATATTTCTGTTCCTTGCAAAAGGAGGTCAGGTGTTTGACTTCGGCCCTGAATGGTTTTTATATCGCACAGATCCGCCACTGTGTTTCCAATAAACCCATAAAGAGCATAACCAGGAGCTCCCTGCATGGGCTTAAGTGATGTAAGTCACCACTTCAGAAGAGGCTCTCGGCTTGGGACGGGATGCACTGAAAAATCTTCCAAGTTATTCTCTCCTAATTCAAGTCAGCTGAGGCATCAAAATGTCAGGCAGATGGACAAGAACCTTGGCTGGAGCCAAACTGTTTTATGTGGCTGCTAGGACTATTTCAGTCAGCAAATAGCCTTTTTATTCCCCCCCCCCCTTTTTTTTAATGACAGAAAGCTTCTGAGAAACTAGCCTTTGTATTATCACGTTAAAGGAGATTCCTGTGTGCTTTCTAGTGTAAGAGCCCATGCTCTCAGGATGCTAACTTATCTATAAATTGGATTGATTTATGCCCACTGCATACTGCAAAATATATATATCCTTCTTTCATTTTTCTCTTCTACTCCTTTCTTCCTCTTCTCCTTTTCTTTCTTTCTACCTTTTATTTCTTTACTATTTCCTTTTCTTTCTTTCTTCCATTCTTTAGTTCTTTCTTTCGTTCTTTCTTCTGTTTCACTACGTCTTGCTAGAAAGAAGTACTGGACATAAAGACTCTGTCTACAGGAATGGGTAGTATATATTATAGCCTGGAAATAATGAAAAAAAAAAGTGGTTTTGGCAATTGTATTTATAATTATTAATGCTAATCATGCTGCTCTCAGGGATTCTATATGCTGGGGAGACATAACAGACGAAATAAGCAAAGTACACCCCATGTTCGTAGTTTTTTCTTGCTGTGGTTTTATAGTTGAGAGCAAAACCTGCATTTGCATCTGAAATCCAGTGGAGGGCAGTTAAGTTACATGATAGAAAAGCGAGCTAAATTGCACTACAGTATAAAACTCTCAAGGAGGTAACCAGTGATTGAAATTAACTGTTCTTTGACTGTGTGAAATATCACCTAGAAATACCTGCAGAATTAAAAAGGAGGAAATGGAAAGCTTTTCAATTTAAACGGAGTGCTTTGTTAGTAAGGGTAGGAGAAGATCTAAAAGTTTTCTTGAGGAATGAAGGAAGAAAGAATCTTATACCCATATACACAAGTTTCAAGTGTTTCTGTTTTATATGTTAATCAGAATTTCCAATATACGGATGTTAATGAAAAAAGTTCCTGATGTTCTTTTTGCTGCTTGACCTCAGCAGTCTTAAGATTTTAATAATATACTTGAAATTTCAGCTTGAAGAATATTCTTTAAAGACAAATTTCCCCTTCTCGGTAGCTGAGCAGTACTAGAAAGAATAAAACAAATCTCAGGGAGTGGGATTAAAATGTAAATAGGGCTACTACGAAAACTATGACTCATTTAAAATGTTGCCCTAAAAGAAAAGTTTAAAATAATCGTTCCAGGAAGAAACAGAAACCTAAACGTGTTCCTCTTAAAAACTGGTCTCCTCCAGCTTACAGCATGTACCCTTGGGCTATTACAGTCTAGAAAAATCTGAAATAAAAACCACACTGTTTTCTGGGTCTGATCATGCACCACTTGTTCAAAAAAAAATTTAGGGCCTCCCAAGAAATACAAGATTTAAGTTCTCCTGACATGTGTTGTTCTTTTTTTAAAGAAAGAAAATAGTCTGGTGTGTCTTTATTGCAAATACATCGTTTTAATTTCTTTCACTTTAAAGGGAATCACAGGTGGATTTCAACAGAAAGCTTTAAAAATGTTTGCAAATGCAGTTGCATATAAGTAGTGTTTGGGTCAGCATTCTAGTTATTTTTCATGTAAGTAAGGAAATTTACTTTAAAAATTTTATTTCCTTCCCATCGTCAGTCTCATGCTGTACTAGTATAAGATCAGGCACCAATAACTGCTTACGCTGAAAATTAAGTTTCTGTAAGTAACTATTTTAAAAATGTTTGCTTTTATGTTTACTGCTAAAGGATCTCAGGCACTCCTGCCAGAAAGGAAAGTATTTATTATCTCTCTTTTACAGATGAGGAAACTGAGACACTGTGAAATTAAAAGCTTAGGGAAATTAGAACACAGTAAATTACAGTGTGAATTTACCGTGTACTAACCACCCTGCACGAACTCATTATGTGGACCGGTAAAGAAAAAGGATTAAACTCCCTTAAATTATCTCACATTTGCCATGGACCAACAGTTCCCATGGATCAGCTGACATGCAGCAACTTCTTAACCTGCGGTGAGTTGTTGGTACCGAGAATCCCCTCGGCGGAGGGAAGCAGATGCACGGGGCAATGTGCTGAGTAGCTAATCCGCTGTAACTTTATGCAGGAGTTTACTAGGCACTAATTTCCCCCGCTGGCCAGATCCTAAGTAGTTTGCGTAAAAATCGGGAAGGAAATCTCTGGCAGACCTCTGGGTAAGGCTCAAGTGTCCTTCCAGCCTTGAAATCAGAAGCTGTGATTTAAAAGCAAAACTGAACTCTAAGGAGCAGATAAACTTTGCTCTCGGTGAAGGACTAAGCAGCTGCAGAGTGTTTCCAGCCCTGCCAGCATTTTCTGTGCAAAGCCACACCGTGTTCTCCCTCTGATCCCAGGGGAAATGCCCCCCAGCCCCATGTAGCATAAGGTGGGCTGAAGAAAGATGCAGGGGTGTTTTTGCTCGTGTGGACGCGTGCGGGGCAGTCTGCCCGCCCGCTCCACCAGCACCCCAGTCACCTTGGGTCTCGGCAGTGCCGCTTCTGGAAAGCAGAGAGCTCAGACGTGACGGCAGCATCCCTGCTCCGTGCCGCCCGGTCCCCGCCGGTGACCCCTTGGCGCGGGAGGACGCTGGGGAGGCTCCGGGAGTGACCTTCCAGCGGCCGATGTTGAAACGTCTTTGGCAGGAGCCCTCCCATTGTTAGAGAGCCGGGATTTAGGGAGCCGGGATGGGAGCTTGGCCGGTGGGAAGACAATTACTGACAAGTCCATTCCACTAATAAACAAAGACATAAATGATGATGCTATAAAGAAGAAGCAGGATTCTCTGGAATAAAGCCCCAGAGAGAGCCAGTAAGGAGAGAGATGTTTAGACGACAGTTTTACATTACACCACTTTGTAAAATATGTGCTATTTTAGCTCCAAGCTTGAGTCCAGTTAGAGCTGCATCAGAGCTTAGAAAGCAGCATGTATTTTAATGCCCTGTGAACAGGAATAGCTGATAACTAGTACATTTAAATGTGAAAAGCAGAACTTTTCTCTGGGGATTGTATTATATTTTTTCTTATGGATTTAGACTTCGTAGTTTATGTTGCAATGATAGCATTCTGCTGGCAGTCATTTATCTAATGACTTACATCTTTCAGACTGTGGAAAATGCAGGATAAGAGGGGAAAAAGAGAGAGAGAGAGAGAGAAAGTGGTTGTGGTGGTGGTGGTAGTAGTAAAGTCCCTTTTAATTTTCATTTCAGATATGAACCCAGGATCATGAATATACACAAGTTAGCACCTTCCTAACATCTCTGGGCTATCTTATTTCCAGAGAATTACAGTATGAAAACAATGGGATTAGGGTACTATATACTCCAATCCCCTCACCCACGATCCCCAAAGTGAATCTAAATAGAGGTGGATTTGCTTCTGGTATAGTTGAAATTAAGACAAAGGGGTATGTCTGAGATATATTTTTTTTTCTCCTGTAAAGCTTAATCTTAGGAAATGCCTGTCTGTGCTACAGAAATGGATTGCATGTAATATGACAACCATCTTTTATAGAGGCAAACCAGACTCGCTGAGCTCTAATGTTGTAAAGAAAAAAGCTTTACAGGTATAATTAACCTGCGGAATGCCCTTCCACAAGGTACTCCTGAAGTATTGGCATTAATACCATCTGTCTTCATAATTCAGGGCATCAGTGGCCTACTAGCTAAGATCAAGAAGCAATCTACTGTGTCTCTTCGTGGCGTATCTCTGCTGAATGAATTAAGAGGTCATCGTGACTTTTGTAATAATGGTCAATGTTGAAGATGGAGGAAGTTTTGGATTTTAAGGGAAAATGTGCAGTTATTTCCAGAAATACCCAAGGGAGGGCCAGCAAGAGACCTACTGAGAGGGCCGCTGCTCAGCATGTGGACAAGAGGACATCTCCTGTACATTCCAGCAAGACCGATAAGGAGAAAGGCAAGCAATGGCAGGAGTTTGCCCATATTCTTTGCTTTTTAAAAAAGTGGAAGTCACAGGTAAGGTGGTGGTGGGTGCGTAGAGCTGTATTGTGCTTGATTGGAGTGTTGCTGTCTTCTAGAGAGGCAGAAGTGAAATTATGAAAGGTTGATACTGCCCTATGGCCAAGGCTGTGAATCTTTGGCACTGGAATAATTTGGTGTTTAACACAACACTAGTTTTGTCTGAGGATAACAGTGTTTGGAGATAGATGAACTCTTGGTTGTCTGGTGCCATGAGGACCTTGTATATTAGAATATGAAGCCCAGAATCCCCTCAGAAACTTTTGTTCCAAAGCCATGGGAGCCATCCGAGCTCCAGGCTTTGACTGCCGTGTAGCAGGATTTTAAGGTTGATGCTTTCTATGAAAAAAGCATACATAAACACGCACACATATCTATGTGTATGCATAGATATTATTCTATCAAATAAAACTCATAGCGCTCTCTTAACCTGGAACTGGGGGAGATTCTCTTGCAGGGTGTCAGAGCCACACTAAGTGTCAGGGAATTTGCATCAGAGGTTCTTCAAATGTTTCATTCAAGACCAGCTCGTTGTTAACCTGCATATTTGATTTGAAGTCCTGCTGGTTTCCCGTGTCATGCTACCCTGGCACTGCGTGAAAGTGGTGGGAAGAGAGAACGGAGGGGAGGAATGAGCAAGCAGGGAAGGATTTGGTTATCAAAGCAGAGGACTTCGATTCAAAGTCATCAACAGACGGCGATTACTTCGGCTTATAGTCCACACAAGGGTTGGATATCAGTAAATTAGACCACCCCCTCATGCAAACACAACCCCCTCCACGTGCATTATCAGCATGACCCAGAGACAAGGCCATGGTGTCATCGCCTTGCTGCCAACCTGGCCAAACAGCCGCCTCGCTGAAGCCTGACTCTCAAGAATATTAATAAAAATGACCGATTTTGCCCTTTCTGCTCTCGCATACAGCAGGCTGCTAATAATGCCTTATGAGGCTGCTGCACAGTTCAATCAATAGTTTGATTTTTCTGCCCTAGAGCTGCTGCAAACGCAAACCCCATGCTAACCCAACTGAGGAAAGAGCTGGCCATGAGGACAGCTGAAGATGGTGATGGGAGAAGATGGGATGAAGCACCTCATGACTCCAGGGAAGCTCCTGCTAGAGCCATTCCTGCAGCCCCACGACCCCCTCGCTGTCCCTCAGCACACACGCACCGACTTCTTTATTTATTTCTGTGTCGCCTATGGAAACATTCGGTTTGACAAATGGGAAAAAGTAATTCAACATCTTTTGACTGAGGGAGGTTGATTTTCATTCGAAACGGAATGGCTCATTTTTACCTTTTTAGCTCCTGGAAGAGTAAAAAGTGAGAGGTCAAACCTGCATCACCATGACAACCCCTGCAGCGAGGGTTTTTGAGCAGATGAAGGGGAGTGATAATGGAGCTGAAGTTTCTGCCTGTTCTTGTAGTCACCAGGCTTTTTGTTTTGTTTTTCGTTATTTCTTCTCCTCAGGCCCTGCAAAGTGTGGTTCGGTGCACTTTCGAGGTGCAATCCTGGCCCATTTAAAACACTACCATGTTCAGTTTGAACTTGTCCTTGGTGGAGCACAGCCTTACAGGGAACTTGGTAACGACAACCGCATATAGAATGTATATAAACCATATAAAAAAGGAGATCATAAGACCTAGTTACAGAAGATTAAATATCAGCTCAGATGTGTCCCCTATGCTAGCGTAGGTACAATATGCTGGAAAGTACAGTCATATTATCAAGTTTGCATCAAAAGAAACTGTCATCTCAGACTTTCCTTCCTGTGCCTTTGGAGTCCAAAAATAAACCCAGTCGAATAGCCAGTCTTTGAGGAGAAGAGGCATTGGAATAATGAAGAAAGCCAAAATGTTCACAGTGCATCTAGGGCAATGCATTCAATGGGAATGGCAGGTGAACCTGGAAGCTTATACAAGAAACTGAGCCCATACCCTGAATTCCTAGACCTGCACATGAAGGAATGCACCAAATGGATTGCAAATGGGTTGAGAGAAGCCAAGTCACATGGAAGAGACACGAACCCAAATTCTCTTCTACTCTCTTTTCATGTTTTTATAACAAACAGCTCTGTTTCGTCCAGGTACCTGTTAAATCTTCCATTTCATGAAGATGGGTAGTGCTTTCAGACTGCAATATATGTCCTAAGGTAGGTATATACAGCACCTGGGGCATGTTAGCCTCAATCCCCATCCTCCAGGTGCTGTCCTTTGAACACTGAGCCTCTTAGTATCTTCTTTGTTTTTTCCTGCATTCCCTTTTAGCTGAACCCAATACTCTTGTTGTGGTAGCAACAACAACAACAAAAAGGAATAGAAAAAGAAATGCCAAAGGAGGTACTGGGTTATTAAAGAAGTTAAATATGTTGTGCTGTAACATTCGAGTCAGACTTACACGGAGATCGAAGAGCTATGTGGATAAGAGGAATAGCAAAAATTAACACTAAAAAGTTTTGAATGGCTGCAAAACCTCATGCTTCAGAGCTGGTTTCTGCATCCAGTGGACTAGGACAAGGCTTTCACATTGGGCTTTCACCTCTGTGCTGAGAGGGGTGTCTTGCTGTGATGCCAATATGGAGCTATATAGCCCATCACGAAGAAAGGTAGCTGCAGAGCTCTGGAAGAGAACAGCTATGATCCGTCTGCCACTAGATTTGGGACAATAGCTGTATAAACACATCTGCCAAGCAAGAAGGCAGAGCCCGTGGCTATTGGGATCAGCCTGCTGATAAATCACTGTAAAGCTGGGCAATATTGATACGATGTTGCAATGATAATTCACTCCTGGTGTTGATTTAGAAAAGGAAGCCAATTCAGAGTTTCACAAGCATGAGGGTCAGCATACAGCCCTGTGGGATGGTATAAAAGGGAATAATCAGTTCAGATAGAAAGAAAATATAGGTCATCAATTATATAAAATACAGACCTGGCAGAAAACAAACCAGATATAATTTCTGGAAAGGCCCTGGATTATAATCTGTGCGTCAGAGAGCTGATTTATGGACCACTGAACTTCTTTGTGTTTTAATCAAGCAGCTTCAAGAACGAGGTTAAATATGAATCCACCCTATGTCAGAGGATTGCAGCAACATTAATTTAAACAAGCTGTTAGACTATGATGGAAAACTCCATTTCAGCCAGTGATGCACCAGAAACTTCAGCTTTCTTCTTCCTGCAGCGTGACTGTCTTCAGACAGTTTTTGAACTTTAGGTATGGTCTTGGAGACAGGCTGATCTCTTGTCTGCTGGTTCAGCTCAGAAAAACCTCCTGTCAGTAGCCCATTCTTTGTAGACAAAATAATAAATGCCAATCATATTGACATCAGACCATTTGGATCCTTTAATTACATTTATTTGATTTTTTTATTCCTCCCTGCAAGTCTCCTCAGTCATTTCCAGGCACAGCGGAGTCAATGAAAGCTGATGTTCTTTTCAATTTGCTAACAGCTCTTTGGAAAAACAGACTTGGCTCACTATAACTGCTCACTGAACACAAATTGCAACCTCTGTACCCTGCCCCACCTCCCCAAAAATTTAAGAGTTGAAGCTTTGTTTTGAAAATGCTTTCTGTTTAAATAATGTTTGGACATAAAATGATACCCAACAATTGTGTTCTCATTGAAAATATACCTTTAGCATTGCAGGTAGTGTGAATGGAGCTCTCACATTTTAAATGTTTTATTTTTATGAGAAAAAAAAAAACTAATGGAAATAGTGTTCAGTCTCAAGAAAAATACTAGGCCAGAATAGAATAAGGGACCTGCACAGAAAGTACAGAATGGCAAGAGAGCTCTGTAAATATTCAATATGGTGTCATTTAACATCTGGGAGAAGAAAACCACGAGCAATGTGTTTCTCCCTCTCTCCAGAGCTGCTTCAGCACACCTTTCATCCATGAAAGATCCTGGCATGCTAAGCAAATATAGCTGTTCATAGGTTAAAGTTCAAATGCATCACTTGAGTAGATGAGGAGGTTGGCCAGAGCAGAATGACTAGCTGTTTCCGTCGGGGAGTGGTGACACTGGGGTGGGGTGAGGAGAGACTTAGGGTGTGTAGAGGAGGATGTAGACAGTCACAGCCCTTCTACAACAATTACCATAAAGATTAAAGAAATACAATAGCCTAATTTCACATGGAAGCGTGCTTTAATTAAGTCTCAGCAGAACAATGAGCTGCTTCCATAGGAGTTGTGAAAATCATCACTAGGGACTGTCCACAGGAAGAGAGAAACAAACAAGAGAAGGTCCCTTTGTATGGAAAATATGTACAGGAAGTATTTTGAAAAGCTGTTCCCAGTTAATTTACCTAGAAAGAATAACTGACTACATTCTTTTGTTCTGTTTTTATATAAATTCACTATCCCAGAGTTTCACGGTGCTTACCAGACTGTGGGGGACACAATTCATTTGCAGAGTAAAGCAAGAACTCCACATGATGAAGAACTCCACATATCCTGCATGATGAGGCTCCTTAGTCACCACTGAAATATAGTTGCTTCTGGGCTAGTGTAATTTTTGCAAGATAATGTCTAAATCTATAACGAAAAAGCTGTTCTTCCAGCAACGTTCATGATGCATTCCTCATTTCATCATGGTCATTTCAACAAGATCAGTAAGACATGCAAGGAAAGCATCACCTATAAAACTTCTCTTAGCACAGAATATACTTTCTGTTACTTTTGCTATCTCTCCATGTGGTCAGAGTTCTTAATGCACAGAAGACAATGTAAGTGAACAGACAGTATTTGTCATTATTGTTTCTACAAATCCTGGTGGCAGTGCCTGAGTGCAGACAAGCTTGGCCACGTTCATTATAACATTCTCCTCCTGACATCTGAATGTCCAGCAAAAGATATTTCAGCTGCCAGGAGCTGCCATAGTCCAAGCTACAGGTTGTGACTCCACTGACCTCAACACCACCTACAAGAACGGGGACCTTCATTGTAAAGGCACAGAAAAGAAGTTCCATAAACCCTTGGCAGAAATGAATCTTCCCAGAGTGCGAGTGACAGAGCAGTTTGATAATCGGCTTCGTGCTTCTGAAGTATGGGCTTGCCTTGAAGCCTGGATGTGTAGGGGGTGTAAATTAGCAAAGGTCTGATTTTTTACCTCATAATTTATTATAGATGATGTTTTTCTTTTGCAACCGTGTATAGCTTTAGAGGCTGACAACTGATAGCTTTCAGTTATGCAAGATTCAGACAGATATGTTAGATCCACGGAAGTGAAAAATCACTTGATGTTTGTCTTATATCTCGAATGTGGAGGATTTGGGACCGGCACCGCCTTTGTTTGCGTTTTTTGTTTTTGTGCAGCTAGGTAACATAGATGGGCCCTGCTCCATGGCTGTTGTCTTGGACATGACTGCATTACATCCAGAAAATCATTACAACCAGAAAATCAGCTCCCGGTGCATGCAAGTTTCTGTTCCCTGTTTGAAAGACAGCTGAAGTGCTTGTAGAGGTTTAATCGAAATCTGAATACATGTGACTGAAATTGGCTCTCTGTGATTATTTATACAAGTAAGTCTCTCAAGTCTCACAAGTTCCCAGAAATCAAATGCCAGCCTTGTATGATGATTTTTAAAAGGAGTAAATATTTGTTGAAAAGTCTTTGCTGTATTAATTTTGCTCTTCTCTCAGGCAGCCCTGATAGGGATACAGAGACTCCTAACATGCATTAGTCAACCTACAGGGAAGAGAGACCTAAAAGTCTGGTTACTTGGTCCACAACATGTTATCCTCTGGATGAAATCCAAACATCCAGATAACCAGGAAAAGGTCTTAAAATAGTTTGCTTTCTCCATGCATCTGTATACCCAGCTAAAAATCTTCCAGAAAATATCATGTGAACAATAGCTATGACAGGTACAGTTATTTTAACCAGAAGGTAGTTTAAGGTGGGTGCTATATGTTTCCATGTCGTCTCAACCCTCACTTTAAACCACATCTGCCAGCAGTCAGCCACCACTATTTGTTAATGCGGTATAATGTTCTTGCTCCCTGTTGCTGACCTTTTGTTTTTTCTTTTTCTTTCTTTCATTTTTTTTTTCCTGCGGTAACCCTTTTACCTTCTTTTCCCTGCTTAGACCCATTAGCAGGATGTTTTGCAATATGGTGCTTGTCATCTGTTTCAAAGACACAGTGATGAGATACAGGTAGGCCAGATGGATAAACCTAGTGTGACTAATTATTGTGTATTTGCCTTTAATTATTATCATTTATTACCAGAGAAAAGACAATAGAGGTTCCCAGACTCAGAAGAGAATGTCGGCAGAAGGGGAATTAAAAAAAAAAAAATTTTCAAGAGATTGGTACGTCAGCAAGAAAAGTTTTCTTTCTGGGGAGTAATACAAGTGAACATCGAGATAAGAGGCATCAACATGATCCATGCAATGCTCTTCTTTCCTTGACACGTACTTAAGAATCAGATATCTCACAGGTAATATATTTTTTTTTCATAATTATGAAACAACTTTTCTCTTGCCTGAACCAGGGCATAATGAATTTATGGTCATCCTTTAGTCACCTGCCTGGGATTGCGCTACGGGATGCAGCCTGCTGTCCTCTCTTTCTGCTGTAACGCTGATGTGTAGACGCCTGGCTCTGTCCTTTCGGCAGCCTCCAGGGAAGGGAGGAGTCTGGTGTGGGTATAAAGGGATGCTTAGGCTAATGGGAGATGGGTTCCTCACCCAACCCCTAAACCAGGTGTGCATTGCCTGCTCCATGGAGAAGTGAAAACTGGAAGCCTCTGAGCTGTCATTTGTGATTGAACTAGGCACAGGGTAGTCAATGTGGTCAAAGGTTTCTATCCCGTCAAGCTGAGCTGCTTGTTGCCCTCAAACCTTTTTATGGATTTTGCCTCCATATCTGACCTTAACATACAGAACTCTTGGAGCATTTGGCATAGATGTAGGTTTTCTTGTTTTACCTATTATAGCCTTATTTTCACTATGATTCCCTCAAAACATACAAAACAAGTATTTTGAAATAACGGGGGTGTTTCTGGTGTTTTTCTCAACAAGCATGGGAAAAAAACATTTAGCTTAGCTCAGGACCATGCTGGACCATTTGGAAGGCTGACATTTGTAAGGAACTTTTGGAAATGTTAATACTGTGGCATCAAAGGCTGCTTTCCATTTACAGCTGAATCAGCTATTATTTACAAGTGCATGTAGGATTATGGTGGCTCATAAGTTTGCTCTTCTTGCTTATGGGCAAAACACTTCTATCTGTGAGCAGCCACACAGATTTGGTAAACACACTGAGGAAGAGCTTCAGACTTCAGCTTTAAAATTCATAAGAATCTGATTTAGTGCATTTTACAGAGATATTTTGGCACATCTGCTTTATGGGTAAATTGCACTGCAATTTGCAGGACCAGTCTTACACCACAAAAAAATACATCAAGGATAGTACAAGACATAATCAATGTCACCAGTCTCCTGAAATCTTTCTATATATAGTATTAGCCAAACAAATGCATGCAAAAGCATTAAAATAACAAAGTCCGTACATGGGCAATTTACAAACAGGAGAGGGCTAAATTTGCCACTGTTTACTCTGAATAGCTTACCCAGATTACAAGCCAATTTTGTTTTGGGCAGAAATATTTTCCACCGCAGATTCTGCTAATGTCAAAGAGTGCTGTTCCTTTGGCCGCAGGATGGGCTGAAGGAGCGGGGGGTATTTTGGGACTGGCAGCTCTGGCCGTCTCCCTTTAACCCATTTGAAGGCAATAGGGCACTTGACTGTGCACTTAAAATTCTGTGATTGCCTTGATTGTAGACTTCTACTTTTAAACCAAATACAATGTCAATAATATATAACAAGAAAAAGCTGCCCCTGATAACCAAAAATACTGCATTAAGTGGGCAGACTGGGAATTAAATATGCAGAATCAGCCTAATGAAATAACTTGCCTTTGGTTGCAAGAGACTTCATCATTCTTAAGAAGATTTAAAACTAATCTGACTTGGAGCTGTTTCATTCCAATTATTTTTCAGGAATTTGGGGGACTTTATTTTCCTTTTCAGCACCATTATTCAGTTCTTGACAATTTTTATTATTTATTTATTTATTTTGCATATTGACTAAATGGGAAATCAGTTCAGAACCACTCTTAAGTAGAAATGAAATGCTCCATAATCCAATTTTGATCAAAATTCGTCTTTGCTTTTTGGAGACCAAGCAGTCTACGTAGTTATCTCCAGGCTGCACAGAGTTGATAATAAAGCAAAGTGAGGCTTGCACGCTGTTTCCCATTGAGGGATGATTGCACGTGGTGGGTACCATGCATGGCTGGGCTGGAGAACAGCGTGCCATTCCCCCAGCATGAGGCAAAGCAGGAGGATGAGAAGATGATGATTTTCTCCCCATTCTTCTGCTTTTTGTTTCTCAAATGTTTGCAGGCCTGAGGGGAGCCTTTTTCCCATATCAAGGTGGGTAGTTCTCTTTCTTGGACACCTTCTTATGTCTGGCTCCTGATGCCTTGTGTTCACAGGAGATAGCTGACTGTTGCCACACCTTTTCCAAAAGTGATCTTGAAAAGGAGAGACAGGTTCAGCTGTCTTCACAGAACATCTTTACAGCTCCTCTGTCTTGCATTTCAGTATCCGTTGCCATTCAGTTAGCTGCGGAAATAGGAGCCAAAACATATCACAAACCTCAGTCCTGCTCCAAATAGTGTCTCTGCACAAACAGGTCTTTCACTCCTTATGTGGTGCATAAAGATACTCTTTGTAAAACATAAACTATATGTTTAGCTATACCGGCTTCAGTAATTCTAGTTAAGTTTCTAAGTGGCTTTTTTTTTTTCTACTTAAAAAAAAAATTGGCCCGCAGAGCCAATAATCAAAGAAATACTGCACCGAGATGTATGTCACATAGCGAGCTGATACCAGGGCTGGGAACAGACTGGATTTCCAGAGTCCCCATTAAACCACACTTCACTGTATTTTCACTTCTGCTTTAGAGGGTCCCATCAGAAAGGAAAGAAGCTTAGAGAGGAAAAAAAAAAAAAAAAAGAGGAAGTTTTAGCCAATACTTCAAGAGGAGGTAACTTAAAGGATAGGCAGAAAATGAGTATCAGCATGTTTTATCAAATGGCAGAGATTATTTCTCAGGCATATCATCCATCCATGCAAACCACATGGGATTCAGAAAACCAGGAGCTAAGATAGTTCTGTGAAAAAGTTATTCATGAGTGATGTCCTCCTGTGTGCTATGGAGCTGCACTTAGAGAGAAGCTTGGCTGTGTTCTTAAGTCTGGTTTGTGACATAAGGCAATAACTAGATGGGGGGACCAAATAGTCCTCTGAGCTTCCTCTAAAATTTACAGTTGTCCCCAGAGAAGGAATTTAGGAGATATAACACATCACTCTTGGATTTTATCAAATGTATCCCTCTGGTATCATCAAGAATCATAGTCTACTTTTCCTCAGCCAAGAAACACCCATGCTTATAACTAAAGAACATGAATTCTTCAAAGAGGTTGTGTTACTATTCCAAGTTGTCTTTATTTTCATTTACTCTCACATTTGTTTTTTCAGTTATCTTCTATTTTCATCAATTCTTCTCAATACATCTTGCATTATTTTTTCTCCTTACTCTATTTTCCTCACCATCTAACCTTAGAGCATTCCTTTCTTTCTTTCTCTCTGAAAATCTGCCTGCTGCTTTTTTTCCATGAATCCATCTGCATTGAATTATTTATAGTTACAATAAAGTCCACTTTTGTCTAATGTTTATTTTCTTTAATAACAAGAAACATGGGGAAAATGTTCCAAAGGACCGAAAAAGGACTTGACTTTTCCTGGACGCTAGGCAACGGTAGCCAAAAAGTACAAAACAAGCCGTAGGATGTCCATACGATGCTTCTAAAAATAATAGTACTTAGTACTTTGGTATCTAATGTATTTTTTGCATTTACTGTATTTCACAAGTCTTAGCCTCGGTTACAGAGCGGTTGTGTCATTCTCAAGGCTCTAATGGACAATGAGTTACTGTAGAGGCAACCAGGAGTGATAGTACAGCTGGTGGGACCAGATCTCTGCTACCTCTTTTCCTTGTCCTGTGTGTTTTAAATAGGTCATGGAAGTCTCTTAGGCTAATTGTTCCTGGCTGATGGGTTGATCTTGTATCTGGTATAAATTAGAGCAGAAGCTACATATTATTTAATGAGTCATTTCTGGAAGTGTCCTATGTTACCTTTTACTGTTTATTTGAGTTTTCTTTTCATTGTGATTTAAAGGCTTTTCCCATCTCCTTTTCTAGTGGAGCTTTATATTGCTCGTTTGGTTCTTTCTTCCCCTTGGTTATGCTAGTCATGCAAGCATTTCCCTTTGAACGCTTTCCAGCTGCCCGCACCCCATCCTTCATCCCCTCCCATGTTCTTCACCCTTGTTTGCACGCTTCCATTCTCCTCCAGGTTTCCTGCGGTGCCTACGCTAATTAAACTTAGCATGGAAATAGTGTGTGAGGGGAGGATATGGAAAGGGGGAAGGCGAAGAAGGGATTTCTAAGCATTTGGGCTCGGTTAAAGGTGGAGACTCTTCTGCACATGAGAAACACAGAGAACATAAAATAACCAATACAAGGAAGGGGAAGAGAGAAACTAGGCCTAGTGTGTCAGGAAACTTCTACAGCAGGTAGGCAGGATCCAGGCCTATGGTGTCCCAGCAGTGGTCTTCAGCTCTCCAGAGAGAGCAAGGAGGAAACTGGAAGCTGCAGGGATGAGCTCAAAGAGAGCAAATCCCTGGACTCTCCCCTATGGCTATGGCCCCACTGGCTGGAAGAAAAAGCCAAGAGTTTTAGGCTTGCTGAGCTCTCCTTACCACCAATATTATTGCAGGAAAAGTAGGATACTGGCGCTGTAGAAACAGTGTGATCTGTGCTATTCCTGCAGGCCTGGAATGAAATCTGCCCGGAGAACACTCGACATCCTGTCCCTGAGCTCCCCAAGGTGCGTTACAGCTGGGAACGTGGCCTCTTCCTCAAAACAGCGTTTCAGAGTGAGTATTAGTATATATATATGTATATATAAAAAAAACTAGCAAAAAAACAAACACACTATCAAACAAGCTCACTAATGACCCAGTCCTCAGAGACGCAGAGCTGCTCAAATCAGGGCTCAAATCTCTCTGAAACTTCACTCATTTGGATTAAAAGGGACCTCGATGCAGAACACCTTAGCTAGAGGAAGTGCACATCTGTGAGCTGCGTTTATTTATTTATTTTCCAATCTCTTATTCGCCTGCTTTAGCTGATCTCTAGCTGTCAAATTGTGATAGAGCAAAGGTAATAAAATGCCTGTAGGAGGGAAAATCCTGCCTGAAGTTCTCCCAGAGCTCAGCCAGACCTAAAAGATGCACAATTCAATTAAAGGAAATACAAAGTTTTGCTCTCTTTACCTTACCATTTTTCCCTTCTCTTCTGTGTATTTCATATATTGCTTTATATATATAAATAAATACACACACACACCCCTATGCACACACATACACACACACATGCACACACACACCCCGCCAAACTCACCCCTCCCCTTTCCAATCCTTCCTTTAAGGTTTAATTTAACAATAACATTTGCGATCGGGGTCCTGAGCATCTCAAGGGCATTGCGCTTGAAATTGCACACACTCCGCACCATTTATCATAGCCTGACATGTGTCATGTTCCAGACTGCAGCTCCAAGAGGTTACAGCTCACGACTGCTCCTTTGTTGATCAGCTGCCGAGACAACTGAGGCACCTTTCTTTCTTTTTTTCTTCCTTTCCTTCCTTCATTTTTTTTATTATTAAAGCTGCACCGTCCTCTTTTCAAAGGGTCCGTTCTGACACAATAGAAAAAGCAAACGAATCTGTCTCTGCTCTCCGCAGTCTCCCCACACAGTGTTGCCAACCCCTGTTCAGAGCACATTTACCTTGCATTTGATGGGAGATGCTCTGCTGACTAGTATCACTGCTTAATTTTGACTGTGAGATGGAAAAACTGTTTTCAAGTTAGTTCCCTCCTTGAAGAGCAGAAGGGGAGTCTGGCAGTTGCTGAAAAAATTGGGGAGGGCGGTAAAAGAGTCCTGCAATACTTTCCTGTGGCAAAACCCACAGTCTAATTGATGAAGTTTTGCCAAGTTGGTGAGCTTCTTCCATTGCTGAACTTCAATCCTCCAGTTTTGGGGAGAAAATGTTGCTTTCCTCCAGAGCTTCTGCGTCATTTGCTCCACCCTTTCTCTTTTGCTTCTTTGGTGTCTTGCTGAGTGCAGAGTACCTGAGAGCTTCTTGTAGCTTTGCAGAAATGATGCCTAGAGCAATTGAACTGTGCTGTTTGTAAAATATATTGACAAGAGCCATTGAATTGCGTTCATAAATCACTTGTAGATCTTAATTCTGCCGGTCTTGATCCTTCCAATCAACATTCATACAGGGTATGGGTGTCTTTGCAACCTAATGTGTAACGGAGGCAAGGTGCTATCAGAAGAAAGGACATGAACAAAACTGGAGTTTGTGCTTTCCTGCTTTTTGGAGGAGGTTGGAATGCAGGATTAGCTAGTCATTTATTTTTTTTAACCATTTATTAATGAACACTATGTGAAGAGAAGCGCAGAGTTGAAAGCGATTTCCTTTCCCTGTGTTCATGTTCAGCTCTGTCCTGGAAAAACTTGGAACCCAAATGCTCAGGTCCCAAAGCGTGGCTGTGTTTTGGAATGATATTTGATCTTTCAGATTCCTCTACCCCTCTGAGCTCTAAATCACCCGATGTTCATCACCACCTGTTAGGATTAAACACAGTCTCTGCAGACACATTTGGAGTTATCTTACTTTCTCTCCCTTTCGCAGCTCTTTTCGATGGATATTTTCGGCCGTTTCTGTAGCTTTACAGCCTCTTGATTAATCAGAAGTGCCAGATGGGAAGGCTCAACTACTTCCACCACGTGTGTGTCACACGCCTATTAGATTCACAAATAGAGGGGGTGGTTTTTGCCATTGGCTGGCAAGATTTGAAACTCTAGCCTTCGTTATATGCTTGTCTTTGCCACCCATCTTCAGCCTCCTTGCCTTGCAGTCCAGCTTGATCCTCGTCAGCATTTTAACGAAAATTGCGCTTCGCTGCTGGCAGGACAGCTCATTCCAACCAACGCCGCTCATGAGGGGAGGACAGCCCGATTTCACGGCAGGAACTCCCCGTGCACAGCATCCTCCCCAGGGAGCTCCAGGGCTTGAAACAGAGCCACCTCCCCGGTGCTGTTGCTAGCATCCCTGACCTTGCCTCGTGCCTGCTCCCTCGGGATGATGTAGTGCTGCCAGCTGGGGCGGCCCGGAGCAGCGGGACACCTTGGCCAACTTCCAGCCACATAACTCTTCTGGTCCTGGAGAGCGTGGCCACCTGCAACCTTTGCCTTCTCCCGCACTCGAGGATGAACAGCCTGGGATGAATATAGCAGCTCCCTGTAACTCCTGGTGTTTTAATTACTTGTTCCATATTGAGAAGGTTCAATCTAGTCCGCAGCAGTTCTAAATGGAAGATGGATATTTCAGGGGTATTTTGCAGATTGGGAAGTAGGGAGGCTACAGGAAGAAGAAAAAAAAAAGAAGAGCGTATGCTCTTATCAAAACCAAAACTTAAAAAACCCTTCAGCCTCTTCCTCTCCCCAAGAGATTTTCTCACTCTAATTTTGCTCAGAAATGGGTTCCCTTTCGGCTGGGACTGAAGGGGCTACGTGCAGACACTGTGATTAAACCAGCAATGCGGCACGTGTAGCAATTGGGTGAGCGGTGAGCGCCTCAGCTGAGACCACCCTCTGGATATCTCTACCATGAAGTCGCCTTAACACTGGAATCAGAATTGGCTGAACATCCTGCTATCCCTGTGGAAGGAAATACGGCTAGGGCAGCCTCTATTTATTAGGATGGCATTGAGGGAGGCTGGAAGTTAATTGGGTCCTCAGATATGAGGAGTTAAAAGTAACCTTGGGTCCCTGCTTATAAGAAAAGGAGATAAGCCATGCACCAAGCCAAGTGACATATATATAAGAGGAGGACCAGAAATGACTGAAAAAAAAAAAAAGAATTTAAGTGCAATCAGGCAGAGTTGCCTGATATATCAGAGGAAAGAATAATGACATGTGTACAATAGACACAATGTAGATTACAATTTATAACAGGATACAGGATGGAGCCAGCACTTGATTAGGGGACCATGCTACAAATTTTTCAGCATATGTCCTCTGTTTTTCTGTGCCTTGGCATAGAAAGCTGGGCACTGCTGGTAAGTAAATCAGATCGTCAGAAAATGCCCGTGTTGGTGAGAATTGCAGGATCCAAGGAAATTAACTTGACTTGCATTTTAGACAATTCTGCCATATCCATTCCTTGCCCAGAGCTGTCAATTGGCAAAGAGTTGTGCCTGCTTACAGCTTTAATCACAGATAAAAGTTATCGCTAGTTCATGAATATGTTTATCATGAAGCTATGTCAATGGCAGACAACAGATGATTTTGCATGTCCTATGCTAAAGCTAGAGCTTTTTTTTTTATATGCTAGAACCTGTCTTATACTAAAATCTTTTATTCTGTCTTATACTAAAGTCTTTTATTCTGGGCAACACATTGCCCAGCTCATGCCCATGCACACATGGAGCTTTGGCAAGTGTGAAGACCTTTGGGAATAAATGCTAGGAGCTTCTGCTGATCTTCTGCAGGGCCTAAAAGCTTCTTGAGCACCTGCTTCCATACCAGCCTGGTAACTCCATGATCTGAAAAGTGTCTGGAATAAACTAAAATGAAAGAAAACAACACGTGAATAGGAACCAAACCATGACACAGCAGTAAGCAGAGAGCAAATGTATGACAAGGAATGTTTATGTGTTGCATCATGATATTTTGGCTGCTCGGCTTGCCCAAATCCCCACAGAAAACTGAGTACATAGTGAAACCTTCCTGCAGGGCAGTGGGTTGCCAGATCCTGATGCATGTGTGCCCACTGTGTGTGCGTACGCTGTGGACATGGCAGAGATTGTCTTTGTGCTTTCTGCTATAGACAAGCATAAACACCTCTGTTTACTACCAGCACACCATCTAAATTCAAAATTTGCATAAGCTGATGATGTTAATTGATTTATATGCATGCAGGCTGTGCTTTATCAAAGGTAGAGGGACAGAAGGTCGTTCCCCTAAAGGTCTCCAAGGAATGAGTACCCATCTGAGATTGGCGTAGTTGGGTATGTAACTGCTTCCAAGTATGAAGAGATGGAGTTCTTTGTCATTAGCAAAACAATGTTTTTCCTATTGTAATTCTCCTTTTAATAAAGGCTGCCCTCACGGAGATGTAGGAAGGTTCCCTTCAGGTCCATGAATGGCTGGCATGGGCAGCAGCTGGCAAGCTGGCTGCCTTCCCAGAGAAGAGAAAAGTCATGCTGAATTGGCCGGCTGAGTGAGTCGCTAGAAATTTTCTTCCCATCAGGTTATTCAACCACAGCCATCGTGGCAGCATCGGAACACTTCCTGGAAAAAGGTTGGTGACGGCACTGGGGCAGCAGGAGCACCAAGAGCAGGTCTAGGCAGGGGCAGGTGCATCCATTCAGACACTGCTGCCATCTGAGAAAGGAAGGAAAGAGGAGGGGCAGTGGCCCAAGTTCTGTGGCTATTGAAATGTTTCACTATTTGCTGTTGGTTTGGAAAATCTTCAAAATCTTATTTTAAAGGATCTTAATGATCTTCACTATGCATAGAAATTGGATCATCTAAATTGTTCCCCCTTTTTTATTATCCTAGGTTAAGCTGTGGGGACCCAGAAGTGAAATCCATCTAAAAAAAGCATCTTCCTTTTAAGCCAACCTCCCCTGGCTGGCGGATTGCGAATTTTGCTTTTCCTGATGGAAGCTGCACTTGCTGATTGCTGTCTGAATAAGCAGGAACATATTGTTGCCATCTTTATACCAAACAAGCCCATACATCAGTGGCCACCCCTTTGAATTGAATAGTGTTATTGGTGCTAAGAGAGGAAGTCAGAAACCTGCTTTTAAGTCACACCTCCCAAGTAATAAGCAGATATGGAAGAGAAAAAGGAAGCAGTAGACTTACGGGATTTAAGGAATTTCTTCTGAGAAAAGAAAGTAAAAAAGTCCTGTTGGTGATGACCAGATGCTCATGTGTACCTGGAGATGTGCACGTGAAAACAGGGTGTAAAGTTGTTAGCAGTAGATCATGGCAACAGACCAGTTCCTGCCAAGGAAAGGCAGATTAGGTAAACTTTTCAGATGTTTGGAGGTAAATCTTTTCATTTGTGCACATTGTTCATCTGACCCAGAGATTTCACATCATCATCAATTGCTTTGTTCGCCCGCATCAAACTTCCTCCTTGCACTTTATTGGTATCTGCTCCTGTTGACCTCTTCCAGTGGTTCACTTTCTAACATGCTGAAAGCTTCATCCTAACCGTTCAGTACACCTCACCTAGGGCTGAGATTAAAAGTTAAAAAAGAGAAAGAGTGACCACAATAGCAGAAAAAAGAGAAGAGCTTTTGGCAGGAACCTGGTGACGTTCTGGGTAAGTAAAATGGGATGGTAACCACCTGGAATAATGGCAAAACAAAACAAAACCCATCAACA
>NW_010578544.1:179421-230176 GCF_000705375.1 Tinamus guttatus | reverse complement strand
GTGCCTCCATTCATTTCTCTGTGCTGGGTTTCTGAACAGTAAATGTGGTTTCAGACGCTTGTAAAATTTGAACTTCTCTATGATCATTGCTGTCCCGTGCCTCCATTCATTTCTCTGTGCTGGATTTCTGAACAGTAAATGTGGTTTCAGATGCCTGTAAAATTTGAACTTCTGTATGTAAATGATCATTGCTGTTTCAATGTGTTTCAATAAGAGAGGTGCATGTTGATTTGACATCTGACTGCTTTTAGTTGGATGAATCTATTATATAACTCTCATCCTCTAGGTTTAACCCTAGTAAATGCTGCAACATCTGATTAATCTGCATGATGTAACAGGCTGGGTTGGCCTGGTTTTGGAAGCTTAAGTAGAACAGTTCTACTGTCATTAAAAAAATGTAGCTGATCTTTTTTTTTTTTTTTCCCCAGATTAAATATAAAGTCTTTCTTTTATGTTTCTTTTATGTGATTCCATGATGACCACCCATTATGCAAAAATGTGGCATGTCCAAATATTGGAGCCATGAGCTCCATTGCTCATCAGTTTGCTCCTAAGTTCTGTGTCCAGGTGATATTCCTAAGGTGTGTTCAGTACTGTGGGAACCTTGGTTAGTTCCACACTAATGGAATAAGCAACAGGTATTGAGAAATATTTGAATACTTGCTGGAACCAGGAGCTCAAGAACACTGTAGAGGTTGGTCTGATCCTGGGCTTGTCAGTTTTCTTACAAGTCTTGAACCCTCACCCTCATGCTTTTTCCAGGAAAGCAAGATGCAGTTGATGCTGGCTGGCCGTTCAAAATATTTGAGGGTGATTTCTTCTCTAAAGTGAAAGAGTTTAATATTCACCAGGGAAACATTTATCCTCTGTGTAATTTAGAGTAACCTTTTGTCATGAGCAAAGGATAACGCCGTCAGCCCCGCTTCAGCAGCTCGGGTCAGTGACGAGCCTGTAAGCTTTAATGGAACTACATCGTCTTAAGCTTTGATCTGCTTCTCCTAGGTGAAAAGTGTGAGAGAGGAGAGCTTGGGAGAAGCTGTAGAAGGCATCTGCTTTGGCAGTTTGAGTTTAAAATAGCATTGAGGTTTCTTGTTGATAGAGAAAGGTATTCTGCTTGTACTCGAAGATAAAAGGCATCTTAAAAATACAGTTAAAAACACAGCTCCAAAACCTGGAGTAGGCAACATCTTACAAGAGATTCATCTTCCTTGACAAACATATGGTAGGGAATTAAACATCTATCCCCAAGTCATTTCCTGAGATTCTCCTTAAAATCAGTAGAGAGTGATAGGCAGTTGCAGCTCAGCTGACCTGTTTTAAATGTCTATTTTAAGACAAGATGAAGCGTGGTTAGAGAGCTTATTTCTCGGCTGTGCGTGGACACTCAGATGTGTGTCTGCATTCAATTGTGAATCCTGCCCTATTTCCCCCTTCTTTGGGTAAGTATAAAAAGGGAGCAGTGGGCAGTACACTGAAGCTATTAGAAAACCTCTCAAGATTGTCCTACAGAATTATTTTTTCTGGTGAAATTGTAATTTCTTTTTTTTTTCCAGAGATAAGGGCTTGGATTTTCATCCAAAAGATGTCATTTTTCTTTGCTTTACTTTCTTAATGGTTTTGCAGCTTGTCGGACCTTGCTCTTCAAGGAAAAAAGTTTTCCAAAATTGCACCAGGATTAGATTTTAACAATATAATTTAACCAAATAGGAAATGAAGTGATACTCTATCACCTCAGATTTAACTGAAATTCCATAGGGGCTAGCACAGTAATGACATTCTTGACATGCATTTGATGGCAATAATTTTGTTTGCCATTTTGAATGCATTGCAAAAGCCAATGAACAAGTGCTCAAACTTGCACTGTACAAAGCTTTCCGGACTTTCTAGAGGTGGAATAATGAAGTAATCCCTTTATGTAAGGTCCTTTACAGAGTGTATTTTGGGTAGCAGTAGGTGGGAACATAATAGAATGTCACTTTCTCCTCTTGAATTAGGTGAATTCAAGTTCGCCTAAGGAGGAATGGCGGGGGTAGGGGGGAGTTTCTAGAGAAAAATAAATAGATTCTTAGAAGGAAATGCCTTCCACAAGATGAGGAAAGAACGCACACACCAAAATATAAATTTTATAAAAGCTCCTGAACATCTCCCTTGAGCCTGTTCTTGCCCCGGTCCTTCCCTTACTCTTAAGGATCAGTCTCTTACTACAGGTTGACTATGGATCAAATTATTATTTTCTCAGTTTCTAGCGTTTCTCCTTTCCCTTAAGTTGGGCAGCTCTACTTTAATGCCCTGCAATTCCAGGTGACTGCATGTGGAGCTTGTGTCTTCTACTACTTTTGTTGTTTCTGGAATTTCTTCTGGAGAAAATGTTCTCCGCCCACACCAAAATCGCCCTGTGTGCTGGCCAGCACAGACCAAATCTTCCCATCTCTTCTGTTTGCTTAGGTTACATCTTCCCACCTTTTGGGTCTTTCTGGCACCTCTTATGCTGCTCATGCTCTTCTTAGCATATAACACTTACCTGTATCTTCCTTCTCCTCATATCCCAGTGTTTAATCTTGTGTTCAGCTTGTGGTTACTGTTTGGAGCTGCTCTCTGTTCCCTTTTCCTTTCCATTGAAACTAATCTCAGCAAGTTCTATAGCTTCCTTCTTAGCTGGAGAATAATTAACAGTGTTAATGCTTATTCTCCTTGACCTATCAGCCTCCTTAGGCGTAGCTACCTGTGCCTGTCATCTTGCTTTTATCAGTCTGCCTTTACATGTGTGACTTGGTGTCCCAGTTCTTTCCTCCATTTTGATCTCTGCTTTAAGGGAGCATTAGGAGAATGTTTCACATCCCCTGTTGTGGTTCTTTGAGAGCTCTTGAACCTCGTTACTTCCTCCTCTGTCCACCTTGTTTACAGGTAGCCTCAGAAATGCACATCACTCCTCTGATGGCGCAGTAAAGCCTGCGGGTCTGGTGCCTTCCATCTCACTGTATGTGCTTGACTCATGTGCAGACATCTCTGATGATTCATTATTCCCTTCACACATTAGCCCCTTCTGTCTCCATCCCTGTGGACAGAGTAATTCGGGTGTTACCCTGGCCATTGAACCATGTTGCCATTGAAATCTGTATGAACTTTACAGATGTGCAATCTGTAAATTGCTTTTAATGTGCAATCCCTGAAATATTCTCTGCTTTCCAGGAGCACAGCTGAGATTCTCATTTGGGCTGTCCACGTTGTGCTCTTGCATCTTTTATCTCCATTCTTGATCAATGTGGTTGTACTTTCCATTTTTGTCATGTCACTTCTCTCCTTGTTCCTCTATTGACTCTTCACTTTTCTTATCTAATTGGACCTAAGCTAATGCTACTGATTTTATATGCACCTGGTTTATTTTTCAATATATGGATATTTTCTCTTTAATCTGCTTGGCCACTTTCAGTCCCTTTCTGCAAAAGTAACATGCTCGCCTTTTTTCAAAACCCTTTTGGTTGAGTGACAAAAGATAATTTGAGGGACCTTTGAGAAAGTACAGAACATGTAAAACCTGAAAACCTCTGAACATTCTTTGACTGTACCTAGTAATAAAAAATAAATGTTCGGTGACCAATATATTCCTCCAAAAAAGCCTAACCCTCAAACACTCATATTTCTTTAGCAAGACATTTAGAAATCCAGGTGCTGCTGTGTCAGCTGCTGTTTTTAGGACTTGCTGGCTCATGGAGAAATCTTTTTGTCCTAAATGCAGCATTGTTATTGCTAGTTAAATGTGGTGATTGTCTGAAAACCTAGATGCTTTACATTGATAACGGATGGTTATGGTGTTTTGAATACACTGGAATTTCTTGGAAGCAGTGAGTCAGGAGAGGAATATTTGTCTGCATTGTGTCCAGCCGCACCCGTCAGACCAGATCCGGGTTTGTGTCTCCTTCGCGACGGCGATGTTGGTGAAGGCAGCCGGGTGCCCAGTGCAAGCACTGGACGAGGAAAGGGCCTGCTTGGAGGTTTGATGCACTGCAACTCGCTTAGCAAGCTTGCCAGCAACCGTAAATGTCTTTAAGCAGCTAATTCAGAGTGGAGGCAGCCTCTGTGCTAAGTGAGTTGATTAGAGTAAATACGCCAGATTTACTTAGCAGTGGCAATCCATTAAATTAATGTTTGCTTTGGTTAAGTTCTTCAAGTCCTTGATTCTGTGTTCCCAGGAAATAGTAAAAATCTCATTTAAATCCTTCCCGATAACAAAACATGCCTTCGGAACCATACATCATTTAATATTTTTCTTCCATATATATAGTTGCTTATTATCTGGTATCTGTTGGAGACCTGTTTCTTTATCTCTTGGATGTAAATATTCCTATATTAATAACAAGGCGCAGTGCAAAAGACCACAGAAAATGAGTTGATGGTGTGAGGTTAGAGTACACGTGTCCCTTCTCCACCCATCATGAATTTGCATCAGTGTTTATCGCGAGCTTTAACAGTGTTATCGCTGTGGGCTACCACTTCTGAGCGTTTCTCATCCGCTGGTGATTGTTATGTAAGCATTCCTATTTGGTGTGCATGTAAACATCCAGAGTTTTAAAACTTCCATCAATTTGCTGGGATGCATGAAGTGAGGCCTCCTGCGGCACGGCCTGGGTGCTCTCGCACCAGCCCTGCCCCTCGCCTCGCAGTCCCCCCTCGCCGGCTGGGTGCAGACACAGCGCCCAGATAGCACTGATTTCTGCAGTGGGCAAAAGGGCACCCATCTGCTGTGGAAGGCAAGGGAGGCAACGTGGCAAACATTAAATATCTCTAGTTGCAAAAGGTTAAATGAGAAAGCGAACGTGCCGCACCTTGGTAGTAAAGTTCAGCAAACACAGCCCCTTGGAAACGGAGGTCTGAGCGCAAGAGGTTCTGTTTGCTGCTGGAATACGTGAGATACGTGTGTGCCCTTGGCAGTGTATTAGGGTGCTGTGTCTCGACTTAAGGTATTTCATAGCTCACAGAGCAGTAAAGTTGGCTGCAGAAAACATGCTATTTTAGAGCTGGCATGGTATGTCAGTTAAATGCTTGGTGCAAGCGTAGTCCTTTTTGCGAAAGGAATAAAAAAGTCCCAACCCCAGCCACCCCTTGCCCCACTGTGTGCCGTGGGTGCAGTGGTGAGACCTCGCAATGCAGTGGCTACAGCTCTCGAGGTCTCTCCCCTGAATGGCACTAGCGTGTGTTTGTGTGTGAGCGCGGTTATGAAGTCCTAAATTATTCCCTAATCCTGTGAAATCCGTAAGGTGCCGCGTTAGGCAACGTGAGGGGCGGTGAAGGTGCACACCCTCGCTCAGGTGTGACAGCCGGGACGACTTCCTTGTTGTTATGACTCTTGTGGGAAGCTACCACTGAGCCTGGGAAAGCAGGGGCTGAGGAGAGGGAAACCTGCCCCAGTGCGACACCGGGCTGGGGACTCTCAGTCCGTCTGCTCCCCATGAAATGGGCTATTAGAGCTGCTGACTGCAAGCTGCCTGTCCTCAGAGCTGCTACGAGGAGCGGTGTGAATTTTGTGGTAACGATTAGGCAGATGGTCTCTTCCTTCCTCCACCCTCGCAGTGCAAGGCAGAGCCCTTGCGCTGAGGACAAATACCGAGTCGCCCAGGAGCTCCTTAGCGGAGTATGTGAGTGAAGAAAGATGGTATCCTGCCCTGTGGAGACCCTGCTCGGCTCTCCCCGGCACCGCAGCCTCCGTGGGAATGGCTATCTACCTCCTGGGCGACTAAGGCATCACAGCGGGTCTGTCTGGAGTAGCCTCAGCAATGTCAGGAGGAGACGAGGAAAGCTTTGAATATGACTCTGCAAAGGAAAGCAAGAAAGCACAGAGATGTGCTGGGGAGGAGGACCTCGACATCGTGGAAGAAGGTACTTGGCTACAAATAGCAACATGTACGTGATTTCAGTGATGTGTATGGATTTAAACCTACTGAATGTATTTTTTTTTTTTTTAATATGAGTCCAGTTCCTTTGGATGAAGTTGTAAGAAAATATAAAATTTGAATAGGATGAATCTTAGTTTATAGACTCCTTAGAGAATAAATATCAGCAAAAGTAGGTTATGGAAAAACATTTTTATAATGAAATTGGATTTGGGAAATCACTTTTCTTTAGAAATGTAGTGGGTTTGTTTATATGTACAGCTTGTATGAGAGTGTGTGAGGCACACATCCACCACAGGCTGTTTCTAAAGATGGGCAAAAGAACAAGGCATTGATTTCATGCTTGGCAATGAGCTCGGAAGCACATGTGCAGAAACAACGCACACTTTTGGCTGTGTGCTTCAAGCATCCAAACAACCCGAAAAACTTGTTGCACTTTGTGGAAATAACAGATGTTTGCAGGACTGCAGGCCAGTTGGTGGGAACGTGAGTATGAGTGGGTTGAAAATCCAGTTGTGCACCTGCCGTAACGCGCACCTGCCTTCCCTGCAAAGGCTGTCACCAACCTGTCTAGCAGTTTGTCAAATGCATCAGGAGCAAAAGACAAAATGCACCACTTAAGTTATTCTGTGTGCTGTAAGCATCGCTCTACAGCAGCAGTTTTGTGAAATGAGCAAGACGATTCCTATGTTCAAAGCCTCAGAGTGAGAGGGACTTTTTTAGATATTGGTTCTCTTTGAAGCAATAAGCAATTCAAGTCCTGTGCATTTCCTGTGAAGATTTTCCTCAAAGATCTGATGTCTTTCACATAGATTTCAGTCATGTTTGCCTTATAAACTCTCCATCTTCCCTGTGAAAAGCCAGGCCTTGGGGCAGGGCGGAAACTGGAACTAAATGATCCAATACTGTTCTATTTGATTGCTATTTTTGTGAGGATTAAATGGTTATTGAAAACCCTAGTGCTGTTCTTGCCAATCTCTTTGCGGAGATCTGAATCTGTTCTTGTCACATTCAAGAGAAAGAAAAACATCAAATTCCAGATGGATAAATTTAGCCCTGTGTTTCTATATCACCTTCCCCTCTGAAGCTCAGTAAGCACATGAAGTGCCTGTTAAAGACGTTTCTCTCCTCTACCTGTATGTTCAGCTCATGTTATAGTAGTGATATAAATGCACAAAAAAGGTGCCTGATATTTCTGTGTTTCTTTGTACATGGATGTGCTTATTAATGATAGTATCTGTGCTGGGCCTGAGCCAACCCATGGTGTGAGTAAAGCAGATGGAGACACCAGGATGCAGCCTTTCCATACTGAGCAGAAGCAATGTTCAGCTACACATTATCCATAATCCAAAAAGGAAGATGGGAAAAGGCCAAAAAAAAAAAAAAAAGGTGTTTACTCCTTATTTCTTAACATGCTAATGAAGAACAAAATATTGAGAAAAAGATGTAGTTAAGACGCCTTGGCTGATTTGCCTGTTCCATGAGCAAAATGTGCACTTGGAGCATTTGTCTCTTGCCTTAGGGGTCATTTAGTTTTCCCTGCTTGGAGATTCCCCGTTTTATAGCCTTGTTCTGTACAGCCCCTGTCCTGGAGGTAGCGTTATGCCGGCTGCCCTTATAGAAAGCAAACTCCTGACAAGCACTGGGAACAGCTTCAAGACGTCTAGGCAGCGCAGTGCTCAAGTCAGCGTGGTGCTCTGTGGTCGTGGGTCGCTTGCCCAACACAGAGTGCCTCCCCTTCAGCTGGGGAGCTGCTCTGCGAGCCGACTGCAGCGAAACTTGGTGCACACATAATTCCTGATGGCGTTTGCTCATTTATTAATGATACCTCTGCTTGGCTAGCAGGCTGCGGGGTCAGATCAGTGTGAAACTGGTGCTATGTCTTTGTTCTCTTGTTTGAAGGTGGGACAGGTAAAGCCTACTACTCATGGGGTGGCAACCTATCATTACAATTTCAATGTATTTATCAAACAGTTACATTAATAACCCTTCTCATCTGAAGTGCTTGACAAGTACAGACTGAGAATCTAGTCCAGGTTTAATAAATAAATAAATTGGGGTGGCGGGGTGAAAGAAAGCCCAGTGATCACTTTTGAAATCTGAACTTCAGGCATGGCATGGGTCTGACTTGCAGAAAATATGAAATGCTTGTTTAATTTTTCCAAAGGCATGGAGTAGAACAGATATTAAAAGGGCTTGGGTCTTCAAACATTAAAGCAAAGAAAACGAAGAACAGTTTTTGAAAGTTATGGCACAGCTGATTTCTCCCCCCCACTCCAAGATTTGGCAGCAGAAGAAAAGATTTAGGAGGGGAATACAGTTGACAATGCATGGATTTTTGATACAGGCTTGTAAACCTCATCTTAGGGTTTAAAAACCGGAGGGAATCCTAAAGGATTATACTCCAGACCCTGGTTTAAGCTTTAGGCCCTCTCATTATTTGCAAGTGCTGCACTGCAGATGTTTCCTAAGAAGAAATGGATGGAGACAGGTCAAGAGGAGAATGTCAAGGCAGTAATTTGGAGAGTGGAGAATAAATAATGGAAAGTCAATTTTGTCAACAGAGCTGCTCTGAGCTATATCAGTAAATGGCGTATGCTCTGAAGATGGTGATGAACTGTGACATCCAACCACGGAGACAACAAGAAGCTGAAGCCGTTTGTACCCTCTAGGCATCTTTACTTGTCTTAGCTTTGCCTTGTGGCTGCATTTTTCAAGTTACTGTGTTTGATATGTATTTGTGCTAATAGAGCTAACAAATTTATGACACTGGTTGAAATTTCCTTGAACTTGATTCTTCATTCATCGCAAGATTTTTTTTTTTTTTTTTACAGTTCATGCCCCGTTTTTTGGGAAGTACTTTGAAATGGCTACCAACATGAGTGTTTGTGGGCTTGAGGAAGAAATAATAGTGCAGTTGTTTCTTAAACCAGAGATTATTAATGTAGGTCTGTATGTGAAGCTTTCATATTGGAACTAAGCTGTTTTGCTTGCTGCAGTTTCTCTCATATGGTATTCAACACCCTTTAAACCCTAGTTTTAAGTGGCAAGGTTACTTTTTTTTCTGAAAAAAAAATTCAACATCTGCACCTTTAATATTAAAAATTCATTTCAAAAATTAATTTGCAAACCGTGCCATTGAAATCACAGCAAACTAGCTTGCGACCCTATTTTTAAAAAAGGGAGGGAGAGCTATTGGGGTTACCCATTGAATTTGTGGTAGCTATTTTTCACCTTGCTCTTACGTACTTGCTGGCTGTGTGTTGCTCGCCACGTGATGTTCGTTCAGCCCGCAGTGTCTCGGGGCAGGTGGGAAGCAGCTGACGGGCTGTGGCCGATCTCCATCCCTCCGCGCAGGGTCGGAGCCACCTGCGACCTCCCCGTCTGCCTTCTGGAGGCCCCGGCTGGCTCCTGCGCCTCGGGAGAGGGAGGCGCGAGCCTGGAGCGATCGCCCCGGGTTATGTTTGAAGGTTGACTGGTAACAAGTCGTGCCCCAGAAGCCTGTTTTCCAGGCTCTGGTGATGGCAGTCTCTCAAACTTTCTGCCGATCTCAGGCGTGTGTTCTCGCAGGCCTGTCACGAATGTACCAAGCCAAAGCAGGCCGGAAGCCTCTGCCCCAGTCTAGCCCAGGCTGCTCTCAAAATCTTAACCTCTTTCCTTAGTGGAGGAGAAAGTAGTGCATTGACCTTAAAATACATAAAATCTTGCTAGTCTGGTTGAGAAGCAGAGCTGATGGCACGTATTAGATTTGCTTTTGTGTTTAAATGGAAGGCAAAATACATAATGTAGCAATTTCAGAAGCCCTCATGCACTTTGCTCAAGTCAGCATAGTGCAGAGCAAACCTATCAGTGTCTTGAGAATGGAGGCTTTATTTTTTTTAGCAAGCGCTTTATCTTTCGGAGCACAGAAATAGCCTTTTAGAAGTGAAGCCAATTTGAGCAGAGTCTGCTGGGGTCTCTGCTTGCGAATGGACTTGCCGAGCAGTGCCCACAGTAACAGCGCAGCTGGTTGGCGTCACCGCGCCAGCTCTGTTGGCCTCGGTGTGTGGCCCTTGGCACAGAAAGGAGTTGCCATCCTATTTTCAGTGGTTGGAGAGAGCTCAGAGAGTCGTGGGAGCCTGGACAACGTGATTTCTGGGGCATAAATGAGGGAAAAATCAACTTCTCTTGACAGGCATAAAGGAGCGCAGTTGGCATTGCTGTAGTTAGAGGCTTTGGGCAGAGAATTTTCATGAAAAGCAAGTTTTCCCCCTGTTGTCATCTCAGCAGTAAGTCTGAGTGTTAAAATTCTTGGAGATCTACATGGCCTTGACTGTTACTCCCTTGGCCTCATGTAACTTCTCAGCACTTTTCTGCACCAAGGGAACTGCCTGCACTGCAGCCTTGCGCGTTGGACTCTGTGACTTTTTGCTGTGTTATCTGACCTAAAAAAAGGTCAAACTTTATGCTAATGTCTGTCCCCCTGCTTCTGTTTCCCAGCAATCAGAGGAGAGAGGAGCATAGTGGAGAGCTTAGCTTTACTCCTCAACTGCAGTTGCTCTCTCTTGCTTGCACTTGTTTAGTTTGTCCCTGACTTGACAGGTCTCAAAAAAGAGAGAGGAGGAGCGAGTCTGGCCCCTGGGGTTGGGGTTGGCCCTGGCTAGTCAGTGCAGGGAGCAGGGGCTGGGGACACCGGTGGCTCCTGGCCACGGCCATCTCTTCCCACTTTGTGGCCTGCGTGAGGCTCATCTGCGTATGAAGATGGTGCTAGGTACTTCAAGGTGGAGGGCGTACTTGATTTGTGTATATTTATCTGTTTGTGTTTGGCTTTGAAACACATTTTATGGTCCCTCTGCTTCCTGCAGACAGTTTTTTTATTTATTCTTTTTTATTGCCTAACAACCCGCTCTGTAAACCAAGAGATAAAGTGTGTGTTTCATTTGGATGTTTGTTTGCATGCATTTAGACACTGCTTTCTGTCACCCTCGAGCCAAAGCGCTGCTGGTTTGAAAGCAAGGAGAAAAGAGGTCAGTAATTTGGCACTGTTGGCTTTACATTACAAAGCAGTGTCCTTCATTTGCTCTTGTTTTATCTTTCCAATAGTGTTATCAGGCTCATGTGTTCATCGAGCAGGGTAGAAAGCCACTAAATGGGACCCATTAGAGAATTGGAGATTCCCCCTCCTCCATCTCCTCCATCCCTAACTGATCAAATCACAACATTGATTACTTGAAATAGGGGCCTTAGGGAAAATAAAATCACTGCACTAGCAACCATCCAAGGGTTTATCATGCAGTTTGTTCGGGCTGGCTAACTGTGTGCCTGGGCCATGTTTTGGGTTTTTTTAAATGCTTGTGCTGAGTTGCTTTTTCTTCCCTCTCTTGCTTTTCTCTCCCATAATTTTTCTTCTTTCGCCTCCTCTCCCCCTAAGCCTTTTGATGGATGCAGAGTGACGTCTGTTTCCACTTGACACTTAAGAGTGATATAAATGGATAATGGATCATTTCTCCTTTGAAACATTTTCACACTGACAGAATAGTGCTCAAAGACCACAGTTTTAGCCCTGATGGACAGAAGTTTGGTAGAAGCTTTGATACACAAAAAACATTGGTGATTAGGTTTCTAGTGATTTACTAGTAGTAAGTCTGTTGTGACAGTATCTGTAGTTTGTTGGCGCTCAACCTTTCAGCCCACCTAAAAGGAAGATTTCATTTTATCTTCTGTTTGCTTCTGTGAAGCTGTAAGATTCACTTTTTCTTGCGCCTCAAAAAATGATGATTTTTAAAATGCATTAATGAGGCATTATGTTTATCAAATCTTCTTTTTAATTCTGGCCTCCTGTTAAAGATTAAGTGGCAAGTTCTGAAGGGATGGCAAGCGGCCACGTGTGTCTACCTCGGTCGCTCTTTGTGCTGGTGTTTTTCCGCGCGCAGCCCAGGGCTGGCAGCGCCGCGCCGTTATCGGCTCGGCTGCTAGGAAGGTTATACGTTCATTTTTCATTAGGGTGGTGTCAGGTTGCCATAACCACAATCAGTGGTGACTGCTGGTGCTGAGGACTAAGTTAAAACGAGCTTGCTAATGATTATCTCAGCCCCTATTTTATAGCACTGGGGGAATGCAGTAACCACGGGAACTGTGGAGCGCGCGCGGCTGTTGTGGAAAACACACGTTGCCGTCGGGCCTTCTGATGGACACTTTATTGAATGGCTTACGTACTTATTGTGTTTAGCATCAGCATAAAAACAAATTTCTAAATTTGTCATTGCGAGTAGCCTTTGGGAGGCTACACTGTAAATGCAAATCTCTTTCTGTGAAGCTTTTATGGAAAACATATCTGAATACACAGTTTGTTTAATGCAGCTCATGTTCTTTGCAAGCTAATACAATGTTATATCCTGTGGAAACCTTATCAGTATTAACTGACCAAAAGTAGCCCATATAGGCTGTAGTTTGCAGGTGCATTTTAGTTTTGCTTTTACAGTGATACAGTTATGCACATTCTGTATTGCTGCGTAGTTTTGATCCAGCTGTTACTTGGAAGTGTAAACTTGGAGCTGTTCCTGCTTGCAGGCTTAATGATTTGGACAAATGTAATTTTTGAATGCTTGTCAGTGTATTTTTTTGGAATACCCTGGGAGTACTGATGTCACTAAACACCTTGAATGTTTTCAAGATTTCATCCCCAGAAGTAGAATTAGAGAAATAAGAAAATAAACAAAAACAAAAACAGAAGTTCCCCTTTTGCTGTAGTTTGATGTATTCATTGCACCCTTTTTCTTTTTTGTTTTCTTTTTAAAGCTAGTTAGGCACAACACACACAGTAAATGCACATTGCAGTGACATTAGCCAGTGCTTGACCCGACGCTGTGTGTAGCTGGTGTCCTGCCGGAGGTAAATCCCTGAGGAGCAGGGAAGAGCCTCACAGCTGCCCAACACTCGAAGCAATCAGCTCTGCTGACTTTGTTAACAGGCCCTTTTTTCAGAAAAACAAGGTTTAAGACATAAGTGCAGATGAAAATAAAAAGAATACGTAGGGCTGGAGCGGAAGGTGCTCGCGTTTGCTCAGCTTAGTGGTGGTTCTGAGGGGAGAAGGAAGCAAAGCCTCCGTGGTGCAGACTGCTAACCAAGTCAGTGTGGCTGCTTAGAGTGAGCAACGGTGGTAGGTGAAACCTTGATGTATTTGCTTAGCCTAACACAGCTCGTCTCACCCAGCCTTATTTGAGCCTCTGTAATGAGTAACCCTTGTATAATGAGTAAAGACCTTGGTATGTTCTGAGTAACTGCAGTGTAAGAATCACTTGTTACCCTACGTGCGTTTTATATTGTCCATGATGTCTCATATAGTAGGTCCCTGTTCTTATCAATTAAAAATGAGGTAGTGCCTGTCTTTAGGGTGAGCTGTGTTCCTGACACTATTGCAGCTGCTTACTCAGAAGAATTCTACTGCACATAATATGCCAAGTGACATGATAAAATCCTAATAATATATTTAAGAGCATCTGTTTTCATGTATTGCTTGAGATATAGATATTAATATTTTAATAGATTATTCTGTCACTGACAAAACTAATACCTGCTACTGAAGAGTATTTCTTACTATTCCTCTCAGGTTAAACCTGAAGCTTTGGTATATTTTTTGTTTTCACTTGGGTTTTGATATATTTACCCGAAAGCTTAAATAGTCTTAAGATGAAACTGATGATTTTACTCTTACCTGAACTTCCTTTTAAAGGATGCTTTTTCCCTAGTTGTAATGTCAGTATGATTAATGTTTTGTCCTGTCTTCTCACAGTTCTTTGTGCTGAAAGAGTGGGCCAGATGACTAAAACATACAATGACATAGATGCTGTTACACGTCTTCTTGAAGAGGCAAGTATTACATTTTTTAGGAACCCATTCTAAGTATAAGAAACTAGTACATACGTTATATGGTACCACTGTTGAAGAATGCTTTCAGAGGAGGAAGAGGAAGTGCTCTCAGTGTAAGTACAGATAATCTCATTGATAAAGGAAATAATCTTTCTGAGTAACTTGTTTACTGTTACATGAATTCAATCCTTGTGTATCTTTTCCACTTGAGGCCAGTTTCACTTATACGTAGTCAAATATCAGTCTTAATGAATTGGGGGAGGAAGGGAAAATCATCTGAAAATATAATATGCATTTTTACAGTAGATATAAAGTTAAAAGTATTACTATTGAGGGATTATTGTCTTTTAGAATAATAATAAAAAAATGCAGTTCACAAGCAGTCTTGTCAGAATTACTATATCAGCATCTTTTCATCAGAAATGCAGAGGCACACAAATCATATTCTCATATTCTGTCTCCCAGTTTTTTCTTCGTCTTAGTGTTTTTTTTATTTTTAATAAATCACAACTGTAATCCTTGTTACAATAGTATTAGTTCATGGCGAAGTAGAACTTCAGCCTTCATATGTTATTTATTTACTTGTGATAGCAGTGTCAAAAATAGGGTAATTGCTAACCAGGGTAGGTTTGGTGATCTGTTCTTCTAATTCTGCAAGGGGATCGGCATGGGAGTGCTTGAATCCCCCATCTGCCATAGGTAAATCTGATCTGGGCACACAGTTCTGTGCTTTATGCTTGGAGCGGAACTCTTTCAGAACAACTTTCTATGAGATAGCAGTTAGAAGTGTCACTTTACCTAACAGGCCTGTTTTGGAGCAATCCATTAACTTGTAATAACCTTCTGTTACCTGTTTGTGTTCTGCTCCCTTGGTTGTCCTGTTTGGCTGAGCTTGATTTGCATTTGTTTGCCTTGCTCCTTCTAGTAATAATGAAGCATTTTGCATCTTGCCAAAACTGTTTCCTTCTTTGAGTGCACACAGTCAAATGTTATTCTCAGGGGAGCAATGCTAGAGGGATATGCAGAGCCAATATTTTAAAAATGTCTGGTGTTCTTCCCTGTCTGGGTAATACAAAATAGAAGATGGGATGCCTTTAATAAGACCAATATTGTCCAGTGATGTTTTTAGTTGTGTTTGGCTATCACTTCAGGATTAATCAGGGGAGAATAGGATAGGATTTGTTTTTTATTTTTTTGCTTTTGTATTTAACACACTAAGGAAACCTAACACACATAGCCCAAGGAGGGTATGGGCTTGAACTCTATATGTAGTGGACTTTGTTTCTGCTTATGCCTAGCATACTCTATTTTATTTGCACATGGACCAAGTGGAAAGTGAAAAATGCTATGGAATGTCTATGGGTTTTGGTATTGTGCTGTGTTTCTGAAATCCTTAAAATGTAACATGTAAAGCTCTGTGACTGCATTCTATAAATGGTATAACAAGAGGATAAAATAATTTCTCTTAGTGTTTTCTCAGAGCTGTAATAAAGCAAATGAGCTCTGGTTTCATTTCACAGAATCACAGAATGGTTGAGGTTGGAAGGGGCCTCTAGAGATCACCCAGTTCAACCCCCCTGCTCAAGCAGGGAATTTATGTCATGTTATGTTAGACCTTGAGGCTGTGCTTTCATGTGTATGCTTCAATAACTCTGTGAGTCAATTTTCCTGCTCAGTAATATGGGTAAAACATAGGCAGGAATAGAACAAGAAAATTAGGGGGGAGAAATCTACTCCACACAAAGAAAAATAATTTTTAAGCATGTGGGTTTTTTTTTTTCTTCCCTTTCATCAGAGATTTACTCTCCCTGTCTCACCCTTCCATGAATAAAACAGTTGAAATCAGCTTTCTTTTCTTCATGTTTCACAGAAAGAACGGGACTTGGAGTTAGCTGCGCGGATTGGCCAGTCGTTGTTAAAGAAGAATAAGTCACTGACAGAAAGAAACGAGTTTCTTGAGGAGCAAGTAGAACACATCAGGGAAGAGGTAAGCTTCTATGCCGAGGTGCTGTATTTCTGCAGGAGAATGTTTTCCTTCGAACTTCACCTTGTCTGTAGTTAATTTTCCTGTGCTTCCAGTCTACAGCAGGTCAATCTCAGTTGTAGCAAGTTGGTCAGCCTTTTATATAGCGTGTACATTTTTAGAAATGTCACCTAGAGAGTCACTTCTTGCCTCTAATGAGGAGGTAAGAAGAAAATCTCAAGCCACTGAGTTTTACTCTGCCTCGGATTTCCTATTCCCCTCCAAACAGCTGTTCTTTTGGTTTTGGATCACTTACCCACTATTTTTAATGAACAATTTTTACTTTCCTTCTCTTCTGTATGCAGAACCCCCTCTTGTTATCTCACTAATCTCTCATTCCCATTTCCATCTCCCTCTGTGCAGCCCTGCAGCTTTTTTTTTCTCCTACTTCTCATTTCTGCATTTTATTCTGTCCTTACTTCTCTTTCTCTCCAACTGTTTTTATTTACTTTTTCCCGAATGTTTTTCTATTCATAGCTGAGTTGAATCTTCTCTTTTAGAACATAGCATTTGAATACTGTAGAGCTTCCCTTTGCTTCTCAAACTGAATATAATGTAACATATACAATTAATGGAAAAAGAATTAAAAAATTGAATAATAATAATAAATTAATAAAATAATAAACAAATGAAAAAATAATTAAAAATAAAATTTACACAGATTTTTGGTAGCACACTCACTGAAATACATGCTAACATATACAATTAATGGAAAAAGAATAAAAAATTGGAATAATAATAATAAATAATAATAAAAATAATAAACAAATGAAAAAGTAATTTAAAATAATATTTGCAGAGATTTTTGGTAGCACACTCAGTGAAATACGTGTGTTCTGCCATCCCTGTGCTTGGCCAGTTTCGTAGGCAACCTTACAGACTCCAATGCTCACAGGGTTCAGAATATATTTTTGTGATTGATAATTTATATTTGACATACTCTGTAGGTTCAGACTTGTCAATGTTAGGAAGCATTTAAAGAGTTATAGTTCAGAACCTTCTGCCTTATATCTAGATCCTACAGATTCTTGTGGTTTGTTGTCTCTCTCTTTCAGGAACCTATAGTAGAACCTGTTAAAGCCTGGGCTGGTAGACTGCTGCAGCACGTGTATTTACTACTGCAGCCAGAATTTTGGGCAATGTTTAGAGCTTTTGGTGCACATGCAGGTCTTCCTAAATTGGCATGCTCAATAAATCTACCAGACAGCTTTCAATGTTGGGTAACACCTGATGTAATGCCGTGTGTCTTGCACATACTGTTGGACTTCTTTAAATCAAATGTTTGTGCAAATAAAATGTCTTACTGAATTTCTTTGGGGAGCTGAAGGATGCTGTAAGTATCAGCAGATTATAATGGATGGATCTTGGAGAGAATTACAGCTTACTTTTGAGACCTGTTGCTTTTAAGACGTTTTAACGGGTTCTCGCTCTGTAAGTAAAAGTGTTGCTATTTAAGCTCTACTGACTGAGCTAGAGGCAAATGGGTTTGCTGACCAAGGACAGTGACCTTGGTGGGTGAATCTCACCATGTGTAGCAAGAGGGAGAGAGATCCTACAGTTGTAGGGGATAGCAAGAGAAGAGTGAAGCACTGGATTAAAATGAACTAGAAAATGGCAGCTAACAACAGAACTTCTTAGGGGTGTCGAGTTCAATCTGAAATGGACTGGTGAAGGAAGTGTGCATGGAGGGTTCCCAGATGTTTGATAAATGGTGGTGCAACACTTATGTAGAAGTAATTTCCTTTGCGACCCACTCTTTCTGGCTTAGGAAACTGATTCTCTTCAGTGTCAGAGCAGTGCTGTTGCTTGCTCTCCATACCACATCATGTGAGAGCCTGCCTTAGCTGTGCACCGGTCAGTATGGCATTAAGCAGGCACACACGGTGACTCTGCGCAGGGCAGGGCGCTCATTCCAGGCCTGCGGAACAAGGAGTTGTTTGAGGAAGGCGTGGGACAGGAATGGGCTGTCTCTGCCAGATCTATTTTTATTCAGAAGGACCCGGGATCGAGGTTAGGGAAAGGGTCACCAGAACAAGCTTCACACCAGGTGGCTTGATGTGTTGGGCCATATGTTCCATCAACAGCAGTTGCTGACACCGTCGCTTCAACTCCTTCAGAAAGTGATGATTTTGAGGCACAGAGATCATCAGGCTTTAAAGCCATGACACTTTCCTATGTAGAAACCATTTCTTTAGCAGGCTATAGCTCTTCCATTAAAGCTGAAATTTGGATTTTTGAACAGAATGATAATTAAGAATAACTCTCCAGGTGGGATATAAGAGAAAAGAATTGAATTGGGGCTTCTAAAATTGTGTGTGAAAACTCTCTCAGCTATGTTTTGTTGCAGGGCATGGAGAGAGGTAGGTTGATTTCTGTAATGTGTAGATCCACTCTGTATGTGTGATTAAAAGTTAAGCTTATACTGTGGTACAAATAACTTTGTTTTATAAATCTTGGCCTTGGCAAACTTTCTTGACAAACCTTTTGGGCTGTCTGATCAGGTAGCGCAAGTTTTTCGTGTGTCCTTGTAACTTACTGTGTTCCTTGGTACGTATAAAAAGTAATATAGACTGAAGGCAAATGATTGGGCATGTATTTTAGATTTGTACTGGCAAGTACTGCTTAGGTTTAGGAAGGGACTGTGATCATGTTCTCTTTAAAATCGGATGAAGCTGTTTGCGCTTCAGCCTCTTGATCTTGTTTTTATTCCTTTTACCCTTCACCATTAAGTCTCAGCGCCTCCCTCACACATATCAGCTTGTTCTGGGGTGTCTGCACCCTTGTGAACTTCACTTTTCCTTAGGTCTTGGGGATAAAGCTTTTCCTTTGCCTTTCTCAACAAGTTTCTACTAATTTCTAATCTGTGCCACTAGCACTAGATGATAAAAACAGAGACCCAGTTCTCCTGTACATGCTACAGTGTGGATGGTGAGTGCTATACATCTGTCCCCAGAGTGCGATAAATGAACTCTGTGTTCATTTTCTTGCTGCTTGGACTCGGTACTTTAACAGATCTAATTTCCACAGAAGTAACCTTAGTAAAGGAAAAGACTTTGCTCAGAATTACATACAGTGTGAGTGCTTTGTCGCATTGAGGCTGGCTTTTGTTTGATTGAAAATACAGCTTAAATCTATTTTACTGGCTTCAGTCCTTTGCCAAGGTAACTGGTAATATAAATATGCTAACAATACAGAAGGTAAAAGTCTGCTAAAAGGAATGTGCTTTGGAAAGGGAAAAATCAGGACCTGGTTTTGCAGTGTAAGTGGAAGAAAATGGACCTTTCTGCTCTGTTTTGTTACTTATACATATGCAATTCAGAATGAATCTCCTGCCACTGAGGACTTAAATTGCTGCTCTGAATTGGCATAAATACTAATATATAGTTTGGCCTTCAATACCTTTTCTTGGAGAGCCACAGTAAGAAATAACCAAGGTTATGTTTGTGAAGGTGACAATTATGGATTATTTCAACCCCGATTCTAATGGATTTTGTTCACTTTGGCTACATGTATATGCTAAATATGAGACTCCCACATACTTCTTTCTTTACTGGATTGGAGTTATGGAGTCATCAAAGACCTGAACTTGACTCAGAAACCAATTGCAGCTTTAACTGTTGCAGCAACCATTCTGTGAGTCTGTGTTGTTCTGCACCTGCAGATCGACTGACAAGAAAGTCCTAAATGTTACCTTGCCTTGCATGTGTTATAGTAATGTTCTGAAAATCTTCTGAAATTGTAAAAACGTGTCTGTGCCAGGTGGTGACAATCATCACATAAAATTTAAAAGAAAATTAGATTTGGCTTAGTTATGTCATGTTACATTTTGCAGTATCACTGAAATCCATCTATTTCTGTGGATGTGAATGAAGAGGAATGCAATAGAGATTCAGGACTGCTGATCTTAGATATCTGTCTCTCTCACCTTATTTAATAGCAATGTGTATTTACGCTTTTTGCTTGAAAAAAATTGCTATTTTAAAGTCACCCATATCCCTGTTTCTAAGTAATAAAGGAACTAGTTCTTGTCTGCTCCAGTCTTGACATCTCGATTTAGTCTGAAGGTGATGCTTGCAGAATGACTAACGGATAGTCTGTTTATTTAAGGATGTGTCTAGAAAAGCCGGTTATAGACCTCCACGCTCTTTCTTTGCGCAGGTTTCTCAGTTGCGCCATGAGCTCTCCATGAAAGATGAGCTGCTCCAGTTTTACACCAGCGCTGCCGAGGAAAGTGAGCCGGAGTCCATCTGTTCCACACCGTAAGTTACCGATCTGCGGCGCTGCATCCTTGGCGCTAGGCCGGGGCAGTTCGAGCAAAGGTCATGAAACGATTCCTGGGTGGATTGGAGCTCTGAAGGGCACTCAGCGCTCGGATGGTGCGGGGCATCAGCTGGAAAGGCTTGCCCTGGACCAGCTGGCTGTGCAGGTGCCAGCAAGAGGCGGGAGGAGAAAGTACATCAGGAAGCTGCTGACACACACTGAAACTTCCCCGGGAGCTGACCCGGTGTGTCAGTAGTGCAAACACTTGTCCCCATTACCACAGCTCACTGTGCCACGTACCTGTGCACCAGCTACCTGAGTGGCCTTTGGGCTCCAGGAGCCCGAGATGCTTTGAAAAACATGGTGCCCTTCGCAGGGCCAAACACGACACCATTCCCAGGAAAGGAAATGTGGATGGAGGTGCGGGCAGGCTGCTGCCCAGCTGTGCTGTGGCTTTGGGTGGCTCTGTCCCTGCCCACACAGTTACTGCAGCATCCTTGGGAAACAGGGGCAGCGTTAATCAGAAAGCTACTCCGTTGCTCTAATAAGGCTGTTTCTTTCCTCATTGCCTTGGCTGAATAATTCTCCCCAAAGAATTGCGAAGAACTATTTAAAAAGAAAAAAAAATAGTTGCATTCTCTTTTAAAATTAATTGGGACTATTTTACTGCCTATGCATACTATCATGAACAAAGGCGTAATTCATGTGACTGCCTGCTCTCCATTCAATCCTTTCTGTTGTGAGACTGGCCGTGTTGCAAGTAAAAATGAGTTAAAGCTGTTGTTTTTGTTACCAGGCTGAAGAGGAATGAATCTTCTTCCTCCGTCCAGAACTACTTTCACTTGGATTCTCTTCAAAAGAAACTCAAGGACCTTGAAGAAGAGAATGTTGTGCTTAGATCAGAGGTGAAATTACTTCCTTTATGTGTCCAGCTTAAGTGTCCATTGAATTGCCACAACAGAGGTATTATTAATAAAGTTCTAAGAGTCTAAATAGGAGCACGTAATTCCACGTGTGACACCGATCTCTTCAGTTATTTGATCACCATCCTTTATTCTCCTAAATGAAGGAAGGCTGAAACATGGAAGCTACGTTAAATTCATAGCCATTTCTTTGCCAACAGAAAGTGCTAGGGAGAAGCCTGGAGAAGCACTGCAGTGTGAGCAGGTCGCACAGTGCAGCGTTGCCGTTTGAAACCTCTTAAAAGCCCAACCTCATAGATTAGTTGATGCTCTAGGGTTTGCAGACTGGCATGTTCTGCCTGGTGCATGATCAGCAGTTGTCAAAATACAAACTGATAGGTAAATATGCATTAAATATCTTCAGTTTATGAATTTCAAGTCAGACTGTTAAGAATATTGTACTTTTTTCTCTTGTCTGTAACAATATTATTTTTTTCTGTTTCTCAGACTGCACTGAGTTTGGGGGAGAGTTGTGGAGTATATGTTCTTTTTTGTCTCTCTGTTTTTCCCTCCCCTGCCCTCTTCCTTGCCTACTAGAAATATCACCTTGCAATTAAAAATTCAGTCACTAATTTTATATGAACTTTCAATACAACTTTTAACTTTAAGGCATGTTACAACATTATGAACATGTGGCAGAATATAGCAGCAGAAATACTTTAGAGCGGAGAGTAAATATACCAAACCAGAGTGTCATTACTGTTTTCTACTGCAAATGCAGGACTCATTGCAATTAGGTAGCGTCACAGCTTTGGAGAAGACCCCATGTAAAGGAGAACGCTGTACATGTCCTTGAGAAGTCATGCAAGGAGGATGAGCAGTAGATGGTTTGAGAGTAGTGAAGGTAGGGTTAGCATGGACAGGGACACTGATTCAGGAGCTAACAGGAGAAGCCTGTGCAGCACTATTTACCATTCCAGGGATGCAGACCATGCCAGGGAGGCACAGTTTGGAGCCAGATTTGCAACCTGCAGGTGCAGGCTGTGCATCCCTGTACGTGCCCCCAGTACTGGGAATGCATTAGACTGACTGAGGGGGTGCTGGACAGACCCAGCCTGGTGCAGCCAGGTTCCTCTTGCTGCTCCTAGAGGCCCTAGCACTAAAGGAAAAGCCTGAAAGGAAAAGCACTAAGGATTTATGTGGGATATAGTTACAGCTCCAGACCTTTTAAAAATACTCTCTCTCTTCCCCCCACCCCCAAATTCAAGTATTTAAATCAAACGCTAGTCAGTTTGTGGTTATATCCATCTATGTTCAGGTGACCCGATCAAGCTCCATATGGGCCTTTTGTGCTAGGGCTTGCTCCTGTTCCAAGTGCACAGGTGGCACCTAGTGGGGACATGGTGACAGTGGTGCCAGTTTCTCTGCCCAGTTGTGTGACTGCTGAACGTTCTCCTGGCCCTGTTTTTCCAGAGCGTGAGGGCAAAAAAAAAAAAAAAAAAAAAAAGCCCTGTTTCTCACTGTCTTTCTGGAGGAGTGATTTGAAAGGCCTGTCTTTCTGAAGCAGATGGAATTGCAGCAGCAGGCTGGCAAAGGACAAGTGTGCTAATGTAGCATTTTTGATGTGGATTTCTTGAACAGGCCTGTCAGCTGAAGACTGAAACAATAACTTATGAAGAAAAGGAACAACAGCTTGTGAATGATTGTGTAAAAGAGCTGAGTATGTCCATACATTTTTTTTCCTTCTTATTGTTTTCTTTCAAAAATTCCTTATGTGTGTTGGGAAGGGATTCTGCTGAATCAAATCATGCTCTGAAATAAGTTTTCTTTTGTTCTTTTTGTGTGTGTGTTTCCTGCTTTTTGATGTTACAATGTTAATTGTAATCACTTACTTTTAAAGGGGATGCAAACATCCAGATTGCCAACATCTCAGAAGAGTTAGCAAAGAAAACTGAAGATGCTGCCCGGCAACAGGAAGAAATCACCCATCTCCTCTCTCAGATAGTTGATCTGCAGAAAAAGGCAAAAGCTGTAAGACATCCAATTATAAAACTCGTGCTGCGATTCACCACTGTCGTAGCTGGAAGAAAAGTTAAATTTCTTTGAATATCACAACTTCGGAGAATTTTTCCATGCACCTCATCTGGGCATCCTTGTTTGCTGTTTAATATCTAACATACTTGATTAGAACATAGGAATTTATCGAAATGTGTGAATATGATATACAGTTGTTAAATACATTTTAAATATTAAATGCAAAATTCTGTAATAACCTCCTGAAGACTTGAGTAAAAATAATGTATTTATTTCAATGGGAAGATACCCATTTCAGGATTTGGATGTTTATTTGGAAGATAGCGATTGATGCTGGGTAACTTGTATTAACATTTTAAAATCTTGTTTAATTGTTTTTAAACTGACATACTTGTTGGCTAGTGTTGTTGCAGTGACAGTGTGAGAATAGTCAGAATTTCCCTGCTTGTAGTACAGGATGCAAACTTCATCACAGAACAGATTTCTACCTTTTCTTTGGTTTATTTTAGTGTGCAGTTGAAAATGAAGAACTTGTTCAGCATTTGGGAGCAGCTAAAGATGCCCAGCGACAGCTCACAGCAGAAGTGAGTACACTGCTTACTATTAAAATAATTTAGTGCTAGGACAGTATCTTTTAGCTTTTCACCCTGAGAGTGTTAACATAATCTGGATCAGAAGCATTAAATGTTACCCTTGCCTAAGGAATGAAGGAATATGTATGTATAAGGAATGTTTGTGTTTGTAGCAGAGTTCAAAGTATATCCCTTCCTAATTTCTCTTCCTTCAAGAGGCATATATTTTGGAAAACTGAGGCTTGTGGGCTGTGTAGGAATCCCTTTAGAGGTTGACTTTTCTAGTGGTAGCTTATTTGGGAAAATGAGATAATGCAGAAAAGCTCATTCATACCATATCTGCTCAGCAAATAAAAAAGGACAGTTCAGAACTTGTATTTCTCCTGGGTACTACATTCACAATATGCAGAATAGAAAAAAAAAAAAACAGAATGAATAAAGCCTGATCTTCTGTGGGCATTTGTCATACTTGGTCTAGTTGGTGTCTCAGGTGGGAATGCTAGCTGTAGCTGTTTCTGCAGAAAAGCCATTTATGTCATTTCCCTCTTGTCCTTACAGCAGTGTATTTAAGTAGTTAAGACTTCTGCCCCTCTGCTGAACTCCCGTGAAGTACCTAATGAACTATAATGGTACACTGTTCAAAAGGCATCTGAAAGCAGAGGAGGTGTTGGAGGTTATATTTAGAAGTTTTGATTTTAAAGCTGCCTTAAGCCCTTTGGGACACTGTAAAATGTCATGTTCTTTTCTCATGCTGTTTGCCACTGTGGTGGTCATGACAGTAGTCAGGATAATAATAACCAATGTACGTGATCAGGCCAAGGAGGTTTTTAGCCTCAAATCTTTTCCTTGTTGTGGCTTTATGTAGGTACTTAAGAAATGGAGCAAGCTTTTTTTTTTTCTTTTTGTTCCCTTACCAACTTTTGATATCAGCAGCATAAGATTTCTATGTTATATTCCTATTACCTATTTCTGTTAATCATGATTTTCATTGATACATAAATTGCGTCTTTTCACTGGGGTGTTCTTTCCAGTCCCGTTACCATTTATCAGTGTTAAAAGAATATGTGGACTTTTTGTGACAGTAGTGCAGCTGATAAGGTCTTACATCCTTTTCTGTATGTCGTAGTTGCGGGAGCTGGAAGACAAGTATGCAGAGTGCATGGAAATGCTTCACGAGGCGCAAGAAGAGCTGAAAAACCTTAGGAACAAGACTATGCCAAATGCCATATCACGTCGGTACCACTCTCTTGGTCTCTTCCCTATGGTAAGTAGGTTTTTTAAAAGGCAGGTGAAAGAAACAGAAGTGTTTGTTGCATCTGAAACACAGCTGAAATGCAGGGACGGGATGCTAGGCTAGACATGAGCGTGGGTGGTTTATTTCTTTTGATAGCAGTGAAATACGTATGCATATAGTATTGTGGGATACCAGAGCGGCCTGTTCTGCATGCCTGGTCCTGAAGCAGGGGGGCTGTGCAATTGGCTGTTTTTTCTGCAGGGTTGTGTAAGATCCAAAGTGCTATACTTGTGCTGAGAGTTATGGGTCGCATTAGTGGATTGTTACACAGTTCTATACATCTTTGTTATTCATCATTCATATATCAGTATACTCCTATATCTGCCAAGATCAGTGAAGGTTTTTTTGGTTATTATTTTGTATTATTTTGTTTTCTCTGTGGGGGAGAATGTTGTGAAAGGGAAAAATGTTTTTTATATGTATTAAACAAGCAAACAAACAAAAAAGCAAAAGTTTTTGCATGAGAGAGGGAGCTATTGAGTTGAGAATATAGATGGGAAGACCAGGGTTCTGTTGTTGCCTGTGATACTCTGTGATATTCTTGTCAAATGTTATCTACATTATGCCTCCTCCGATGGCAAAGACTGTAGCAGTACAAAATTAAGTTATAACTTGTCATCTAGATAAAATCATTAGTGTTTCAGCTTTCCAATTTTCATTTTTACACCTCTATCTTTTTATTTTTGTCTAGAAAAGCAGTTTGGGAATGCATATTAATATTGGGAATACTCTGATAGGCATTTGCTTTTTGTTCTTGATTTTAACAGGATTCTCTGGCAGCAGAAATAGAAGGGTCGATGAGGAAAGAACTGCATTTAGATGAACCTGACTCTCCAGACTTGGCGTATGACTGAAAAGCATTGGTTCCTATGTTCTTTAAGAAATTGATTGTATCTGAAGTTAGTTACTGTTTGATAGGAAAGAAAAAGAAACACTAAATAGTTGCACTATTTTACAGGAGTATGACAGAGAGGCATAATAAATTGCCTGGTCTTTGGGTTGTTTATATTTGCAGGTTAAGCTGACAACAGAAACCACCCAAACACAGACTTTACCTTGTCTTTGCAACTTCACCTGCATTCTTGGGTGCTGCAAATGTGGGTCTGAGAAAGAAAAAGCGTTGGTTTTCCTGTGTGTTATCATGCAAGTTTATGATTAAGGAGGCAGGTTCTGTTTCTTGGACCCTCTTTTAGGTTCTCATAGTAGAAATTAGTAAGTAATCATTGGTATAATCCATGTTCTGAGAAGACTATCATTGAAAATGGATTCAGGGCAGTTGTGTAACAGGCATCAAACTGAATAGTCAGGTGAGTGGCAGTAGGAAGCCCTTCTGTTACAGTTCTCCTGAGTTAAGACAGACAGTGGTTTGAAACAAGTGAAGTACTTCTGAAACTCCAAAAGCTAAAGGAAGTTGCAGTGTGGCAGAAATGACCTTACTGACCTAAGTTGCAATAAGTCTATCTCGCCTATTTGTACAAAGCACAGGCTTTAACAAAGTAAGATGCAAAATCAGAAAGATGCAAAATCAAAAAGATGAGAGCATGTTCAAACCCCATAGGATCCTTTTGCCCCTCCAGAGTTGTCTAACTTAGGGCTAGTTTGATAACTTTAAAATTTCTTCTCCATTAGTATGGGTGTGCTGAGGATTGGACATCTTTTTTTGGTTTCATAGTTTCTCCGGGTTTTACTCATCTGGTTGTCGGTGGCGACTGTAAGGATGGCGGGCCTGCTTGGAGGTAGATGTCCTTACATTCAGCCTTCTAGACACAACCTACTGTAGATTTGGAGGCTGCACACAGTGGATGCAACTAATGCAACTTTCTAATCCATGGACAGAAAGATAAAAACTGAATGACTTTGAATAGTGTAAGGCATACTGTCGCTGAAACACTTGCAGCGTTACCTTCAAGTGTGCTGTTCTTGTGTTCAGCCAGTGTTGAACAATAAAGCAAAGCAGCAAGGATGCTTTTGTAAGGTGATGTGGGGCAGGTTTACTTCAAGTAATTTGTGAAGAATTAATCTTAATTCCAAAGCAGATGAACAAAGTTACTTTTGCAATTAGGGTAATGGTGATGAAGAACGGAATTCTGAAGTAGGTCAAAATTGAGATTTCCAGCCTTTACAGCCTCTTCAGGTTGTGGGTGCATGTTACATGTGGGCTTTTTTGTGTGTGTTTTATTTTTGTTTGTTTTTAATGCTGGTTAGGGGAGTAGGAAATTCTTTATGAAAAGAAAAGATACAAGTCCTGCTTGCACTGAGGGCACTCAGCAGAATTAATCCAAATTTCGCTCTCAAAATGGATTAGCTTAGTTCATAGTTAGGAGTTGATTTTTTTTTTTTAAATTCATTTCCACACAGTGGTTTTGTGAGGTTTTTAGCCAATCTACTGAAATGCCCTTTCATTTAATTTGGTTTAATATTTGAGGGGGGTGGGGCACATAATTCTCATATATTCTGCCTAAAATATGTTTGAGAATGAAGAAGGTGCCAGTTGATGTATTGAATGTAATGGCCAAATTCTGTGGTAAATATTAGACTCCGCATAATTTTTTTAACGGATTTTTGTAAGGACAAGACAGCACGAGTAGGGGGAGGTGATAGAAATGGTCATTATTGAGCTGCTACCTGTTTGTTCTTGAGGATAGATGTTTCTCCACCGTGTGATTGTTAATTATATTTGTCTTGCCAGTCATCAGAAGCGGGTCTTCGAGACAGTCAGAAATGTAAACCAAGTTGTCAAGCAGAGATCCATGACTCCATCACCAATGAATATTCCGGGCTCTAACCAGTCGTCTGCTATGAACTCAGTTATTTCTAGTTGCATCAGCACTCCGCGTTCCAGCTTCTATGGGGGAGACATCTCCAGCATTATGATAGACAACAAGACCAATAGCATCATCCTAGGGACAGAATCTGGTGACAATGGGTTAGTACTTCAGGACCAAACTGTGGGTTTTTTTTCCTTATATATGAGGCAAAGTGTTTCCATTTTCCTCTATCTCATGTTGTGCAGGCCAGAACAGTGACCTGCATTTTCAAAAGTGATTTGATTTTGTGTGTTTAATTCTTTAGCACTGAGTTTTTTTTTTAAAGGCTTTTATAAACTTCTGTATATCAATCTCTGCAAATACATGTGTTTTGAGATGCATCATCACCAGATGGTGTGAAACCACTTTTTGCTAATATCCCAAAACAAACAATGAATATTTGCCACTGTAGTACAGTTTTGTGACTCACTGATACATTCTTGTAGCGTTGGCTATGTAAGAGTTGGCCTGATCACTTGAGTTTGTATTACAATGAGACCAGCAGTAACAAGAAGCTTCTTTCCTCTTTGTAGGAGGAAGCTCTTGATTAAAGCACAACTTTTCTAACCAGCAGTTTTTAAGAGGAGCTAGCCTTCTGGAACAGTTTAGTATGGAAGACAGAAAGTATCAGTGTTTAGCTTTGAGCTCCCCTGGAGCATGTTGTCCCAGACACAGAAATTTAAAGATTTTGAAGTATGTCTCAAAATTCTCCGTGAAAGCTTTAAGCTTCTCAAAGTGTTTTTCTTTTCCTTACATCTGTTTGTTTTCCTCCCCTGCTATGCTCTAGAAATGAAGATAGAATGAAGAAGCCTGGAACCCCAGGGACACCAGGTTCCAGTGACCTAGAGACTGCCATTCGTAGGCTGTCCCTTAGGCGGGAGAACTACCTTTCGGAGAGAAAGTTCTTTGAAGAAGAGCAGGAAAGGAAGTTGCGGGAACTGGCGGAAAAGGGCCAACTCCATAGTGGCTCCGTGACTCCTACAGAGAGCATCATGTCACTGGGAACTCACTCCAGATTTTCAGAATTCACTGGATATTCGGGAATGTCTATCAGCAGTCGATCCTACCTGCCAGAGAAGCTCCAGATTGTGAAGCCCCTAGAAGGTGATAACAAAGGGCCTCGGCCTTTATCTGTTCTTCTTAGTGACTCTTTGTGGTCTCTCATCCACCAGCAGAAAGCAGGAAATCTTTGCAATACGTATTCTTTTTACTTTAGAGACAGTAATCCACGCTGTTGGTTTGAACTCTTCTAACTACTATTTTTTTCAGAAGCCTTAAAAGTCGATTAGGAAAAGAAAACCGTCCAACAACAGAACAAAATAAATGTTGCAGGTCATGCATGCATCAGTAGTGCAGCCTCATAGGTGACCTAAGTCTTCACCTTACTATTTCATATTTAAAGAAGAAAGGTGATTCAGTATCCAAAATAGAATATTAGCAGGTGCTCAAAAGCTACAGATTAGTTCATCAAATCTCCATTTTGCAAAGAAGTGTCTGCAAAGACCTTTACTTATTTCAGGTACTGCAGGTGGTCTAACGGGGCTGCTTCTGTGATTAGAAGTGGCTTTTGAACTTCAGTTGGCTGTCTTGAGTTGACAGGCAATGAGTCTCTGACTTCCTATGCAAAATATCATGCTATTTTAGCCAAATTTCATCTATATATCTTCTTAGAACAAATCAAAATACAAGTAGGTGGTCAGGGCTAGAGCTTTGTTTCAGGAGTAATTACATTTCTGCAGTCTGCCTAGCAAAGCAGACAGAGCACATAGGAATAATATATTCTACCTGGCTTTCTTTAGTCTTTTCAGGTTAGTACTCACCATTAAGACTGAGTAAATTCATTCAGGATTAAGCAAAAGTAATCTGTATTGCCATAGTACTTCCGAGGGTGATATTTATGTGATTTAGCCTTGGTTTCACAGTGGAATTTTTTTTTTGATAACTGTTGTGTTAGATTATACTATTTCTGCATGTAATAATTTCAGCATTTCCTTTTATCATGACACATTTTCAGAAACAAAACCCTTTTTGTGCTCTGGCAAGTGTCATGTTATGTCTACCTGTTCAAATGAAAACAGAGCCACAATGCCCAAATCCCTTATTTCTAATAGCTCCTAGTAATATGTTTTCTTGATTGCTTTCAAACGACTATAGAATTCTTCTATCACATGCGAAAAGGGCTGATTCAACATCTTTGCAGTTACTGATTGCCACCACTGTAATAGATTTCTGTCACTATCCCATTATATCTGTTTTTCTTCCAATAAACTATTTCAGTCTTCACCTTTCTGTCTGTTTTTTCCCCAGTTTTGTTCACTGTTCTTTTTCGCCTTAAGATATCGAGCCTTTTAAATACTACTTATGTTTGTTTTGCATCTAATTTGTGACTTGTTGATATCTTCTTGGTGTTTGTTATCTTTTGTTAAAAACCCGCTTATTGATTCTGTTCATTTCTTTGGCTTAGTTTTTTTCTCTAGGAATTTTCTATTAAGTTTAACATTTTCTTCAACTTCATTCTATTCATAGATAAACTGAGTAATTTAATGCTACTGTAGCAAAATACATCCGGTTGTCAGCTGTTGTGTCTTTTTATTATCATTTTCCTATGAGAGCTTATGCCATAGAAATGAGGGAAGAAAAGATAGCTCTATAATGCATTGCAGGTTAGTGACTTTTGCTGCTTTAAAAGCCCTTTAAATCTCACAGCAAAAGAGATTAAGTCTCACAGTAAAAGAGACAAGATGACACAAGCACTAAGAAATGCATCCCATTCCTACATCTTTAAAAGAAAAAATATTTGTTTTGGTCAAATAAGATGACTGCTTGATTTTGATTAAGTTGCTTTTGATACATAGTGTTTTGGTTTTTTACTATGAATCTGCAGCTTCTTAGATCATGAGCACAAAACAGAGCTCCCCCTGTTCCGTATGAAAACTAAACCTTGGACTAATAATATCTTTACCCATTTTGCAATCATGGCACCAACACACTGCAAGTATCCCGTGACCACTGTGCCACACATGCGACCTTCCACGTATCAGGAAGAGAAGAACAAAGGTCACTTGCTTAATTCAGATGCTCATTTTGCTCTTAAATTTCATCTCACTTCAGCCTACCAGTCCCACTTTTCCAGGCCAGCTCCCTCATGCCAACTGTTCTTGGTAACATAGTTTACAAAATTATTGGTATTGGTGTCTTTTGTTGAAAATAGGGGTAATGCTCTTGTTCTTCCCCGCTGCTCTCAATCATAAGAGCATTGACAGCTATTACATTGCTTTCTGTGCTTCATTTTGTGTATGGAAAAGTAAATGCTCCCTTGCAAACATTTAATGAGATCAAGATTAGGGTAACTGAGGTGCAGAGAAACTTGAACATCCTTCTCTGTCCTGCAGCCGAGCCTGTTTTGATTTCCAGTTTCCAGAAGCTTCTGATAACGTGTAATGTCAATGGAACTGTTAAAGCTTAAACAGTTATTGTGGTGAATATATTTTCACAGGAAAGATTTTTAAAAATTGTCATTTTAATGCTTGTACTCTGTAGAGTTTATGTGAGTATAAATTTGTGATGATTTATAAGGCAAAAAAAAGATTACTGCTTTGGAAGCTTATGCATAGAAGAATCAACAATAGGGTTTTATGTTTGCATGCACTGTATGCATAAAAACTTCAGCTGAGAATATTGTCATACAGTGAAGCTCTACTCTCTGCTCAAGACTCAGCAATTTCAGTTGTCCATATTCTGAAACCTTTTTTTTAATGCAGAAGTACAAAAACTTGAGCTCTGAGGCAATTTAGAAATGTATGTGAATAAGGAGGGTGTTTTTTTTGTGTGTGTTTGCTTTTTGTTTTGTTTTGTTAGAGTTATTTTCTTGGAGTTGTAATGGCTTCTGCTTCTGGAGCCTCAGTGGTACCAATCAGTCTAGATCCTACTTCGTTCCTCAAAATCCTATAAATGTAAATATACATTTATACCTAGATGTCCTCTTGCACATGCATTCATCTGAAATAACTTGCATTGCAGAAAATGTGAATAAGGATGTTCTGCTTGCATTGCAGGACCTAGAATAAATAGTTTTAAGGCAAATATTACACAGTAGTGATTGGCAGGTGCACATGGGAAACAGCTGACTCTTGTGAGCAGTGTTTAATCACACTGCTTGAGGAATCAGATAAATCTTCCCCTGATTTTAGTGGGCCCAGCTCAGCGTATCTATCAGTGTAACGTGCCGCATTGCTTTTTCTGACTCACTGTCTCATATTGAACACTAGAGTATTGCAATGTTGTTCTCTTTAAAATGCACCTCTTTCCTCACTCAGAACATTTTACTGCCAAGGATGAAGCTGCAGGTACAGTAGCGTATGGCTGTAGAGTAGTGACCTCCTGTAGGATGGCTGTAGAGTAGTGACCTCTTGTAGGATAGGGGCTCAGATAGGAGCCATGCAGGTACTTAGACTTGACACATGGATCAGAGCTGTTATCTGCTTATATGAGCCTGGAGTTGATGTGGCTTTCTAACATATGTTAGAATGTGGAAGTTACTCTATCATCTGTATAGTTGCTGTTTTCCTGTGAGTCATGGTAGTAAATTCTACCATGTTTCTACCTCCTTTCTTCATGCAAGCAGGATTACATAGTATATGTTCCTAGAGCTGTCTGTGGTGATGTTCAGCCTAACTGTTGAATTTCAATTCTTTCTAGTCCGGCTGAAGCTTGTAAATTCAGTGTGATAAGAGTATTGATGACGAGGGGAGGTGCACGTGCACAAGAAGGTCACATCAGACTGCCAGACGTAGCCTCTCGAGTGCTTATGTGACCAGTTCACCTAACACTGGTCTGGAAAAGCTAGAATAACTGAAGCAGTTTTCCCTATAGCATGTCTTCCTAGCGATATTTCTGCTAGTTCACAGACGCTTCAAACCTTTAGTGGGGCTGAGATTTGGATGTCTGCATAAATAAACTGCTTAAATATTTCTGCCTTTTGGATGCGAGATTGCTTGCTGATTTATTTTGGTGTTCTCTCTGTTCCCTTTCAAGGTTCTGCCACTTTGCACCACTGGCAGCAGCTGGCTCAGCCTCACCTGGGTGGGATCCTGGACCCGAGGCCCGGGGTTGTCACTAAGGGCTTCAGGACCCTGGACCTCGACCTGGATGAAGTGTACTGCCTTAATGACTATGAGGAAGATGAGACAGGTGACATTTCTTACAAGGGCCTAACTACCTCGACGCCAGTTCAGCACACAGAGACCTCAGGTGAGAGGTCACAAGCACAAGTGACTGTTTCAGACAGCAAGAATAACCCCAGCCAATCTCAGGCTTTCACAGAGGAGATGCAGGAGGCCGCGACTGACGATGATGAGGGGTCTGGTGAGGGAAACTCATTAAGTCCAGTAAAACTGACATCTTTAGAGGATTTTGATTACTGGGCCATTCTCGCATCTCTCCAGAGCAGCATTCATAGTATTGCTTTGTGTGTAGCGTCTGCACGTTAATGCGTGCAATAGAACATAACCATTCTAACATTAACTCAAAAATCCTTTCTTTAATAATCCTTTAATTTGACTTTTTATTTCCTTTGGTAACAGCATTTGTGGTCAATAATTTACTCTATTTTGATAAGAGAAGGCTGCTAAAAGGAAGTGGTTCATTCACAAAGCCTTGTGCAGGCATGTATGGGGCTTGTATGTGTATTCAGTGCACACTCTTCACAGAGTTTATAATGTATAGGCTATATATATTTTGTATGCTTCCAGTACAGATATTTTCTTGACTGTTCATGAGGGATGATGGTATGCTTTAGCTTCTGTGCTTTGGAAAAAAGCAGAGGCAAAATAATGACAAAAGGTGCATCTAAGTTGCTTTTGTTGAAACATATAGAAGTGCCTTGAAAAACAAGCAAAGCAATTCTGCAGGTTGAATTCAGTTGCCTCACATGGTGTACCTGTTTTTAAATTCTCAGAAAAACTCAGTGGATATAAAAAAAAAAAATTAAAGAATGTCTTTATGTGGAGAATAATGACATTTCCCTCATCTCCTATCAACTGCATTATTCTTAAATTTTATCCTTTTTATTTATATCATGTTAGCACTTAAGTATTTTCAATGACTCACTACTGTTTGGTGTGTTAAATACTCTGAACTGATTGTTGCCGTCCTTGACGGGATGGGGCTGTTTAGATTTTTTGTTTGTTTAACAATCTTTAGAGAGCACTAGTCTTTGGTAGGATGGTAAGATTTGCCATAGGAGCAGAACTGTATTTAGTTCTAGCCCTACTTTCTTTAATTTTTTTTCCTGTTTTTAATAAGATTCATCTACTTGGTCTTTAGAAAATCAGGTGGTGCCTCAGGGCTAGCTGATAATATTCAGGGCTAATTGATAATATTTCTTTGCTGCTTTTGTGAAGTACAGAATATCCTCAGTTCTCACTAAAGAGTAGCAGTGCAGTATTCTAAACTTTTGAAAATAAGCTACTGCTTGCAGTCAGTTATAGTAAGATTAAATTCACTTTAGCCTGTGAAATCTATTGTCCAGAAACACCAATTATACAAGCTTTTTTTAAGCTTCTTCTTTTTTTTTTTAGCTTTTTAAGCTTTTTTTCTTTCTTTCTTTCTTTTTTTTGTTAATGTAGAAATGAATAAGGCCTCAGCTAGAGTTCTGTGCAAGTTTGGATATTGTCCAGGCATTTACCATTCAAAGAGTCCAAATAACAATAGCAAGAAAAGCTGGAGATCTAGAAAACATAGATTATGATAAAAGACAGAAATATCTGGCTTTATTTATTTTTCCTACAAAAGAAACGATTAAAGAGAAGATAAGTCATGTATTTTTAAAAGGTGTTGCAGAGAGAAAGAAAACAAGCAATCCTCCATATAATCAGGACAAAATAATTGCACAAAAAAAGGCTATCTAGGTTGCATCTTGGGGAAAGATTTTTCTAATTATAAAGACAGCAAGCACCAAAGTTTATCATGGATGCACAAACATATATGCACATATGTATCTATGTGTGTTTTTTTTAAAACAAAACAGATTAGAAAGATGATAGTAGGTAAGGATATGGGAGGATTCTGGGTTTGGAGCAGAAAAACAAATTTAGACCTATCCTGCGATTACAAATTGGCAAGAAAGATTTGCATTCCCTTCTGTTTCTTCTTCCATTACAGTCTGGATACAGCTCACGGTAGAGAAGGCTGTTTCCTAGCTCCTCCCCACTCTGTGGGAGGATTTTAGTTATCTCTGACATTGTTTCCAAAGCATATTTTCTACCTTAGAAAATAGCAAGTAGCTAAAAATCTACAAAACTGTTCTGCTAGTAATCTCTTTTCAGCTTGCATTGTTTGCTGAATTATTTTGACCTAAAATTTCCCAACCTTTACCCTTTCTTGAGATGGCCCAGCTGCACAGGACATAAGAGCACTCGTGTGCTGCCACAGTATTGCTGGTTGTTTTACCCAAACGCACGAGTGAGGCTGCGGCCGTATCTGCTTTCCTTGGAAGCAGCTTTCCCGGTGGCTCACATGGAAGAGCCGCTGTGGGCGTTCTTGGTGTAGGCACTTCAGTGTGGCCAGGCTTCCTGCAGCGCGTGGTCTTTCTGCTGAAGAAGAGTTTATGGGGCCAGGTGGGTGTTTGGTTCGCCCTTGGCGTTCCCGGGTGTTGAAGTGTGCAGCTGCTGCTCCTCGCTGTTCTTTTGGCCCCTCGCGGGTTCCTTGCCAGGAGCTGCCACGCGAGGAGGGCCGCGGCGCCGCGCTGTGTCGGACGTGGGCTCCCCTCGGGCGCTGTCACAAGCGCAAGACTGTGACCTCGCTCCTGCGGGACCTGGTGGAGTCCCAGGAGTGTCTTCCTTTATATCCAAGGAGAGCTCCAATGTGAAAACTCCAGTTGAAGAGGTTCATACAAACCAGGAGGTACCTCCTTGCGCTTGCTTTTGGCAAGCCACAGAGTCTGCCAGGCTGCAAGTGCTGCTCTTTTAGTGTTAGAGCAAAATGTTGCAGGAAATGGAGTGTCTTCAAGGATCGTTCCCCTCAGGTGTGCATCGTGTTAACCTTCCCGGTAGGTGTCTGCATCACTTGCTCTGTGTGCTTTGAAGGTTCACTCTTACCCTTTTGGCAAAGAAGGTGAGGTGCCATTCTTACTGCCATTTCGTGGGTGCATTCAGGTGCTGCTCCTCTGTGTCAATTTGAGATGAGCCTTAAGAAGTCTTTTTAGTGTCTGGATCCAGGAAAGCAAATGTTGCTAGTAGTGCCAAAGATCTCTTGTAGCCAAATCATGTACATTAGGAGCACAGTATCAGTTGTTCCTTCCTGAGTGTTGGTCAGAAATCATTTTGTATTGTTCTGTTTTCTAGGTAAGAACAAGTGATGGTCCTTATTTTTTTTCTCTTCTAAAGTTACGAACAGTAATATGCCTGTCAAGTAGCTTCCTTAATACGCATTCAGATTATATCCTGAATATGACACTGAGCATATTTGGAAGAAATGAATATAAGCATAAATTATGGCCTGCAGTTGGTTTGATGGAGTTTTGTAAACCAACAACTTGTGTGTGGGCTCAGTAGCCTAATTGGGAATTATAAATTTAATTTTATGTTACTTGAATGGAGACTTTCACCAAAATTGGAATGGTGAAGAAGTTGTAGGAGACGGTTGTATAAAGATCATCTAGGACATGTATCTTTTACAGCACAGATTTTTTAGTCACTTTAGTATGCTTTGATTCTTTAAAAGGAATTGTAGTATATCATAAAAATGTACAGACTCTATTTTTTAACTCATTGTCTTTCAGGTGCGTGTTGTCTTGTGCAAAGTCTGAACGCCATTTTGCAGCTGAAACAACTCTTGTTTAATTCAATTCAGGTTGTGCTGAATTGGGTACAGGAACTGATCCTTCAGGGCTTGTTGCTTATTAGTTCCATTGATTTACTTGTTTTGCTTTCAATGGAAAATGTTCATGTGGGTGTACAGGATCAGCTCTCCTTACTTCATTTATCAGCCTAAACAGTGGCATAGAGATCTTTCCAGATAAATGCCTAGAATTATGAGAAAACATAACAAATGCCTTAAGTCTGAGTTATTTTATATTAGGATGCTTTTCAGAGATTATCATTGTATAGAAAAGTAATGTTATAAATTGTCTTAGAAGTAAGGTATTGATGTGTATATAAATATTTCTTTTTTACTGTTATGAATATTTCATACATTATTGCTTTAAGAGAAAAGTGTCAGCATTTAAGCTCTGTGCTTGTTAAAATGTTAGACGTTCGATGCGGGTCTCTAGTCTGCATAAAATTCATAACTTTTCACATCTGTACTTCATGATTGTATGCATATGATGAGCATACCTCAGCCAAAAGAAAGCGAAAAATATCCTATCCAAAGAATACTTGCCTTTGCTCAATTTTTAATGTCTTGTAGTTCTGAAAGGTAAAATAAATGGGAAGTCTGGAAATTTAGATCTTCAGAAAAGAATGTCATTGTCACTTGCTTAAGGAACATAAAAGTAATGTTCGTGACATGGAAGTGCAGCTTCTTGGAGGTTCTGAGCATTCAGATACCGCTGTTACTGAAGAACATTTCTTTCAGGAGGCACCTACACCGCTGCAGCATGGCGCCATACGTGGATTTTACAGCTATTGTGTTTATCTGTTTTGTTCTTACAGTTGTTAACCTCTGTTTGCCTTTCTTCTCTGAACATTACTACTCACTGCTACAAAAAGGTTTTGGAATACATACGTACAACCCTACCCCAGCACCGGCTGTTTGCATGCTTGTACTTAAACAGGTGGTTTTTTTAACTGTCAGCTTTCAGTCAGACTGGCTCAACACTGCAGCTTATGTATTTTGTACCCATGTGAAGTACCTTCCTATAGACATTCTTTGTTTTCAGTCCAGCATGTATTTAAGCTAATCTGCAATATGTATTGATGTGCTGCAGGCATGTGTCCGCTCCAGAGACTTATCCCACAGTCTCCCTGCTCTCAGCCAAGGGTTTTCAGTGCGGGTAGCGCTGGGCATCAACATCTTCACCTCCTATCAGCAGGAGGGGGTGACCTCTCCTGAAGCAGCAATCTTGTCCTGCCCTGGCTGCTTTCATGGCATGTTTCTGCCACCTGATTTTCAGGAATTTCTCCTTGCCTGAGAATGGATTTGCTGGCACAGAGTGCCAAAAGTGAAGCCTCTAGCCTGTATCCCAAATGATACCACTGGAAAATGACCTTTATAGTTCTAGTTAGAGCTATTTGCTCTAACTTTGAATCTTTCTCTGCACGAGCTGATTGAAAACCCAGGTCCAGTGTTTCTATGAGGATTCCCTGAGCAGAAGGATGTGTCCCAAACTCATCCATTAGGCTGCCAGCACCAAGCAGACTGGGCGCCTGTAAGCTCGGAGTCTTCAAGTAGGACCTGAGAAAAGCTCTGGGCTGGGTAAAATCAGCTTTGAGGAGCTGGGGGCTGTGCTTGGCCAGAAGATGGAGCTCTGCAGTCAGCTTCTAGATTAGGGCCTATTTTGCAGTACTTTACAGCATGCTTTTGCAGCAGTGTTTGTGCTTAGAAGACTCTATTTTGGCTGTGCTTCTTTGTTTCCGAAATGCCTAAGAAATGATTGAGAGAGTTTAAAAGCAATGACAAAGTTTTAGTCTGATTTTGAATTTGGCAGGAAAATCCACCTAGAGTTTGCTTTGTGGTTTCCCGATGCAAAAATGTCATGTAATTTCTGTACTCTTTGTTAAACATTGTGTTATGTACAAATGGTTTTTCATGCAGATGTGAACCTTTGTTGTTAACCATCCACTTCTTTGAATAAGAGGGTATAATAAAAAGTATTTGCTTACACCCTTGGGCACATGGAACAGGTGTTCCTGTACTTGAATCTGTATAAAACAGATGAAAAAGGGTCCTGCGGATAAAACCTTTTACCCATTGGAGTTGCACATCTTTGACTAGAAAGATAAGTTTTGCATACTGAAAAGGATTTCCCTTTAAACTTTGCACTGTTTTTCATCATGATTTAGTTTTATATATAAAACAATGGTTTGCTGTACATGTGAAGATAGTTTTTCTAGTTATAAACTTACATTCTACTTCTTCCTCAGTTTATTCCATTTCAGGATTTGATCTTTCTTATTTAAAACTGTTCTGCTAGGAATGAATCATTTTGTTTCCGTTTTATGAACTTTGTTCGTTTACAGCAACAGGTTCTCACTGTCTTTGTATTACATCCAAAGGATGGAAAATGCAACAGCAATAAGATACACCCCATTGTTGACTGAAGGAGGATGAAGATGGTACAGGACTTTCTTAGTGGTATTTGAGGGTGGAATACATCTTTGGAAATTGATTTTAATTTTTTTTGATCACTTAAATTTGCCTCCTCTTACTAGGATCAATGATTTCTCTACTTTTAGCAGCCTTCTCCTATCTCAGACTCATTAATGGCAATGAGTCTTGCTTTTGCTAATGCAGCTATATATCTTCAATGTGCCTGTTTCCAATCAGAATGTCCAATGGATTTTACAAACTGGGAAATACAGTTTCTGTATTACAGCTGTGTGCTTCTTTGGGTTGAGCTTGCAATCCTAAGCTAGCATTTGCTTTACTCTGTTCTCTATTCATCATCCAGGGAGAATTGCTTTGTTTCTGCTTAGTTATGTCTAAGTCCTCTTTTTGCTAAATAACCATTTTTTTTCATGTCCAGTTACCTCAGCTTTTTCTCCAGATTTTGTTTTAACTCTCTACGATATGGAGAGAATCATGATTGCTAGGCTGTGCTCCCTTGTAATAGCTTTTATATTGTTCATACTAATCTCTAAAGCAACTGGATTCCTGAAGCATCATAATTACCGTCTCTGGAGGTGAAGTAGAGCTTATTGTTATGTTATGCTGTGCTGACATTTCAGTGTGTTAACATGACACTCCAGTATGGGTGGTTTTTTTTTTTTTTATATATATATATCTTTCTTTAACGCATAGTGATACATCTCTAACATTGACTGGATGGACAAGTTAGCTCAAGTCACACGTTTGCTCAGTCACTTCTGCTTCCACGGTTCACACTCCCCATGCTCTACCCTTCACACACTGCTGATCTGCTGTGTCCTTAAAGGACTACCCAACTGCACACACTATTTTTGTGCTGTGATACTTTTTTTTAATAAATGAAAAAGGGAACACAGCCACAATTAAGACTTGCCTTGCTTCTGCTAAGCATCTCTGGAATTTCAGAATGGTGTCTGGTCCAGCTGGTCTGTCTGTCTGTCCTTTGCAATGTGTTAATAGTTGTGTACTGTGGTATTAAAATGTGGCTTACTAAGGGAATGGCTCAGAGGGTTGGGCAGAACTGAGAGGGAGGGAGTTGCACACAGTTTTTATTGTGCATGTCTTTTGATCACAGCTAATTTTGGTTATTAAGTAAGATAACCTACGCAATCATGATATTTTTGATACAATATTTAACTCTGAGTGTTTTTCAATCAGCTTTTCAGATGCATGGCTCTTAAATTTTCTAATTATTTTGCAGTGTCCACAGCTGCATTGTACAGCAAATTACAAAAGTGTTGTAACAAAACAAAAAATTGGCTCAAGTGCTTTGTTTTTTGCTTTGTTTTATATTGAATTGTGTTGCTTCTTTCCCCGATTATTGATAATTTGACATCTTTACAGCTGTGTTTGATGGAACTATTCACAAATATTCAAAAACTATTCACAAAAAAACAAAGAAGAATGCTACATAGTGCAGCTGAGGGCATACGTTTTTAAACAACCTTAAAAACACATGCACAAAAGAATTGTTACAGATGTGCAGTAGTGGATCCAAACAGCTGCCTGTCTATAATGGTAGATGGGAAAAGCTGAATAGAGAAATAAGCACTATGCAGATCCCTCATACCCGACTCTTCAATGTGTGTTCCTATAGCATTAGCAAGCTGGATCCATTACTGAAAAGAAAAGTAATGGGGATACCTTTTAGTGGATCAATCTAAAACCTGAAATGCACGAGCATTCAGAAAAGCCTTAGTGCTCCTGGGCTGGTCCTAGCAAACATCTGCTGTAACTTCCTACTGAAAAAGCTGCTGGTTTGGATGAGAACTAGCATTTCAAGGACTATCTTGTCTAAAGCTGTTTTGAGCAAGACTTGCTTGCACTTTTAGTGGTCAGGAAGTTTCAGCACAGCTTTTCAGTACTGGCCTTGGAGTCCTGGATATCCTTATTTGGAGAAAAGTATCTCTTGGAATACTATAATGCTCATGTGTTTTGCTTTTCTTGCATTGATCCTGTGTGAGGTACCTCATCACTTTTTGCATCTGTCGTACCAACACGCAGAAGTTTTTTCTTTCTTTTTGTGTACAAAATGCAAAGAATTTGCTTTTTTTTTTTTTTAATTTAGTACCTCATCCTGGGAAGTGCATGTCACAAACCAACTCCACCTTCACCTTCACCACCTGCCGCATTCTGCACCCCTCTGATGAACTCACACGAGTCACTCCAAGGTAAGGGTTTCTTGTCGTGGCCCAAACTAAGTCAGCTCCATCAGAGTTCCCCCACGGAGGACATGAAAAGCAGTGGTGTAAGGAAAAGCATTAGCCATGTTGGTGGAATATAACAGACCCCTCAAATGATTCTTCTCATGTCTAGTTCATCCAACTTGATTTTATTTGAGAGGCATATATGATGCTTTGCAGAGGCAACCAAAATACCTTGTTTTTTATTCTGTAATTTAAGAATTGCAGAATCAGATATAACTAAGCTGGCTTTTGCTGCTGCTTTTGATTGCTTTTGCACCAGAACAAGTTACAGGCCCTATATGAATGGTCTTTGCCGTTGCACTGACCAAAGTATGCATTCCCCATCTCATCTAAACAGAGAAGAGTGCCTTTCAGGGAGGAAGAATTAAAACACAGAAGAAAAAGGCAGAAGCAAGTAAAGAAGTGCAATAACATGCTTCATTGGGGTCCACAGAGTACATGAGGAACAGAGGGAACATTACTTAATCACAAACACAGAACTGGCTACTGTGTTCTTTGGTGCAGCTGTTGAAATGAATTAGTAGCAGCTAGACTGAAGCTAGTGAGTTGCTTTCATAGGAGCTATAAGCATGTATCGGCAAACCCTTTTGGAAAGTAAAGACCTAGAATTGGAAATGGTGAATGACTTTTGTACCTGAAGAGTGAACTTTCCTTCCTTAGCAAATCTGAAATCAGTTAAGTGTGTTTATTCTGATTATAAAGACAGTATCTTAGTGCCTTCTCTGTCCTTTTCGGCTCCTATGTGGGAGTGTGCCGTTGGGTAGGCACCTGCTCACAAATGATGCAGCTGTGCTTGTTTAGACAGCAGTGGGGCACTGGTTACCTAAGGGAGAAGTAAGGGTTTTAAATATGGGCACCTGCAAGGTGATAAATACCTGGAAAGGAAATAGGTGGTCATGACATGTGATTTCTGTTTCTCTTTCTGAAGGAAGCTAGTTCATCGTGGCCCAGCTGATTTTTCTCTTCTCTGTCTTCTGTTTTCCTTCCCATTCAATGCTGTTACTTCCCATCGTGTTGTTACTTCCCAATTTCTTGTTGCAGCCAAGAGAGATCTCTTTTCTTCTTTTTAATGATGGATTGCTGTTAATCATGGTTATAATAAACTCAGTTGTATTGGTTACTAAATGTAACAAACCAAAACTGACAGCTGCTTTCAGTAACCCAAATAAATAATGTGATGTTTTTCAGCAGACATGGTAAGGAGAAGCTCCTTAAACTGTAAATGATTCTTCACAGGTCATGTGAGGAGGACGAGGAAGCTGCCTTATGTCACGTTATGCTGAGAGGAGATGTAGGGCAGGCGCTATGACCCAGCGTGGCAGGGGGTGAGCAACGCTGCCGGCAGCGCCTGCCTCGGCAGGGTCACGCTCAAGGAATGCTAGCGTGTGGCACCAGCTAACCCAAAGAGCTTAGAGGCTCCTCTACCTGACTGCACTTTGTCCTAACCTCTAATCCAGGTTACGCTCTAACCTGACTAAATTTCATCTAAGTGAGGTGCTCATTTGTTTGTGTCTTTCCTGGATCTAACTCGGAGGCTCTCTCTGGATCTAACTGGGCTCACTTGCTGTGGCCAGTTTGGGTCTGTTTCTGTGGTTGTGTCTTGGCTGTCCTGCAGTGTTGGTTGGTCTGATGGGGAAAGCACTTCCCACTTAAAGCGATTCCCAAGCAAGCAAGCAAAGTGGCAGCAGCATAACGAATGCTTTCTTGCAGAGGTTTTGTTGTTTGTCTTCGCTGCACTGTGTACCTGACAAATTAGTAGAAATTCTAGTCCAAGTATTTGTGTGACTGAAACCTTGGAGCTCGAAGGAATGAAGCTACTGGAATTATAAGCTACTAGTGTCCTAAAGTTTTTGTCTTGTAACTAGGAAATTTGAAAGGCCTGGTAACTAATGTTCGTGTCTGAGTTTCCGAAATGCATGTGGTCCTGCACTATAGAAAGTCAGAGTATGTCCCCAGAGTGAGTTCCTTCCTCTGTCTTTTCCCTCCCTCGTGCTTTCCAATCCTCCTTCTGTGCCTCTCCGTTTAGCCAGATACCTCACAGTGTCTGGCGCTGCTCCCGAGTGCTGCCGCCCCAGACGCCTTCACGACATTTTAGTGCCCGTCTGCCACATGCATTGACAGCCCAAACCCACAAGGCGGTGCAAGACGACAAGGTTCAGGCCCTGCTGTTCCTCGAGTGGTGACACCTTCAGGCGCTCTTTCCAGCTCTGGTTTCAATGTCACTTATGTGTAGGAATATATGGGACTCCTCTTGCTGAATCCTCTTGTGGTGCAAAACCCATCAGCAGTAGCACTCCCATGGAGTAGAGGTTGGTTCAGTACTGAATCACTGTAGAGATCCTCTTGGCCAGATCCTATTTAGCCATGGGGAGAAGACATGACTTAAGATGTCATAACATCAGGCCGATATTCTCTTTATTAAAGTGTGTCTTAAAGATACTGAAGTGCTGTTGATTTTCAGGAGATCACTGGGCCAGAGTTTGTAGTCTTATTTAAGCTCCTGACACCTGACTGCTAAATACCAGGAGACTGGTTTCTAAGATTGACATGGGGCTCAGAACAAAAAATTCTGGGGTGTCTAAGTTTAGGTACACAATAGCATTGACATGACAGAGCTCATAAACGTCAGGCGTAAATTGAGACTGCGAATTCCGGTCAAGATGAACCGAGACCCTTTTGCTTATATAGACAAAAAAGGATGAAATTCATTTATTGATCTGAGGCTTCTCTACACTTAAAAAAAAAATCAACCAAATTGCCCTATTGTTACTATTTCCTGCATTTCTTGATGGAGAGAACCAAGTTGTTTGCTGTGGTGGAGCCCACCCAACAGCTTGACTCTGCTGAAAAGCAGAGATCCCAGTCTTTTTTTTTCCCTATGCCTGCACCTAGCTGCTTAGCTTTCCTGTTCTCTTGAATTGGCTTTGGTGCTTGTGTTGATCTTTGAGTGTCTTCTGCTTCCTCACCTGGCAAGACAAAGGGGAAGATTTCCTTCTTTCAGCAGTGCTGAGTTAAGTCTGTGAACTCTGTTTGCATCAGTATGGCACTGTTCATGACCCTTCAAATGCCATTAGAGAGAAGAATCCATACCTGTGCAACTTTACTGTGGAATTCATTTTGTATGTGACCAAAAAAAGCAGTATTTCCACATGATTAGAAAATCTTGGAAAGTTTTTTTCTAAAGCTTCAGGGAACCTTTGGAATTCTCCTAGACAGACATGAAGTTGGTGTGATTTTCATTCCTTGTCTGTAAAATAACAGGGTAAGGCAGCGGGTGATATTTCTTGGACTGTCGTGCATTTTTAGTAGGAGTTATTTATAGGTAAGCATGCTGTGGATATCCTGATCTATAACCAGCAATAAGCTGGTCATAAGGGTGGCTCTGTAGTATGAGAAACACTTAAAGCCTCAGTATCCCTGAGCTCTCTTACAGCAGGGTGGAGGAATTGGAACAACTCCCTTGTGCATCTCTTTGGAGATGAATGCTAAGTTCATCTGTGTGACTGGTTTATGGGCAGAGGATAATGTTCCAGAATGAATGGTATTTGGTATGCCTCAAGAAATACCAAACCCTAATAACCAGCAGTAGTGTGCCTATTTTTTTTAAGAAGGCAACAACATAGCAATAAACACATATGTAATGTTTGTCAGTTTTAAATGTGTGTGTTAATTCTCTGTTTACATCTTCTCATCCATTGCCTCTATATAGCTTATTCTGAAAAGAAAGAACTAGAGTTGGTGGAAGTTTAAACCTTGTTTCAAACTGTAGAAATTAATTTTGCACTGAGTTAACAGTAGAATGGCTCTTTGCTGTGTTTGGTTGTTGCAGAGTTATTAGCTGCACATTAGCTGATAGCCAAGAGCTTCACTGTATTTTTTCTTTCGATGATTTTTTCCTACCAACATTCATCTCCTTCAAAAGTCAGATCACCCATCGTCTTCTGTTAAGTATCATCAAATTCAGCAAAACATAAGAAGGGAAACAGTGTTTGTCCTTACAGAGGTGCCTGTTAGTAGCAATACCCAATTGCAGCAACTTTCCTGTAAGTGCTGCTGGAACAAATATGTTCCCTCCCCTCCTTGCTGTTGGCCCTGCCATGATCCAGCATTACTGGTATGACTAGAATTTCTGTGTGCTCAGAACTGACACAATAAAGCAAATTTATCCTACATTATTAGTCGAAGTCCTCCTTTCCCTGCTTCCTTGTCTAATGGAAGCAACTGGGAGTTAGGACAGACATAAGGGGAAAAAAATCCCTGGAGGAAGCTATTGATCACAAACCTTTTGATCTAACAGTTCATCAATATAAAGGTAGAGCTGGGGAATGTATTAATCCTTTGGTTGCTGTATTGGCTGGTAAAGTATACTAAATGAAGAGTTGCATTTGATGTTCTTGTACTTGCCATCGCGTTTGTGAGGACCTGGGAAATGTCAGTTTGCTGTGCACCCTCAAAGCGGATAGAATTCATGTTCAGGGTTAAAAATCTTGCAGTAAGTTTTAGTGTCCCAGTAGAGAGATTAATTTGACTCTTCCTTTGCTTTCAGCCTTAACGCAGCACCTACTCCAGCTTGTGGCAGCATTGGCAACTTGAAAGGCACCCCAGTGGGTACTCCCTGCACTCCTCGGCGTCTGAGCCTGGCCGAATCCTTCACCAACCTCCGGGAATCCACGACGACAATGAGCACGTCCCTGGGACTGGTGTGGCTGTTGAAGGAAAGGGGCATCTCGGCAGCAGTGTACAATCCGCAGAGCTGGGACAGAGCCAGCAGAGGCACCCTCCTGAATGCCTACTCCCCTAAAATGGCCATCATTCCTTCCACTCCCCCAAACTCACCTATGCAGACACCGTCGTCGTCTCCTCCGTCTTTCGAATTCAAGTGCACCAGCCCACCTTATGACAACTTCTTGGCTTCGAAGCCTGCGAGCTCGATCTTGAAGGAGGTGAGGAACAAAAAGAGCATCAGGAACATTGAGAGTCAGACTGACGTGTCTGTTTCCAACCTTAATCTCGTGGACAAAGTCAAGAGGTTTGGCATCGCCAAAGTCGTGAGTACAGGGCACATGCCAGCTCCTCCTCTAACTGATGACCAGGGACCTCTCCTCTGTGGGGCACAAGGACCAGTGAGGGCCCTTGTTCCTGGAGGCCTGGCATCAGATGGTCTCCCATTGGGCTGCCCTGCTGTGACAAGTGCCATCGGGGGCATCCAGTTGAACACAGGCATCCGAAGGAACCGGAGCTTCCCCACCATGGTGGGTTCCAGCATGCAGATGAAAGGCCCAACATCCCTCACTTCGGGAATCCTCATGGGAACCAAGCTCCCGAAGCAAACTAGCTTACGATGAAGGACTTATTTTTACAGCTAGTCTTTTTAAATAAAAATACTGAGATTTCTTCTCCAGTCCTCTTTCCCCTTTTGCCCTGGCCCTTCATTGCCTCTCGAGTTTGACAAATCAACTTTGTGCCTAATGGGAGAAATGTGTAAAATTTGTACAAAATGTGTAAATATATACCAGATCGATTGTAACTAATTGGATTATTTTACTGTTCAATTGAGTGCAAAAGGCTCTACATTGTGATTGCTGTATTAAGGTTAACTGGCTAACCTTTTGAAAAGTTTTTTTTTTTTTTTTTTTAAGATGCACTGAGAAACAAAAGAAAAAAAAAAAAACAAAAAATAACTTGACTAAAAAGGTGAATTCTGTAGCTAGCCTAACTTGGCAGTTGGAGGCCCCATGGGGAGGTTGAATGCATTACATGAGACCTCAGATAACATCCCGTGAAGCGTGGGAGCTCCCTGTGCTTTGGTACGTGCTGAAGAAAGCTCTCAGTTTAGCATTTGGTCATTTTGACTTTGCCTTTGTAGATCAGTTGAGCTAAGTTATTGGAGTGCCTGGCCGTTTTGCCTGAACGGAAGACATTTCTTGTTCTCTCCTGTATTCCCTTCCTCCCCGTAGTCACGATAAACTTGAGCTAACACCGCGCGGAAGTTGGCAGGCCTGCTGGGTACCTGGAACATCGACGTATTCCTGCCGCTGCCGTTTCGTTTGGCCCTTCTGTATTCTGTGTGGCTGCTCGGGTGGTTGGTTCGTTCTGTTTTCTCAGTGCTGCCCTGGACCGTGGCGGGGAAGATGCTTCACCACGTGCTGCTGCTGCAGCTGAAACCCGCTTTGCCCGGGCCCCCAGACAAAGCGGTTTTCACATCCGATGGGTCACTGTGGCAGCCGACTTCCTAGGGAGTCATGAAAATACGTGTAGCAAAACCAGTGTTAGCATAGAGGTGTCCTTGAAACCTCAGCAGAGCCACACAGACATTTAGTAATGGCATGGCACAAGCTGGAAAAGCAGCTGAGGATCAGATTGTCTGCAAGCTTTATGTCAAGGACTGCTTGTTAAGTGGCCTTGTAAGCAAGGTGAGAATATTTCCTATCCTTTTCCTGCCTTGTGGGATTTTTTTTTCTTCCAAATAAGCCTTTTCCATCCAAAGTTTGACCTTAGCAGAGGTAAAAGTGTGCAAAAATCTATTTCCATCAAGTTTTAAAGCCAAAAAAAAAAAAAAACCCACAAACCCTGCCTTTCAGGAAGAAAACAAAAGACCTCACACCTCATTTGGTTGCAGCCAAGAGACCTTAAGTTATGTTGGAATTCTCTCCTCCGTTTCTCCCAAACTTCTGCTAGGTGCTTGAAAAATGAATGGAAAAGGACAAGATGGAGCTCATTTCTAGAGTGCAATGGAGACCTTTTTATTGTTGTGTTTGAGGAGAGGAGAGAGGGGAGCAAGCAGGGGCGAGGGTCAACGTCTGTTCTCGCCGTCCTTGCGACCTTCAAACCAAGCTCCCTGGCTGTCGGCACCGTGATTACACTACATGTAATTGCCATGAATTGCCATTTGTACCAGACTGTTACTAAATCGTCAGCACTGATAATTTCCTGTATAACTGAAACTGTCTTTTGGTCTGTGTGACGAGAGATGGGTGGTTTTTCTCTTTTTTTTTTCCCTTTTTTTTTTTTTTAGTGAAGTAGTTATTACAGTAGCGCTATGGACACTAAGGATATTTTTGGGAAAGAAAAAAAAACACATTGGTCAACTACTGCCTGTGTTTGAAGACTTCTATTTATTCTACGAACTTAAAATGTTTTAGTAAAATGTCATCAGCTCTGCTGTTGTATGTGTGCACTTATTGCAAGTAAATTTAATTATCTTTTTATTTGAATGTATCTTAAAACAGTAGATAGAATAACAGGTGATTCTGAAAAATCATGGACTTAATGGACCATTTTACGTACCCAGAGGAAGAAAGCAATACCACATGAGAACTTAAAATGCAGAAGTTAAGGATGGAATTGGGAAGTATTATTTAGCCTTTAAATAAGCATTAGGAGTTGTCCACCCACCAGAGAAAGCAATTGTAACACATCAGAACGATGAAATTTAAAATTTCTTCACTAATATCAATAAAATAACAACAACAACAACAAAAGTTGCTTTGTTGTGTATTATTCGGCTTTTTTCTGCTTTGGGTTTTTGAAGTTTTCTAAGGTGATGAATCTCTGAGCTCGTTCCCTTGCTATCACCATGTTTGTTAAATTCTTGGACATAACGCAGTTAAAGAGTTTGGAACTGCTAAGATTGTCAGAACTAGCAAAAGTCAAGTCAAAACAGAAAAAGATGTGGAAGTGAGTGCACTTTCCCACTCGCCTGCTTGAATTCCAGCATTGCTTTTCTCACCCATCCCTCCACAGTAGACCTGCCAGTTTGCAGCCCTTGCCCGATCGCTCGGCCACCCGAGTCCTGTCACATTGAAGACCTGGCGCTCCCTTGTGCAGCCCTTGGAGGAGCTGCAGCCTCTTCTTGAACTGCGCTGGGTGCAGCTGTGCTGGGGCTGACGTGGTACTGGGTGGGTCTAGTGTAATACATGAACTGAAAACAGGGTTTTTGGTGCTTTAAATCTTCCTCGCAAATTGCACCTTTTCTCCTTTCAAAATGGGTACATTTTTTTTTGCCCCTAACCCATCCTTGCTGGGGTGCATGGCTGCCCCTACACTGACCTAAAATTTTGGGATTGGAGCGAATGGTGCTTGCTGTTTTTGCTGGATTGGTATTTCCTGGTGCTTTCAAAGTAGCCTGATGTTTTTCAAAGTATCCAGAAGGATGCATGTTCCTATTCACTTTTTAAAATTATTTTTCCCGTTTGGAGCTGTGCATCTCCTGTGCCAGCTAAATGATTAATATGTGATTAGATGTAGTTATATTCACTTTCAAACTATCACATCTCTGAACGTTAATTGTAAATCCAACTGTCCCAATGCTCTGGAACTCTAAGGAAACTTGTGTTTAACTATGCATGAAATTTTGGAGGATTAGTAGGATTCACTGGAGGGCCTACAGGGCTTCCCGGTTGCATTCCCGGGAAATGATGTCTTGGACAAAATACTTGCGTTGACAAAGAAGATCAGAGAGAAGCCAAGGAGGGAAGAAGTGGAGCCTATTGAGGTCAAGAGAGCTGAGACAGGCAGAATACAGTGGGATACCCAAGGAGCGACTGGAGGGCATCCATGGAGATCTGCCATGGGCAGGACAGTGTCTGGGGGATTCATTTGCCTTGTGATTCTAGCGGGCTTTGGAGAAGATGGTTATATTAGCACACCCTGTCTAGCCCCTCATCTCTGCTTCTGGAAGCAGTAGTGCAGCCTGGGGTGTTTCTGGGTTTCCCCTTGAGGACAGAAAATTGCATCACTAGGTAGCCCAGGCTGTGTGAGGCATCTAGAAACTGAGCTATCTACTTAAAAGCACTGAGACAATTTCAAAGCAGAACAAAACCACTGCCTAAACTAAGCACCATAAGGTGAAATGGGTGTTAAACAGTTGCTTCTGCTCAGAAACACTCCTTCATCCTTGCAATATCCAAGTATTTCAGGAACTTTACCACATCTCTCTCTGCATGCGTGTGGCAACTGGGGACATTTGCTTTCCGTGTCGGGTTGAAAAGTCCAGCAAAGGCTGTGAAATGTGCCCTCTGGCACAGGCAGGACCTAATGCTGGTAGTGTTGGTAGCATTCGTTCTTGCAAAAGAATTTGCAGTGCTCAGCCGTGCTATGACATCTCACGGGGCTCTGTCAATACCCACCTTAATTTGCTCAACCCCCTAACTGGAAGCATGGACTAGTAGGAGGATAACGAAAGACCTCAAAGTTACTGCTGTTTTGCACCATCCTTTGCTGTCACTGTAGGCTTTTGTGCATGGAAGAGTGACAGATAGTCAAGGAAGAGATGAGGTTTGTATTTAAAATAGATATTCTTGTCCCTCTGAAAGAGGCTTCAAGCTGTGCCAAATCCATCTGTTGTTCAATTGACACCAGCATTTGGGAAAGGTTAGAGCTTTAACAAGCCCATGCACAGTTGTATTTTCTTTAAGAAAATTTTAATGAGCTTGGAGGAGACTAAAATCAAACACTCCCTCCCAAAAAAAGCCTTCTGCTTGTTTGTGAGGACGTTGCAGCGTTTGCAATTAGTCCGACCGGTGAATTCCTCTGGCCGGGCAGGGGAGAGGGGCTCGGGCCTGTGCTCGGCGTGTGGGGCTCGGTGTGGGCGCAGAGGCCGAGCGGCAGCTGC
>NW_010578544.1:132164-170565 GCF_000705375.1 Tinamus guttatus | reverse complement strand
TGCGGCGACGGGGCGCGTTTAGAAAACGCCCCGCACCCGAGGGCTTCCCCCGCCCGCCGCCTCTCTGCCTCTTGGGGGCAGCTCCTGGTCCACCCCGGCCCCACGCAGACTTGCACACCCTGCGCGGTGCAGCTCCCCGCCTGGGGCACGGGGAGAGCGGCTACGGCCATCGCCTGCGTGGCCCTGAGCATGGGTGAACTGAGAGGGCTGCTGCGGCCCAGGCTCGGGAGGGAGTAGTGGGGTGATGGGGGCAGTGGAGGGGATGGGGTGGGATGGAGGGATGGTGGAGGTGGGACTAGGGGTGGTAGGACTGGTGGTGGGAAATGGGGTGATCCTGATGGTAGGTGGGATGGGATGAGGGAATGGTGATGGGATTGTGGCAGGATGGGGTGATGAGAATGGTGGTGGAATGGGAGGTGATGGGAATGGTGATGGGAGGTAGGGTGCTCAGGGTGGAGATGGGATGGTAGGTGATGAGGATAGTGATGGGATGTGGTAGTGGATATGATGGTGGGATGGGAGGTGATAAGGATGGTGGTGGGACATGGGATCATCATGATGGTGGTGGGATGGGAAGTGATGGAGACAGTGATAGGACACGGGGGATGGGGATAGTGGTGGGACAGGAGGGTGATGAGGATGGTGATGCACATGCTCTCTCACTGCATTTTAACCTCTAACTGAGGTTATTTGTCACAGAACTGTGTGTTCTGACCAAGCTGTGGACTCCTTTTTGTCTTCTCACATCAGCACCAGGAGTCAATGACATTGCCACCCCAAAGAAGTTATAAAACAAGCCAAAACGAAATCTGCTTTGAAAACAGAGAAGTAAGTTGAAATGGAATTGTCAGGGCAAAGAAGAACGATACTGAAGTACTTCAGCAATTCCCTCTAGTGAAATGTGCTTACTTAATGGCTCTGTCTTGAATAAACCGATAGTAGTGGTGATAATTTCACTAGTTTGGCTTGGTGGGAAAAATGCTCGCTGCTATTGGACAAATAGTTGACAGTTGAACCATAAGTGCTTAGGAAAAATCACAGTCTTTTTGGGAAGGTACCAGACAATAGCAATTCTAGTACAGTCACATCAAGTCCCTGGGAAACTCACTGTAGCTAATGAGTTCCCCAAAGACCAGTTCCAAGCTTAATAGAAGAGAAAGAGAACTTACTAATACATGCATATGCATAAGTCATATTACAGAGATATAAATGTAAATGCAGACATTTAATCTGACAGGTTTATCTGGGTAAACAAATACAAACTATAGGAGTTCATTTGCTTAGAGCAAATGAACTTAGAGAACTAAATTATTAATATATCTTTGTAGAAGTCCTCAGAAGGTTCCCTTTGGTTCCACTCAGATTGGCAGAAGTTATGTTTTTCTTGACAAGTAAATTTTACTCCACAATAGGGCAGGGCATCTGTTGAACCTGCATTTTTTACGTTAGTAAAGTTGCTGCTGATTATGATTCTCTTGTGTTTTCTTGCAACTGTTTCTTGAAACTCCAGGACTCCACATGGATGGAGAGAAAGTCTCTGCGTATGGGGAGGAAGGGGAGCAGCCAAGCTCATTAAACTGTGCATTCGCATGGAAATACAGGACAACAACATTGGAATATGCTTAGCAGGATACCATATCAAACAGAGAATACAGGAATATTTGCTGGACATTTACATGCATATACAAGTTGTGTGGGATCTCTGTGCTTTAAATGATCATATACCATCTCTTTTGCTGTACCCTTGTGATTCCTTATACTACCATGAAAGCCTGTTTCTTTTTCCTATTTAGGCGTCATGGTGTCTGAATAAAATGAGTGAGGCTACAGAGTGAGGCTATCATGTTAAGTTTTTAAAGTCAGCAGTCCAGCACTGTCAAAAACTGTAACTTTGGTTATAGATTTTGAACAGTAAATTTTCCTCACTGAGTTCTTGATTAGCAGTATGTAAAATACACTAGAGATTATTTTCTGATTTATTGATGTTCTCTCTGGTAAAAATTTGAAGTGCTGTGAAACTTCCAGGTCATGGTAAATAAGTGTCAAGTTGGCATTTTAGTGTTGTTTTTAGACAAATAAGGAATCAAAAGGCCTGTTTAACATGTTAACAGGAGTTTGACATGATTTTCCTGGGAAAGGTTAGGGTTTTTGTTACTGAATGATGGGCACAAAGTGAAAAGAATCAGACTTTGATTTGCAGTGATCTGTTATGCTTCCAGGATCAAAGTTTTCATGAGTTGCTCATTCTAGACCTGCACTACATATCTCTAGACTGTTAACTGCAGGAGGGTCTTGTGCCACCAGTACAAGTGGGGCGAGCTGGGTGCTGCTCTGGGCATGACTTCCTCAGGAGGGAAACTTTTGATTGAATCAGAGCTTGAGCAATACTGTAAGACTCCAAGTATAGATGCAAAACAAATTCACACCCAACAAGAACCCTGCAATGCAGTAAAACAGATGCACCTTTAAGGTAGCAGCTGGATGACACCATAGTTTAAAGGCTGCAGGTTTTAAAACTTGGTTTTCTGGTAACCCTCTGTTACAGGATTTGAGCTTTGGCACCACTTCCCCTATCATAATCCAGATATTTCTGCCCTCACCTGCTTTGTCCATTTATCTGCCAAAGGTTTTCTTCCACATAGCAGAGGTGGCAAAAGGGAACATGTGGCTAAGTGTAAGCTCTTTTGGTGCAAAGCTCTTCTGCAAGAGGGGTGGCCAGTGCCAATAGCAAAGTAGAGCCAGGCACTGTGAGCATCAACATCTCATCCTCTCTGCTGCAGAGCTGCTCTGTGAGGGGCAGAGTAACAAGGAGCTTGGAAATGCCCTGCTCTTTCCTACAGTAGAGAGCAGGGAACTACTGTGCAGTGCTTCATTTCCGTCAGTGTGCATGTGACCTTTGTCTCTTTAATGTATATTTTTTCGTGTTTGCAACAGCACGCTTGACATAATGACAGCATAGCACTTGTGATGTCTATGTTGTGATGCCTTTTCTTTTTGGCCCAAAAGGTAACATATGGATATTACTTACTGTGTGTTATTGCATGGCTTTGGATTCTAAGACTTTTTAGGCCGAGTATTAAATAAAGAGTAATAAACTGCCAAGTATAAATATACTGGGAATTTAGGCTGTGAAGGATAAAGCTGTATGGTTATATTGTGGGACTGAGGAGACCTTGTCCCCAGGAGGGTAATAAGAAACATGTTTTTTCCTTTCTAAAACTATGTCCTTTTTTTATTATCACCATGTGGTATTTTTTGTTTGTTTGTTAATTTGTTTCTTTTGCTTTCTTTTGGACCTTGATACTTAAGGGTAATATTCTTTGCTGTGATGGAGCAAATTTATTTTTTCTGTGTAATTGATAGAGCAGCAGTCCAGGTGATTAGAACAAAGTAGCAAGATTTAGCAGAGGATAGCGGGGAGAGGAATGGTATTGTTTTCTGGAACCTACAGACAAATTAGTGAATATATTATTTGGACCGACTGCTTGAATTATGGATATTTAAACAGAGCCTTGGGTACGTTTTCAGACAGAAAGCACATTGTTCTGCTGCTGTTTCTGATTCAGCCTTAGTAGAGCTGAATTCCTTTTGCAGAGGAAAAGTACCCCAACCAGAGGCAGTGCCTCAACCTAAGAAATCTACCCTGGGGTCCAGCAGAAACAGAGCTGCTACTGAGGTTATTAATTACACCCATTCCTAGGGTTAGAAGCAGTTTAGTTAGAAGAACTTTAACACAGAGTTTATGTTGTCTGCCCTCAGACCTGAAGTACCTGCTTCATCAGAGAGTTTTTTGAGAAAACAGCTGTAATAACACTGTTGTCTGTGATAGTATTGAGTGTGTTCACAAATACTGGAATCTATTACCTTGGATGGGATTGTGCATTCTTTTAAATAATTGTGTTTTATCGCATCATTACTATTTGAATTACACACTTCAATGTGTATATTAGTTTACTTGCTATAAAAAATCTAGTACAGAAAGGAAATATGCTGTATCTTTTCAGATGTATTCCCTAACTTGAAAGAAAATCATCTTTCCTCTGTGTGGCAATAACAAAGAATACTGCTGGAGATGTTCACCTCACAGCCCTCTCCTGAAAAAGGGCAATAGCTGAGTAATCAACATTCATCAAACAATTAAAAATTCCAAAAAGGGAGCTTTATAAATGACAAGTATAATATATTAGCTTCTTGGCTTCCAAACATGTTTTCGTCTACGCCAAGGTCTGAATAGGAATTTAACAGACAAATTTGATATTACGCAGATGATAAGGTTTTTACTGTGTATGTGTGTTTTCTAGTGTCCCTTAGAAGATAGAGACCTTCTGTTTGGGACATAAGTGGATGGGACAGCTGGAGTCTTATTGTTTCACTTCTGCTGATAAATTGCACGTTGTAATATAGAAGGAAATTGAATCAATCTGGGTATGAAATATGAATTGTTATTCTGACAATTCTGTTTTTGCCAGAGGTGCCAGAATTGTTGGTAGAAGGTGTAGATGCTATGTAGCTGTTTTGCATGGCTAGATCGGGCTAAAAGACAATGATGACATGTTTAAATAATCCCGACTGTAGTACAGAAAATTTGTTGTAAGGGGCATTCTTGGAGGTCTGAGGGATCAGCCACTGAGTGGTGTCAATATTCCCCACTTTCGGCAAGTCTGCTGCTTTACTGATTACTCAGCAATACAGCTTGGATGTACCAAGGTATTTACTGCTGAATGCCAGAAACTAGGATGGAAAGGAGCAATAACCAGGAGGCTCCGTAGTCTAAAATTCAGAAGTTTTCTAAACAGAGAAGACTTCTAAATTAAGGCAGTATACTGAATATTTAGGCATAAATCCATTTTGTAAGAGCTAGGAAGTAAGAACAGACATGGTAAAAATGATTTTCACTCATATAGTATAGCTAAATATAGGGGGAATCATTTTTTGGAAGCAAGCAAATCTTGCAATAGGCTGCTCGCTTTTTATTGTTTCTAACTATCCATCCCTAAATTAGGGTTTTCCAAATTAAAAAAAAAAAAGTACTGTATTCAGAGTAGATTCTGGAATTACTTAAAATCAACAGTTCTGCACTGTGCCATGTGTCATGAAAGATACAACTTTATGAGGCATTTAAGTATGTTTTCAGGCTGACTTCTGAAGTTTAACAAGACTAATTAATGGCATAGATCTATGCGGCAGCAATGCTGTAGGGTCATTCTTTGATAATACTAATATATACTTTATTTAACACTATATGAATATTGTATTTTATTTAACATATTCTTAGGGTGAATAAATGAACTCCATGGAAAGGACCAATTGCACTTTCTTGAAATGAATAGCAGGGTTACTTGACTGATGTAGCGTGGTGGCTTGTTTATTTGCAGTCTACTCAGGACCTGTTGCCAATATTCAAAATACATCAGCAGGTATGTAAGAATAGAAAATGGAGGGGAATTACAGTGTTTCCCTTTCCTATTCCTCTGTGTTATTTGTGTGTCCTATTCTTCTGTCTTATTTAAGGCAGAGTTGTGGAAACTTACACTTCTCTTACACTTCTCTATGTGGGTACATAGGTTTACCAGCATGTGAGAGACCATCAGTGGGAGAACAACAAAAGAGATAGTATTGTCAGGTTTCTAAGGGCTGTATACATTGTCCTCTTCTTCTGGCAGTACAATAGAGCACACACTGGACGTGCATAGGGCCTGCTAAGTAGTTCTTGGTTACTTCATCAAAATAGTCTCCTCTGAAAATACCCATCTCTGCTCATATAGTGCTGGATCTAATGACACTCTTGTTTAACATACATTGCACTCTGGTTTGCAATATAGGGTTGGCATTCTGTGATATTCTCCTCATAGAAACGTTCAGGTCGTGAACAACATACTCTCAAATCCTCCAGATTAATCATAATGTAATATTTTTGGCATACTTCAACATAATAGACAGATGAGTTCGGGGCAGTTTGTTGGTTTTATCTTAGAAGTTCTTCACTTGAGTTTAAATCGCTATCTTGAATTTATTTATTTATTTAGTGAGGACTCTGAAGCTCGCAGAAAATGAGCAGTAGATAAATGAACTAATGATTTAACAAGAGCAATATTTCCTCATCATATGCACCTTAAATATGAACAGTATTTTGCTCCATTGACACCTGCTACTATGTGACTGGAATAAGTTAGTTTTAAGAATATCATAGTGAATTAAGGACCTCCAAGGTTTTTGCTACAGTGACATAGACATGTTGGATCTTGGATGCTGATGTGAAAGTGAAGAAGGGACTGGGGTTTCTGAATCCTCAGGTGCTTGCTTGGACATTTTTTCCTGATCTAGTTTATCATTATGTTAAAAATAGAAATAGACCTCACCTAAAACCCTATCCCTGGAGGCATTCTTTAATTTGGAAGTGTTTTAAATGCTAACAGGGTTCTAGTATCTTTTATGAGAGACTGCACACAAACCTTCAATATGAATTCCAAATGGGAATAAGATTTTTGCAGCATGACCACATTATCTCTGAAGTTACTTACACAAGGGAATAATAGTTTAAGTGCTGAGAATAATGAAAAAGAGAAGTTGGCTTTGCTTTATGTCTTAGTGAGAAGTATTCTATAGAAAACTGCAATACGTGAGCGGAAGAAGTCTAACATGGTAATGATGCTACTGTATACTAATGTTAGAGAGAATAATGCAGTTCATCCATGTTTGATACTGCTAAAGTTTTGCCAGGCTTTTAGTTATATCTGTTCTTCTATGCCCCTGAGGGCATTTGTGGTTAAGATGGGGTTTAGGATGTTTCCATCCAAGTACAAAATTGTATGAGAAATACAAACATGCAGTATTCAGATCTGTAGACATGGAGGATTGGAAAGCATTTTCCCAACAGTAATACTTCCTTAGGAAGACAGATAAAGTGTAAATAGCATCATGCATTATGCATTTAGTCTAATATACTGCTCAATGGCACAGGAAATCAATAGTGTATTTCATTATGACATTTTAGGAACAAACTTAAACATATGTCCTATCTAATTGGTTATCTGTAAGACTTTATATTGCAAACCATATCCTTTGCCCTATCTGCTGCCAGGATACTCAGAGAAGTATAGGACTGCACATCCAGAGTCAGACCATTCACTGGATTGGCAACAAAAATAACAGAAGAAAGTAATTATGAATAGGACAAGGGTTTAGTGGGAGTGGGAAATGGCTTGTGGCCAAAGAGTTGTTCCTTTCAAGATCATTAAAAGCTGTGGATCTTACAGATATTCTTTGAAAGACTTGATCACCTCTGAATACAAGGGTCATATCCCACCGCAGGAAACCTCAAGGTCTATAAATTATCTGTGCTCAAAATGCTGTTAGTGAATGTTCCTACAGTTCTCTGCGTTAGAGCTTCAGGTTTTCCCTCGCTTTTATCTCACTGCTCTGGCAGTTTACCACAAGATTTCTTCTGAAGTCAAATGTAAGTTTTTCTTCATCTTTCTCTTGTTTGTGTGACCTGCCAATCAGCTTTATTAGAAACAGCCTGATTAGAGAGAAAATGAGAAGTAATTTGACATCACCAACTAAAACTGGTACAAAGCAAAAGAAAAGAGGGCAACAGATCTTCCAAGATCAAATTCTTGAGCTTGTCCAAGATCAAGCTCACAGATGATACAGCCAGCTATGGCCCATCTTTTTCCCCAGAGAAGCAGTAAGTTGTCTCCTTTTAGTGTTGCAAAGTTATTTCTGCCTAGTGAATAGTACTTTGCTTTTTTTCCCCCTTAATGGTTAAGAAACATAGCACTTGACTGTGCTCTCCCTCCTTAGCGCAGTGAATCTGGAAAATTGTTTGCTGGTGCAAGCTTAGCAAGAGTGTTAGTGCCAGATCCTATGTCTACTGTCTACATACAAATGGGTACGACCTCTGCCACTGACATTTCCCCCTCTAGCTGAACTTCAGAAAAGTGAACAGTGCTTTACTTTGAGAGAGAGTCCATGAGTGTCGGCTGTCAGGAGCCAGGTGAGATACAATATACAGGAGATACTTTTCTGTAGCCAATGAGAGGAAGAAAATTTAAAATACATCTTTGTCCTTTGTATTTCAGTGTTTGCCTGCTCAAAAGTGTACAGTGCGGACTTTAGATGGCTTCCTCCTCTGCTTTCTGGCCACTGCAGATCACACTGACTATAACCTCTATGTGGAGGATAGTTGTCTCACTGAGGGTTTTAGTTCTGCGCCAGCAACAGGAATCATTTAGTCAAACATTATTATGAAGGATAAATTTTAGATGCTGAAGTCTCTTGTTACTGGATCGAGACCCTGTATTAGGCCAGAGTCAAGATACAATGGCAGGGCAAGTTGGAGACATGATATGAGGTTTGTTACTCTCCCATACACACAGGTATTTCACTTTGTTTAGTCTGTGATAGGGCCTGGACTGGATAGTAAAAATATCAGTGTTTTTGTCTGTAACAGAATATGAATGACTCGATATGATGAATAATGGAATCTCTTTTAATTGTATCTACATTAATATTTCATACACTTAGAGATGTGAATTTATCCCATGTCTGAGAATTCTCTGAAATATCTGACACAGCTTAATTGTTTGCTTTTTGCTCCATCCCTCTTGTACTGATGACAGTAGTCCATGGATGCTTAAGTTCACACCATTTTTCAAGAGTTCAATGTGCCTACATGGGAATGAAAAAAATGAGGAGCAGACTGTGCATCTTCTGCCTTTATTGTAAAGTCTGTAATAATGAAAGTGGGAAGAAGCAAGTTAAATTGGTCTTCTCTTCCTCTTTGGAAATGTACTTTCCTCTTGTGGATACATGGAAGAGCTGTATATATATAGATGGGAATACAAGTTGAATATTGGACATATGAATAAACATTTCAAAGAGCTCTTAGTGGCCATCCATGAATTCTGGTTGGCAAGCAACTGTGTGGGAACATGTAAGGAATTTCTCTGTGTAGGCAGAGAAACCTGTCATGAAGCGAGTAAGAGGGAGTTCATTAGTATTATTAGGTATGTTTTAAAAACCAAAATGGATATATATACATTTTTTTTTTTTCGGCAATTACTGGAAAACCAGAAGTTATCTCAAAACTTCAAGGGTAGGAATTTGATCATGAAATATTAGTCTTTTTGGTCTTGTAGGAAGGGACAGTGGGCAAACAGGAAAATAACAACATTGGTCTTTAAGAGGGTAAATTTCAATAAACTCTGAAATTGATGGGATGTTTTGTTAGGATAGTTGATAGGATATTTTTAGAATCTGATCTAATGGAAAAAGGAGATCAAGATAGCTGATGAATCCTTGGGGAAATAATATTAAGGGTGCATTGTCCTGCTGCAGTGGGAATACAGGTGTAGTAAGGAGCCAATTTGGCTATATCACAAGTTCTTCACTGACCTTGAACACAAGAAAGAGTACAGAGGATGGAAGAGGTAACAAGGACAAGTCTGAAAGTATAACACAGGTAGGTAGAGACAAAATCAGAAGGGGCAGTGAAGAAAATTAGATGCAGTTAGTGGGGACATCAGAAGTACCCGGAAATCATTTGGCAAGTACCTTAGTAATAAGAAAAAGAACAAGAAAAGTTGATCCATTGCTGACTAAAAGGGAAAGCTTTTGACTCTGAGGGGAAATAGGTGTTTCTTTTGCATGAGCTTTCACTAAAGGCTCAGTGCCAATCTAGTGACTTTCACAGTTAACAATAATGACAAATCTCAGTCTTGAAAGGAGTACAGCAGGCCAAAGAGTGCTTAGATATGTCACTTTTCAAATTGATGAGAACTTCTGCCTCTGTTGAGCAGCTGACCAAAGCTATTCCAGTTATCTTGAAAGTTCATGAACAACAAATGGCATACCAGAAGACTGAATTAAACATAATGTAGTGCTTCTGTTAAAAAAGGAAGGCAAGAAAAGTTGGGGATTTATAGTAAAGTTTCAGTCTCCAGAAAAAAATGGTTCTGATTATTTTTTGTAAAAGCTTAGACAGCACAGTGTGGAACTGAAAAACAGTTACCCTTGCTCCTCCGTGCTTACCTCTGCAAACAGGAAAATGCAGAAAGAAAAGTAGTGTAATTTAAAATGGCTAGGATCTGATTCTGCATGAGTCAATGCTTGCTTGTAGGGATCCTTGTAGGTCAGCTGTCAGTGATTATGCCCCATAGGCATCAAGGGAGGCTCCTATAGTTAAGCGATCTAGAAGGTACCAATGTAGTAGCCAACAAGAATACCCAGCTGGCACTTTAAACCGACTTTCTGGACTTTCATTTGAAGCTGGACCAAGGTATTAGGTTCTCACTGGAGATTTTTTTCCTTCACTGGATTTAGTATGTATTTCATGTTAAGTACTGCCAATTTGTAATAAAACACATTAGTTTTAACTGCAGAAAGAGTTTAGCCAGCTGCATCCATTAGCACACATTCAGTTTTCTGTGGTAGTAGGGGTCCAGAAATATTGAAGAAATAAAGGGGAAATCTACATTTGTGTATTAACTGATATTGAACAGATGATGCACCATCAAGCCTATAATCAACGTTTATTAAAGGAAAAATAAATATTTCATGACTTTCCAGTCCTAGATACGGCTGGTTCTGTTCTACTTTATAAATGAGAGAGGCTCATAGTGTTTGCCCAGCAATTTCCCAAGGTACATCTTTTATTAGGATTTGTCATGAACTTACTTTATTGCTTCTTGCTTGTGTTGAGATCCAACACTGTCTTGTCCATTCTCCAACTGAGATAGATTTGTCAGAAGATCAACTACTATGAATCAAATGGACCTCCAGTGAAACCATTGCAACAATTTTGATTTACAACAACAGAGTATTCGCTCTTATTCTATACAACTTGCCACTGACATTGATTGTTCAGAAAACAAGTTTAAAAAATGTGTTCAGCACAGCCTAGAAAAACACAATAATTCCATTTCATAGAAAATGTATATATCTTTGCCATGGAATAAAGGCAAGACATTTTGGGGGAAGAGAGTGTGTATGTAGCTATAAGAGGAGAGAAGCCGATCATTCTAGGATATAAAGTATTCCTAGCAATAAGAATAGTGAATAGTCCCATCATTATGGCATCCAGTGTTAGAGACCTGGATTTTTTCATCTCAGCTCCAGATTAAATTCTACAGTGAGCAGAACCTACTTCCCAACTGTTCTGACTGCATTATCCAGCTGTGCAGTCAGAAATAAGTCTTCCTGTGTCATGCTCCAAATTCCATCTTGGACCTGACGTGTTTTAGTTAAAATCAGGGTTCCTGGAAACATTTCATTTTTGACAAAACAGCATTCTTAAGTGGGAAGTAACTAACTATATATGGTCATTATTTTTGGTGTGAGCTCTAATTTTATCCAAATCACAGCTGATGTAAAAGCAAACCAGCTTGATATCAATTTGGTAGGGAAAAAAAAGGAAGAGCATTTAACAAATGAACAAATGATCACATGGGGAATATGTTGTTATTCTGATGAATAAGAAATCATACTGCTTGGTTAAGATGTACTCATATGGTTCTTGACGAATGCTTCAAGGTCTGTACATACTTTTGCAGCCTCATAAATCCTCATTCATGTGCTATTTCGTCTACACTGCATTGCAGCAATTGCTCTAAGCACTTTTCAGAGACTTCATACTAGGAGCATTCTAGCCACAATGTGATTGTTAGGATTGCGTTGCTGAATAAAACAAAAATACATGCACATTTCCTGAAAAAGAAAAAAAGAACAAACTTGCACACACAAAATACGTAAACAACCAGTGAAAACCCTACAGAAGAGAATCCTATTACTAGTTGCCATTGAATTTCTAATAAGCCATATGCAATTGTTATTGTAGAGCTATAAATGTTCAGCAGCAGGTCTTTTGTATGACGGTTAAGGTCTGTGGAACTTGTTTCTAAACTGAAGATAGATTATTATTGTGGAGTTGTAGTGGAGCAAGGCCTTGCTTTTAAGCTAGACACTGCTGTGAAAACAGAGTGGAGAAATGTAGTATTTTATCCTGCCATCTTCATCCTTGCTCATTTCCCTACCCTTTTGTCTTTACCATATCTTAATATATTTTTATTACTTACTGTTCATAGAGTGATATTGCAGCCAAGGCAGAGTGCTGTGATTTGCACTCTGATGGGTGCCTTTGCAAAGACTGTGTTAGCAGGATTTTAAGGCTAGTCTCTTCCTTACTGTTGTGAATCTGAAAGAATGCACTGTGTTGCAGTGCAATGATATTCCACATTATAACAGAGCCACAGGGCAGTGCTGCAGTCTCCCAGCTTGAAGAGCTACCATCTTCCCCGTATGACTCCATCTCTCAAGCTGACACAGAGGTACAGGGATATTGAAAGGGAAACCCCTGACACACACAGACCTGGCTATATGTGACTTGTCTTTTTTCCTGACTAATTTATGTGAAATTGGTACTGCGTGATTAGTGAAAAGTATGGGAGATGACATTTTAACTTTTGCATCAGGCTTTGTAGTTCTCTGTTTTTTAGGTAATTTAGTAATCTGAGACTTTTCAAGTCCACTAGGGTGTGGTTTCCACCTCATTTAACTTCATCCAAGAGATGAGATTGAAAGAGGATGAGTTTTTTACTGCTTAGTTTTCCATCTGTTGGATTACATAAGGGTGACCACATGTCAACAATTTGCCTAAACAGGCATGCAGTCACAGAGTTAATTTTATTGGCATGAATCAGTGATATATTAAAACTGGAATTATAAACTACTATCTCTTAGTAGAAGGTTCCTATCTCTCATCCTTCTTATACTCTGCTACTTGCCTGGCAAATTACATAACAGCATAAGCTAGCCTTTTTCTCCCAGAAAGCTGACAATCATCAGCTATCTTTCTCAGTCATAGGTTCAAATAAAGAAGTAATGGCATGGCGTAAATATACATACAGATAGATGAGGTCAGCGCACGCCTTGGAAAGTGTTTTGAGGTGGAGCTCTGTGATTGTGCTGTGAAACAAGAGATTAAACTCATGTAAATCTGTTTTTTATATTTTTGTTGCAAAGAAAAGGAGAGTCATTGACTTGAATCACCAGAACCCGTCCTTAAACCCCAGTCTCTTATCCAGATATCAAGACCAGTTTCAAAAGGTTTGATTACACTTGTTTCTGCTCACTGACCACTTTTTATGCACCACTGAAAGGTAAAGAAAGATTTGTATCCTTTCTGTCTTCGATGAAGGCAGATTTCCCTTAACCTATTTTAATAAATCTAGCTCCATAAAGAAGTTTTCAAGGACAAAATCTTTTCAATTTGCTTCTCAAGTCTTTAATATTCTTCTCTCTTTCTGAGGCTTGAACGGATGATAACTTAAAGACTATTGTGTTGCATTTATTGGTAGATCTGAAGATGCCATTTGGGCACCTTGCAAGTGAATGGCAATGAGGAGGAGGTATCTAACATTCCCTAATGGCTGTGATTTGTGGGCACTTTTCACAGCACTGCTGCTGTGCAGAGATGGGAGTGCATTCCCTGTTACCTATAATGAAAGGTAAGTGGGACCTGCTTTCTCAATCTCTCCCAGAAAGAGGGAAGCTCATTAGCTTATTTCACCTGATATGAACTGCTGGGCTTTGCCTGTTGTCTTCACTTCTCCTTTGCTTTTCAATGTCAAGTTGAAAGCCAGTATTAGGGGAAATGCTCACCTTTTGTCCTTTTCAGCCTTCTGATAGTTTTGGATCTGCTATGTTGCCATATGCTTTCAGTCTTTATTTCCTGGAGAGGTTTTAAATTGGTTCCTAGTCTGGTTAGATAATCAATAGGAGCATCTCTTTGTGTGTTGAGGTTTTTGTAGTACACACATTATCAATTTGAACACTTAGAGGAAAAAAAATGGTGTCATGCAGAAGAGACCTCTGTTTCTTAGACAATGATTAAAGACTTCCAATTGCAGTGTTTTAATACATACATTAAGGTTGAATGTGAATCCATCGTGTTTGTTAGCAAGAACTTACATACATACATGCACAAACGGGACATCATTTAAAATAAGATCAGTTGATGGCGGTGGAGAAATGGTGAATGACTTAGATAAGGGGTTTGTTCATACCAGGGCTTGAGGGGTGGAGCAAATGAACTCTGTTTTTGTTTAATGTGAAAGGTTTTATTTGCTTAATACAATGATGATGGTATTATGGGAGTATTCAAAGATCCCTTAAGGAGATCATGGCCCTATTTTGATAAGCTCTGTAAAATCATACAGTAGAAGACGGGTAGTTGTCTTCAAGGCTGTGAAGATCCATGGTCCCTGTTAGTGCATGTGACAGGAGTCGAACAGGGACATAAAGGATCCCAACAAGGTGTGTGGAGTTCAAGAGTCTCAATGAGTTAGTGTATGTGATATTAAACAATTAACAGGCAGTGAACGAACAGACAAAGGATAATTGTTTAATAAATACTTAATCTGGAACAGAATTTTGACAGTGAAAAAAAATATCCTAGCATCGTAAGGAGAGAGATTCGTCGCAAGAAGAGAGAGACAGTCTCCTTAACACAAATTCTACCTCTAGCAGTTTCTGTAAACACCTAAGTGCAAACCCATCCTATTTTTCCTACCACTTCTCTGCCCTTGTGACAGTGGTGGCCGTGTTAGTCTACAGAACTCCTTTGAAAACTAGGTTTTGGCAGGAAAGATGGAGGATTTTTTTCTTTCTCTAAGACAAAGCACAAGCTGCCAACAGAGAATCTCTAAAAAAAATGAAAGTCTAAGACTCCTGCTGGGACAGTTTCTACTCTCACTGCTGTTTGCTTTATTTCTGCACCCTGGAGAAATGACAGGAAAAATGAAAAAATGACAAATTTACCACCATGGAAGTGGATAAGTATATACGCTATAGTGCTGGCTCTCCTCACATGCTACTTTGTATATATTGTTATTTTGCCTCATTTCAACATTAGTAATCAAATGTGCTGTTGCAAGAGACCACAAGAGATAGTTTGTGGGAAATTTTGAAAGCCAAAGGGTTTCTTGAAGTGGATCTTCCATGTATCTCTATATCCTGCTGCTCTGCAAGAATGATTTTCTGAAAGAGGTTGAATCAAGCCAGCGCATTTTCTTCTGACACTTACTGAGCCATATAGAAGTAGTGGAAAATGAATCAGCAATAACTGTGAAGAGATAAAGTTGAAAACAGTATTTAGTAAAGAAAGGCTAGTTTGCGATCACTGTTAGCACAACCCAGCACAGGCGCCCTTTTGGCTGGTCCTCAGAAACCTTTTTTGAAAAGTCACATAGCCATCTTTTTAAGGAGGTGGATCACAGTTAGAGACTTACAAAAGCATTGCAGGGAACAAATTGTTCGCTATTTTTTTTCCAATATAAAGATTGGTGTTATCAATTGAAAATATCGTATTGCATGTTTGAAATTAAAAAAAAAGGAAGTAATTCTTAACCACTATGAAGATGTACCGTGGAACGCCTTGCTGCAAGATGTTGTGGTTGCTCAGAGTCTACATGGAGCAAATGGACAAGTTGGCAGCACTCTCCATCTAAGTTTGCTAAATATGAAGACTACCCTGCCTCTGGAGGTCGCCCGTTCCCAAAGAGTTGAAAGCTGGAAGACATAGCATTACATTTTGTGCTGTACTTTCTTGTGTTTTTGATTGTTGTTAGATACGGAGTACTGGGCTGGATGGACCTTTGGTCTGATAAAGGCTTTTTTTATGCTGGCTGATCCTGAAATTTTTGCGTAATAGCACACTTTTGAAGAAGTCTATTCCTTTTTGTTTCTTCTCCTCTATTGGACAACTAACATTGGTTCCTTTCTGAGGAGCCTGTCTCTGATGGAGAGCAGATAATACAGTGTCTTTCTTGTACCACAAATCTAATTTAAAGAATTTTTTTTTCAAAAATCATAGTTATCACATGAACTCTTTTAATGGACACTGAAATTAAAAGCTTAACAACAGATCTGCTTCAAATTACCAAGGGCTGTAAATAGAACTAATTCTGAGCCAAAGTTTAATGTTTCCCTTCAGTTGACTTTATTTCTAGATCAAAACTTCAGCACATTTCTGAGTTTTGCTTTGTAGGATTATCACCTGGTTTACAAATCGAGTGTAGTTTACCGCAGTGAGAGTAACTTCAGTAAGAGAGTGTCATTTATTAATCCTGTCCTCCTATCTGGGTTACTGGAGTGGATCAGTTCTCTGAATCATTCAAAGCATAATTAACTCCATTATATGGTAAGTATACTTCAGTTAGTGCACCATACTAGTGAATCAAAGAAAGATGCAGAAGTGCTGTTGAAATGAAGCAGACTTAAAATGGAGATCATAAAACTGCTAATTAACTTTGTAAGCTCCACTGTGTTACAAATTTAATTCTGTACTCTCAACCTAAAGGTATATGCATAAACCAGATACTTATTTCTGTATTTATAACCAGATCCAACACCTATTCAGATGAGTAGAATGTTAGTTTTAATTGTTTCTTTGTTTTAACACTTGCCTGAGTTTTACGTTTTATGTTTTAAAGGACACAGATCAGATGCCTTGGTAGGGTGTATGCACTTGACTGATTACCTGCTCCCTCATCATTCCTTCACTAGCTTGGCTCCCTGATGGCAGACGTGAGATCAGAACACAAGGCCAGATCTCTGCTCCACTGGTTATGCTGCAAGTGCTATAGTATTATTCGTCTTTTATCAGTTTAAAATCATTGTCTTCTACTTCTGAGTCAGAAACATCAAAGCATTTGCCTTAACTATCCTTTTGTTCTATATCCCTTTGGATTTTGTATTTAAGTGTTCTACATATTGCGCTCTATAGGTACCAGCTACTTTCAAAGTTGTTGCCTTATCAGTATGTTTTGGCATAGCTGCCTCTGTTCCCCAGGAAATTCTGACTTCCATTGTGATTCAGAAAAAAATATATAAATATATAAATATAATATAAATATATAAAATTTGGTATTCTGGCATTTCCTAGGAAGCAGTACTTCAAGTTTTCCAGTCTTAGCCCATCAGTACAGTGCTACATCCTAAGGCTGGAACGTCATGCCCTTGCCCTGGGGCAGGGGACATGCAGCTCTGCCTGTCGTGTAGCAGCAGCACTGTGTTGGTGTGAGGGCCCTTGCTTAGGAAGGTGATGAACGAGAGGTGGCTAATGCCATAGGTCCTTGCTGTGCACCTGTGCTAGCTCGGCTGAGCATTGCATGCTTCCCAAGAACACCATATCCCGAAGAAAAACTGCTCCTAGTTTAGGAATAATTTGATGAGTGTTGAGAATTTTAGCCAGCTGAAGAGTTGAGATAGTTGCCTGTAGGATTACAGAAGCTGCTACTGGGAAAGATTCTTCTCTTCTTTTTTCTTATCTCAGCTCAGATCAGGAGGTTCCTCCTCTGGGCTGTTGCTAATGCTATGAGAGTGAAATTGTTCCAAGTGATTCCCCCACCATCACCATCCTGACATCCCTTTCGTGTCTGTACAGGGCCTGGGAGGAGAAAGAATTCATTAATATTCTCAATAAGAAGTAAACAGAAAGAGAAAAACAACCCCTAATAGTCAATAAAGATTCATATATAATAAAAGCATTAGAGAACAATGACAGAAATGTCCACCTTGACAGAGTCATATACGCTGTTATGGTTTTCTTGTAGTTAATAGCTCATAACACTGCCTGCATTAAATCACCATTTAAAGTAGCGCACAGTACTTTTTAAAGTTGAACTTTTAACAGCAGTTCTTGGCTTTATTGCCAGTAAAGAAACACACAAAATAGCTTGTTTATAGGCTTTGAAAATATTCAATTTTCTCTTCCTCCCTCCAAAGTCAATATATCAGAAGTGCTTTCGGAGAGTTTGCTTTCTGTTGCTTGAATTCTACTCACGGAAAAATAATAACTCCTGAAGTCATTAGTTTCTTTCTAAGATTAAAAGGAATAAAGAGCCTTAGGAAGCCAAGTGAACATGCCCAGAATTGCACAGCAATGCACAGGAGCTGCACTCTGGGGAGGTAACAGGACTGCAGACTTCCTTTGGCTGCCTTTGAGTCTCCCATCAGTCATTTATGGCTGCATGCGTTATCAGAAAACACATGGCTGTGAGTCTTGTTCAGGTTTGGTGGCATGCTCCTATGGCTTTGTTGCTACTTGTTTTTTTCAGAGCGTTTGGAAATAGAGGGTCTGGGCTGCTGCTCTCGCAGTGATGTTTCTACAGCATGAAACTGAGGATCTGTTTTATTGGAGAGGTGGCATGAGGGCTGAGGGACATTAGCCTCTCAGATAAGTGTTGGTGGACTGGGTAAGGTGCAAGGAAGCCAACCTGGTGTGTCTTGTCTTAGGGTTGTTGGGAGCAGTCAGTCTCTGAGGTGAACGGTCCCTAGAATCCACTCAGGTTTTGTTCCAGAGGAAGCCAGTTGATTCACGGTGAAAGAGTATCTGGGAGCCCTGTAACATGTAAGCTGTGTGGATGAGTAGGTGACTGGGAAGTGGGAAGTGAATTAAGAAGTGTAAACCTTGTCTGATATATTTATACTAGTTATTATAATGATCCTTGGCTAGTTCTCTGGCTGTGAGGCAGATTGCATGGCATGGCTTGTGTCCTTTCCTTCTAAATTTTGTAATTCATCTAGACCAGTCACTGGGAGCAGTCCCCGGCTATGCTGTCTCTTGAGAGGTTGGGTTATCTTCTGGTTGGCTAGGACCAAAACCATACCTGGCAGTGGGCTATGTCTGTAAGAGGGTGCCTGATGTTTCTGCATGCCTAGTTTCCTATTTACGTGTAATCTATCAAGTTCATCCTTCATGTGCCAACCTCTGTTTGAGGAAGTCACCATAGTCACTGGCAGATTTTTAACTACAGGTTTCTTTATTTTTTCTTCTTTCATAGAGATTAAAAGCATTCTACCTCTTCTGTGCCTTATAACTCTCCTGACTTCCCCATGATGGCCAGATCTGCAATGGTGTTTTCCTGACTATGCCATGGGGGTTCTCCTTTACTCTCACAAGTCATAACTTGTCTTTGAGAGATTTTGCAGGAAAGTTAGTGCTGACTGACCTGCTTTCCTTTGCCTAACAGCTAGTTGAGGCTATGTAGACCTTTCCAGCACTTACCAGTTTGTTTCTGCTGTGTGGGAAATTGATTGGAAAGGTGAGAAGCAAGTCAATTCTGTTCCTAACGGGTGGCCCGGTAGAGAGGCTAATGCTGATGCAGCTTCCCAGCTGCTGATTCAGCCGCAGGGAAAGGGGAGGTGGGAGGTTCTGGAGGAAGAAAAGGACAATAAAAAGAAACCAAGAGAAAAGAAGAGGATAAATATAAAGCCAGAAGGAACACAAGAAAGAAGGAAATACTCCAAAAACCAAGCAGTTCTAGAAAGCCTGGGCTTGCAGAACAGGGAAAGGAAACGAATGAGGAGGAATAAACACAGACACTAGATAATAAAGGGGGAAGGGAAAATATATTCTTTATATTCTTTTAACCATTAATACATGCCCATTGTGTAACCCAGTAAATCCCTAGTTTTGCATTTTGCAGTCTATCTGCTACATGCATTTTATAGATTCCAGCAGCATTCAAGATGAAGCAGAAGGAGCTTGTAGTGCTCTTCTTCCTCTCTGCCCCCAATGCCCTCTCAACATTTCCTGCAGTCTGTTGGCAGCAGGCAGAAGGGTTATTTGGCACCACTCGCCCACTAGACTGAGTGCAAATGCATCTTGGCAATAATTCCTGGTAAACTGCATATGTTGTGCACATGGCCTCTTCCCTGTAAAGTTCTGGGCAATATTCCCCTAGGCTGTTTTCACCCTCATTTATGTTTCCTCTGCCTGTGTAGCCAGACTCTATGAGCATGAGCATTACTACAACGCTTACCTTTACTGGTTTATTGTATATTTAAAAGTCACCCTCAGTTTGTTATGTCTTTAATCCCATGACAGCATTATTTTTGCTTTATTATTTTTGAATTATTTTTGTAAAAAGAGATAGAAGCTTCTGCACAAGGCAGTGTTTTTTTGCCAAGCACCAATGAGGCACTGAGAAAATGATGGGAATGTTTGTTGAGTGTACAAAGTCTGCAGTGCTTTCATCTAGCTTGTTTACCCTTCTCTTCATTGTTGAAGATTCTGAAAGACAACAGCCGTGGAGCAGTTCCACTTCTGCTTTATCATTTTCTGAGTTTGGATTTTGTGGGGCTTAGGCTCGACAAAAATGCTTCAAAACAAAAACAGCAGTGAACTACCTAATGAGGAATATCGTTAGGTGGGTTCTCAGCAGACTAAGGTATACTTCCAAGTGAAGGGTTAGAATGTGCAGTAAGTTTGCGCTGTGAATACCATTATTTTGGATTTTGAAGTAATTCTAAATGAGATGGCTTATTTATGCACAGAACAGCTACAAAAGAAGCTGCATCAGCCTAGCAACCTCATATTGTTCTCTGCTTGTGTTCTGTTTCTGCACCTATGAACTAAGCATCTCCATTTCTTCTTTCTGAGATTGCCCCCAACATTTCAGCAGTTTTGATGACTGACCTTCTACTGAAGATACTGTTACTTGACAGGTGTCAAGATGAAAATTTTGGGGGGCTGTTCAGCAGTTCACCCTCCAATGTGCTTTGCATTAGCAGAGGCCACATGGTCCACTCCCAATCCAGGACTGAGGATCCACAGATAAGCAGTGCCTTCAGACAATATCTTTGTCAGGTCATTTCAAGCACGGTATGTTACAGTGGTGAAAAACTGAAATTTATAAGCTGCAAAGTGGTGACCTTTGTTCATGAGTGGTGTAGGCAAGACATTTGGACATATATTCCCTACCCCTGAACAGCCATCTCTTCTCTATATAGACTTTTAAGAGAAATCAGAAATCTGTTTTTTGATAAGACACTTCAATCTTACCACCTGTCTTGTTTGAACGTTGTTTGAGTGGTGCTGCAGACTAAGAAATTGAGTCATTCCACTTCCCAAGGCAGCTGTTCTTTATATAACTTTGAAGAGTTCTGAATGGTGTTAGTATTTCATGATATTTTAGTTTTTCTTGAAGAAAGAGGACCATTTCAGTTTTCATCTAGCTCTAAGATTTATTACTAACATTATTAAAATGGATTATTTACACAGTTAAGCTATGCTTATACTACTGTGATGTTCTTCCTGAAGGATCTTCACACAACTAACTGGATTATCTTTGTGTGCATGCTGGAAATGCAGCTACCTCCAGTGTGGTGATTAACAACTCAACTGCTCAACTCAACTGCTCAACTCAGTGGGACTCAACTGCTTTACCAGCCTGGTTTTATGAGTTGCATAAACCTAGTAACATGAAAATGCAGCAAGTCTGTGTCACCAGCCTGAGGTGCAAATGCAGTGACATTGGTGTGGTCCGAAAAGGCATGAGACTCACTTGTCACATAGATGTTGTTATTGGAGTAGAGGGACTTGAATGCGACTCTCCTTGCCACATCTGCCACCTGTATAACTGCAGATGCCACGACCCATTCTCCTCTTGTAACCAGGAACAATTGGGGAGTGACTCAGGATGTGAAGGAACAGTCCAGACCTGCTGCAGGAGATGTTGAGGTGCTGTGAGAGGACAAATGCCACAGAGGACTGTGGGATTCATCATCCCTGGGGTCACTGCAGGAAGTCCCTCTGCCTGCCATCTCTGCACATCAGTCTGAGGAGCATTGCATCTCTGACCTATCTTTGACTATACTGGGTTAATGCTCCTGGCACCAGCTCCCTGATGTAGGTTCCTTCTCTTAGCTGTGTGCTGTGCTCTGCTGTGCCTCCCTGCCTTTCTATATGGGGACAGGGAAGATTTATGGGGTTTTGGTGGCATTTTGGCTGTGAAGCTTTCTCAGAGGGGCCCGCTGCTGTCATTAGAGGGAATGTGGGTCTGAAAAGTGAGTAGAGCCATGCTATGGACTTTTCAGTTAGGGCACCCAACTCACCTTGAATTTCAATGTAAATGGGTACACTGCTTAGGCTTGGTCATCAATTCCAAACTTAGGTCCTGGTAAATCAAGTATGGTCTATCGCCCTACTCCTTAGGAATCTCACATTTGTTCCCTAGCAACTTGACCTTTTTATTTTAGGGGGGATGGAGAATTTTCTACAGATCTCAGGCATATGACATCAGGCTGTTCAGGCAGGAGAATGGAAAGTCTTTGTACTTTACCACTTATCCTTAAATCTTGTTGTTTGTTTGTGTGAGTTTTGTTTTCTGATACAGATGAATGCTCTGATTTCCTTGTTAGACCTTTTCAACTACATGTTGAATTAGTGACACACAAAATTAAAATCTTTTGCATTAATTATGTACTGTGTGATTTGAAGATGATATCTGATGATTTATTATTTGCTCCAGGGGGAAATGGGCTAACATTCACTCATCTTATTGTGCACTTAATAAAGTAGCACAGTGGGAAGCCAAGCAGAAATATTGAATTATTGGAAGAGGCAATCGTTGCACACATAACAACAGAAATAAAAATCTTTTAAAAAGTGAAGAGTATACAATATAGGACAAACCTCTTTCGTGTAGCTAGTATAGCAGTTACCTAATACATAGGCCATTAGAAAGTAATTGCCATAATTTGAGAAAATCTCTTTGGAAAAAATAATTGCACAATTGAAATTGCATGTATTTGACTGGAGAAAAAATTGTAAAAGCAACATGAGCACTCTAACCTCACTCTCTCTGAGTCAAAATTGGACTCCTAAATTCCACATTTGTAAATGACCTTACAAGGTGTCTGCTCATGCTGTATTTCAATACAGGGGAATGTAAATGAAAACAGAAAGTAATCGTTGCTGTGATATCAATGATTTCTGTTGATTTTTTTTCATTGACCTCAGTAGCAATTGCACAAAAGCCTCTTTGATAGGTATTCAGCTGATTATAGTGCTTGTTCCTTCTGATATTGGGCCTGAGTTTGCTTCTTTCATCTATACTACGTGTGTTGCGATTAAAATCTGTGGATTGTGTCCATCACAGGAAAGACAGTTCTTCTGAGGCATGTACATGACTAGATTGTGTTAAACTTCCAAGCAAAACTTTTAAAGAAATAACACTTTCTCTGAAGCTTTACAATAAACAAATGTGTTAAACAGAGACTGAAAGCAATTGTAAGTGTGGTGATCTGACCTTGCCAAAAATGCACAATAGATCAGTGGGCAAATTTGCTACTACAGCCTGTTTGTAGTAATTCTGTTTCCTGGTTTTCAATAGAGCCCTGATCTGTATCATTGTTTTACAAAATTCAGATTGCAATGGTATCGAAAATAACTTACAGTAAGTAACAAAAATATTATGGTTCTGTTTTTTTTATTTACTTTCACAGTGTTAACAGTATATGACTTACAGTAAGTAACAAGAATATTATAGTTTTGGTTTTTTGTTTGTATTTTGTTTCACAGTACTAATAGTATAAGCACATGACTGAATAATTCATGTATATTCTACAGAGGCATTTTCCCCAAGCAACCGAAAGCTCTCCTGATGGTTTGCCTAGACAGCAGTTCCAGTCTCTGCTTGGAGTGTTCAGTCCGCAGTGCCCCACTGCTGGGCTAATGTGTTTTCTTTTTTCTTAGCTTTCTTACTCATGTAAAATGGTTTCCCTTCCTATACACTGAAAAATAATTTCCCCTTTTTGACTCTGTCAATTCGTTTGAATATTTCATGCAGCTGCAAGTTGGTCCAGATATTTGTGTTAGAATACATCTGATTTTGCCATTCTGATACTTGGTATGCTCTTTACCATAAAAAATCTGAATGTATTTTGCTGCTATAGTCAAGCTATACATACAATCTAATGTACTCCTGCTATATCTCATTAACTACGGTGTCACCTACCAAACCTAAAAAGGTCTACCATAGTCTTTTAGGCAAGTCATAATGTTCAGATTTACTCTATTGAATATTTACCAAGAAATGTAATTAGCTGTCAAGGAGAAGTGAATACTTTCTTGCTTTCCTGCTTGTAGTCTATATTTGAATGAACAGAATGGTTGAACATGGTACTCACATGGTCAGGCTGGTTTGATCTTACATGAAATCTAAAAAAATCCCTCCTAACTTACTGCTCTTTTCTGTTCTATTTACCTCTGAGCAATATGCAGAACAGTCTGGCTGTGGAAGGGCTTGTTTTTAGAACTTTTATATATATATTTTAGACAGAAAACTACCTCTCCGTCATTAGAACTCATTACTTCATCTGAAATCTCTTCCTCTTCTCATATATGTCTTAAAATCTCCAGCTCACACAGTGAATGTTGTTGTTTCCATGTTCACTGACATTCTCTTACATGGCAGTGGTGTTATAATGCTTGTTGACACATTAACTGCTAACATTATCATCAGTCTACTTTTAGCTGAGACAGCAGTATAATTTCCTAAGCGAGATGAACATCATCTCTAAAAAGGGTCTCTGTTCCTGCTGTTTGCTTCCAATGCTTTGAAGAAAAGAGGATGTGTGCCAAAATAATATCTAAACTGAAAATATTCTAGAACTTGGCTGCAGCAGGGAAAGGAGGAGTTCCAGGCAAACAAATTGTTTATGCTGAATATCTGAAGCACAGCTGTTCCAGCTGAAAATTAAGCTGTGCATATATATATAACTAATGAGACCTGCACAGTTTGCTTCTTTCCTTTCAAATCTTGGTGTGGAATAAGAGAATATCTGCTGCCTTTCTTATCTTCCTGTCAAGTGAAATTCCACTGAGGTCTGTGGAGGTAAAAGGCTCTCTGCTGCCCCAGTTACTGACAGGCTGGGCTGAAGACCCAAGGAAACCTTGGTGCATATTTCACCTTTTTTGTGTGTGTATGAATTTCCATGCGCCTGGTAAAGGCTATACTAAACAATGTTTTAGGTGGGAAGAGCTAAGAATCAGGCTGAAGATTCTGCAGAGCGGGGCTGCATGCGACTCTCAGTTGAAGCCTTTTCCTCAGTGACATGTTCATCGTCCTTGTGCAGTACTGGAGTAGAATTCATTGCCTTAGATAGGAGCACTTCTTGCTCTGCTATGAATCAGTCTAGCTGGTCAAACTAGCCTGTAGTCAAACACCGAAAACAGATACTCCTTTTTGGAACGGGACTAACATACCCTTCTTTATCAGAATTTATCTCCTGCTCTGGCCAGGAACTCAGCGATGAAGGCTGGTAAGCTTCTACTCAGAAAAATGTCATCATGAACAGGATACAGCCAAATCAGGGTCAAAGGTCATGTCAGCTCATCCTGCTGGAGAATTCCAGTTGGGAAGAAATGAGAAAACATTGGGCCAAGGGCAGACGGACAAATCCTGATTCCCTGGTATTAGAAGTCATGGCACATGGCACATTAGAAGTCATGGCACAGACATGTGGCTGTCAAGCCATGTTCTTGAGCTTTAAGATTGCTATACATTCTTCACTAAAGAGTTACTGGATAAATGAAAGCAGATGCCTGAGTGTTTTCTCAGAGCTTATATCTGTTGAGTCTGCGATATTTCTGGATTTCCAGATCCTGACTCCTAGAGCTGTCAAAGGAGAGAGGCAGAGAAGAGTATTTAGGCTGAAGATCCCAGTATGGTTTATATGTGAGTTGGGTAAACTTGCATGCATTAACACAAATGTCCTTGCCCAGAAAGGAAAATACAAATGTTTGGTCCTTAAATATTAAAGTCTGAGGGACTTAGGGTTTATGGGTGTTCTCCATGGGGAAGATGAAACGTCTGTCTTTCATGTCTGCAGTTTTGGAATGAAGTGACCTAGTTAGGCTCCTAGCCCATTTAGCGGTTTCCCCTCAATCTTTTAGTTGAAGGCAATAGTAGATACTCATTTGAAATGAAGCTAGCAGAGAAGCAGAGGGAATGACTTGAACGTGAGGGCCCAAATACCCATTAGTTTCTGAGTTTGCCTGGTAGTCTGAAAACATTTGCAAATGTGAAATCAGTCACGATTTTCTCAGGGAGCTGTGTACAGGGTGTCTAAAGAACTGGCTGTGCTCAGTGAATTTTGGATGTGAGTTAGGATATTTTCAAATCAGAGAATGCAGTTATTTGTTTGTTTGTAAGCCTGCGACGTACTTTAAATTAAAACATTCATGGCCTTTATACAGTGGTGGGATGGGATTAATATAGTGTGAGAGAAAAACGGACTTCAAATCTATGGATATGTCACAAGGCCAAGAAGTGCCAGGTAATCTGCATCACTGTAGTCAATAGTCTTTATTCTGCTTCAGATTTTTTTTTTCTTTTTCTGATAACTTTATTTGTATCTATTCTTTTCATAGAAGCCAGGAAAATAGGATCTTACAATTCACAGGTTCAGAGCAATTGATCAATAATTGGTCTTCTCTGGGGAAGAGGTAAGAGGGTAACCTCTGTTAATGAGTTATAATTACATTAATATCTGTCTCGAATAGTTGAAGCTTTAATTACTGCTGCTGATGAAATACGACTTGAACGAGTCTTGAGAGAACTTCTCTTTAGAGCTATATGAAACATGGCAGGCTGAGTTTGGAGGGGATCCTGTTTGGGCTTTCCAATGTTTTTTTCCATTTCTCTTGTATAAGAAAAACATGGATCAGAGGTGCTTTCCATAGGACTCTGTTATAAACATAGTCTCCGTCTGGATCAGAGTGTGAGTGTATCAGTGATGGAAGCAGCTTCAGAATTCTGTCTGATTTGTTTCCACAGTGGAGCAGAAGAAGGTGTGATGGCAATTAGAGATGGACATGAATTACCCCTGCTCTTCCGCATCTTGAGGTAGAAATTAAAATAATTGCAAACTGAACATATTCCTTTCCTGCCCAGCCTGCTCACCTGTGCTTCTTGCTTACAAGCAGTGGGCACACTGCAGTTTCAAAGGGCAACAGAGAACTATTTTACAGCAGCAAAGTAAAGGCATGCCATTTCCTGCCTACTCAGCATAAGAAGCACTCACTGTCTTTTGCAGGGTCATTTCTGATCTCATGCCAATGTAAATCATGAGTAACTTTGGAGCAGATTTTGTGCAAGTATAAAACTACGAGTGGGAATTAGGCCTTAAGTCTGAGGCTCTAAAATCTCAGTGAACTTCAGCTGTTGACACTGGTGTGAGAGAATGGCTGTTTGGAACAGAACACAGTTTGATGTGAACACTAGAAACAGGGGAAGTAAAGTGAATCTTCTTGCATGAAAGTAATGTTGTTCATAGCACTAATATGCTCCAAAATTCATGATGAAAGCTTTTAAATCTCCAGTTCCGTCCCAAGTGACTTGGCTTTAATAGCCTGTCCAAACCCATTCAATATTTCTTTCAAATCCTTCAGAGCATTCAGGTTCCACAAGTGTTTGCTGTTCTCCCTAATTAATTTGAAAGATCGTGCTTAATCCCAAGAATAAATTGATAAAATTTTACAAAGATTGATTCCTGATAACAAAGCAGAAGATGCTTAAAAGTCACAAATACATTACTTCTCTAAGGGAATCTGTGCCAACAGAAATAATCTTTAATGGCCTTCATTGATACTCTACCAGGTGTGCTCAGAAACCCTTTGTCTTTCATCAAGAGTCATGTTTGTAGTAAATACTTTTTGGTTTTGTTAATTCTGAAAATTTATTTTTATTAATTCTGCCTTTCCTCCAGACTTCTGCACATTAATAATGTGTGGGTGCTTAGGAGTTCTTACATGTTTTTTCTAGTACATAGAAACACTCTGCAAGATAGAGAGTAGAAGTTATGTTTAGTTCTCTTCTATTTAAAATACCACCTTACTTTTGGCTTTCACAATGAGTTGTCTCAATGGGAACAGGCGTATGCCATAGTATTTGCTTGGGTCCTGTTCTCCCCAGTGCAAAGGAGAGGCATGGTGGAGTGCACCACATGGATCCCTCCTACTTGTCCACCTCTGCAAATCATGAACACAGGGGAAAGGGAACAGGGAGGGGGGATGGTGCTTACTTGCGTCGCACCTCATACAGGGCCAGGGCTTACTTAAATCTGGAAGATAGCAAATAATGCCCTACTCCAAATTTTACCTGTAATATGTGAGAGCTATGGGGCTTCCAGTGCAAATCACACCGGATCCCATGACACAGTGTCCAGGCACTTACTGGCATGCTCAGTACAACAGTTAAGAGCTGGTCTGTCCATTGCTTACAAGAGGAAGAGCTCTTTGGAGGGATCCTCTACTGAAATTTCTTGCAGCTTTTCCTCAAAGAGCTCTGAGGCTGACTAAGGCTTCTCAGAGAGCTTTAGAGCTGCCTTTGTGCAGACAGCTCCTCTCCTAGGAGCAGTAAGCACTCGCTCCAGACTCAACACTGTGCAAGCAGAGCTTGATGGCCTTAGACATGAATAACATTAGGGCTGGGAGAGCGCTGCTGCAACCTAATTATCCTGCTCAGCTCTGCTGAGCATACATGTCACACTTCAAGTCACTGATGAAGATACTGAATATTAGCACTAAGGGCATACTGTTTGTTACTGGGCAGCAACATGACACTGAGCCATTAACTATATCAGTGCTCTGAGGGCACTAATAGGCCTTAAAGGCCCTGACCAGCCTCACCTGGGCCTTCTGCCCGCATTTTCTTCCCATGGCCTCAGGAGCCCCATTTAAGCTCAAGCCTCGGCCTTCGAGCTTGTTCTGAGGTATTTCATAGGTATGTCTGTAGCCTTAGCTTGGTTTCCTGGATGGAGCTTGGGCTTGTGCTTTAGATATCTTTATCTCCTGGATGGCTGTTGGACTCACACTTGGCCTTGTCTCTAGCCCTGTCTCATTTCTTGCTATTCCTGAGCATGCACTATGAGGCCTCATAGTTGTGTTCAGGTGTGTGCTGCCTTTCAAACTCCTTTGCTGACAGTTGCTTTCCCCCCCCCTTTCCTCTTCCTGCTCCTCTTTGAAGATGAGATGAAGATCAATTATCTTTTGCCATTGTATTCCTTAGTGTCATGTTCTCTTAAAAGAGCTAATCGTGATTTAACAAAATGTCTGCTCTGAATAAATTAAGTGCTTGACCTATGTTCTTCCTTTAAATAACGAATTCAACAAAGATCTGTATTTGCCTGTAGAGGAACCAAAAGGTACCAGTAGTATTACAGCTTCCAGTGAGGCATGAAGGGCTTTATCCGTTCCTTTCTCTTCTGAATAATAAGATGACAATTAAGAAATGAGAGTATTTATATGTTTAGACCCAAATTAAGACATCTGAATATTCTTTCCAAATGACTGCAGCAGTAAGAGGTAGGTGCAATAAAAGTGCTAAGAGAGAGCACTCAACAGTAATTGTGCATTTAAAAAATAACAAAAAAAATGTTTTAAGCATAGTTTGCTGCATGCATTTTTAAGAAGAAAATACTGTGGCATTTAAATTTCACCTCCAGAAGGAATCCTTAAATCTCTTTTTATATGAAAGTATAAATGCTAACCTTCTTCAAGAAACATGTGTTTCAGAAGCAAATTCACGGATTATCATAAGGGGCTTCTTGCTTAGTTATAGCTTGCAAACTGTCTGTAATGATTATTATAACTCTCAAAAAATCTTGGTAGAAACTTAGAGACAAATCCAAGATTTTTTTTTTCCTATCCAGATGCCAAAAAAAAAAAAAGACTGTCAATTAAATGACAGTTCAGATGAGATAGATCTGCAAGGAAACATAACTGCACAAAGCACGTCTTCTGTGAATATGGGCATAGCAGTGCTGAGGACCCACATTCTTGTAAATACTGCCTAATGATTGTTTTCCAAAAAATCAAATGTTGGTAGCTAAAGAACAAAATTTATCAGCCACAAACCCCAGATGATAGATGCTGCAGCTCAGAGAAAAAAAGTAAGGCTTATTTTTGGAATGTAAGGAACTTTTAATGAGACTCAGTAACATTCCTATGGAGGTATCTTTTCCTGAACAAATTCTGTACCAAGTTGCTTACCAATGTTTCATTCAGTGTGAATCTGCTAGCAGGTTTATCTTGGGTACTGTCAACTCATGTGGGTTGGTCCTTTTTTTGGAGGTGATGCAAGAATTGGAAATTGAGTATTTTGTGTCTATGCACTATATTTTGGTTATATGAGCAAGCTGGATTAATTACTTCCAAAATACTCCTTAGTCTCTGCAATCCTGCAAATTAATCCCAAGTTTGAAACTTTTTCCACATTTTTAGGTGTCTAAAAATCAGTCAACACTTAATGAAAGAAAAAAAATAGTTTATGAACCAAAGGGAGTTTCTTCTGTGTAAATGTCATCCTGTCTCACTGCAGGTCTCTCCCTCGCTTCCAGTGGAGCTGTCCAGGGCTTATTGCACAGCACAGGAACAGCAAACACAGCTCTGCCTTCTGGGATGTTGCTTCTGCTCTCATCTGCCATCCCCACTTGTTTGTCCATGGTGCCATAAACTGGCTAGCAGCAGCTCAGTGTGAAAAGAACTTTTGGATCAAGGAAAAGGAATGTATTGATGCATTGAGGTTATTGTAACGCCAGGATTTCCTTGAAGTTTACTTGCAATACTCATCCTGTTTTCTTCTTGGCATAGGTTTGAAAATGTGTTTTTTCCTGGTGCTGTGCTGCTCTATCATGGTTTGGGAGGAAAAGCTGCAGATAGCTAAACTGCAAAACCAAGGAAATAATCTAAGGATCTGAGATTCCAAACTGGAGGAATGCAAACACATTGTTTGAAAATTTATACCTGACTGATGTAGAGATGCTGCAGAGGATTGGCTGAGCTAAAGAGTTTATAGCCAAAGAATCCTTAGAAGATTTCAATGGCTTTATTAGACTTCTGTGTTTTCCAGATCTGTTTTGCTAGTCTGTTTTGCATCTTCCACTGTAGTTGTCTCATTTTTCTATTTTCATCAGGAAACTGACACTACTAAGACAAAAATCTTGCAATTGAGTCAGAGAATGCACAGATAAAGACATCAATTTTGTAACATGTCACCCATAGAATAATCACAATGTTAGCAAGTGGCTTGGAAAGAGGCTGGAAGATGGTAATGCATTCTTTATTTAACAGAGTATGCAAAGTAGTTAATGGCTAACACTTCCTTAATTGTAAGACACTTCTCAAATGCCCATCTTAATGGCTTTGACTCCTTTAATCTGCATACTTTGTACCACTGAAGTGACTTAAAAACTTCAGCTAAATTTCTTTCTGTTTATATGACAGGTTGTGTGTTAGGCATTTGCAGTTTATTTATAAGGTAAATCCAAAACATCCTTTTATGTCAAATACTGGGTAAGGCTTGGTTGGGAAACGAAAGAGAAGTTCCTCAAATTCCTGATTATGTAAGCTAGGTTCTTCTTGTTTCTGTTTCCCTTTCTCCTCTGTTCAGCTTTTGACAGAGCTCTCCATACCCTCTAAGTCAGTGCCAACTTATGTGAATTAGATTTTTTTCTTTTTAAAGAAAACCCCTGAGAAGATCAGTGGTGTGATTTTGTTTGTTTTTTTTTTTTTAAATTATTATTTAAATTATTACTGTGTTAGATTAATCTGGTAACAGGATAGATGTGAGCATGGAGTTGACATCCACATGCCTTCCTACCCACAAATAATCAGCATCTCATGAAAGACAGGAATTTTTCAAATCTAAGTATTAAAGAGCTGTCTTAAAAGCTAGAAATCAGCAGTTTTTGTTTAAAGAGAATTAGAGAAGAGATCCATAGGAACAATCAGAAGCAATAATCCCCTGACAATTGAAGGAACTACAGAAAAAAAAAATCTTGTGTTTTTTACATAAATATATTTTTAATTTGATCTGCAGTAGAAATCTTATTTACATATTTCCATTTACTCCTTATCTTCTCTTGTGTTCTTTCTTTCCTTTAAAAATATTATGGGAAGGAATGAAAATTTATATTGAAATAATTTAAAAAACATTTTGGTGCTTTTTTTCTCCCAACTTCTTTTTCCTTAGGAGGTGGGAAACCGGGAGAACTTAAAGCAAGAAAGGACCACACTTTGAATCCCAGAATTATCTTAAGAACAGATTTTTTTTTTGAGATTCTCGTATGCTGTAAATAACAGGAAAATGTAGTAGTCCCAGTTATGTTTTGTCATGTATCTGCTGCACTGAGATGTAGTGGATGGGTGGATGTGATCAAGTCATGGGTTATATTCCTGCAGCTCTGTTCCTTCAGAACATGTGTGTACAAATGCCCTGTTTGTACTTTTTTTGCTTCCTTCCTCCATATTTGCCAATCTGTTTATAATCTGTTTATAAAAGATTTTACTGAGTATCCAACTTCACAGGTAGCATCAAGCTAAGCAATGTGATGGGACAGAATTGGAGGAATCCTATTATTTTAGGGAAGAGAGTATCTTAAGCTAGCTCATAAATTAATATAGATTTGAAGTCTAGAATTGCTTTTATAAGGGAAGGAGTTATGCTTGTGGCAAGTAAAAGAAAATATTGATGTTCTGAACACCTCATTCAAGACAGTAAGTGAACAGTTACACACTGCACTGTCATTGCCTCTGATTTGTCAGAGCAGCATAAAGATCCTTCTGAAAGTAAAACTTGAAGTTTTTACAAAATAAATTGTAGCTCCTTCTGCCACAGTTTAGTGCTAAGTGCTTGTCTTAGCTGTTATGTTAGTCTAAGAAGAAGTATCTTTGGTTTAATGCTGTCTTTATTTAACGACAGGAACTGATTATTTGCTTGTTTTCTGTAATTATTTATGCTAGGAAAACATTCTCCTAATCTAATGTGACATCTTCAGTTAATGTTACTGTGTTTTAAGTGATAACAAATCTCATACCCATAAAAGGCTCTAATAGGACCCATGAGTTCACCTTCAGCTCAATTTCTAGAACTTGAGAAACTTAAGAATTTTTTTTGGAAACTTTGCAGAGCCCTGTTACTGAAATATGGGTGTGCAGCCTTAGGCTTTGGTGCTGCATGCTGTGCATCCTGCTGAGCTGTACAGGACATTGCACACCCTGCAGCGTGGAGCTCCATGAATGAAGAGACAGCACGTCGCTGTTTAGGGTTCTGGAGATGGAGCCTGTGCCTTTGAGATGTCGAACAACCCTCAAAATGATCAGAGCCCCAGTCCTCTTCAGCCCTTTGCATTACTGCCTTCCTGAAGAAGGCTCTCTTCCTGCTCTGAGCCTGAGTGTTGTCCTCTATCACTGCTTCCTATATGTTTCCTCATTCACCCTTGTATAGGAGAGAAGCAAGTGTGGAACATTTTGCTCCTTTTTTGTCCTATTGCTCACACAAAGGAGTAATAGACAGACAATTCTTCCTCTATTGGATTAAGATTTATTGCAGCTAAAAAGAGTTAGAGATGGGGCTATATATCCTTGCGCAAGCAAGTAAGGGCTGTCCATTTTATCTTAAGAAAACATTCTTCTTGCTGTACAAGAAGAATGCAAGGAATTCAAGGTGAGAAGGGACCATTATATCACTATTTTAACTTCTTGAGTTTATTAGGCCATTAGTCATCACCAACAGAAATTGAAGAGCTTGCTTAGCAATAGAGTACCCTTCAAACAGCATCTAGTTCGGATCAGAAGGACTTAAGAAATAGGGACTGACACCTCTTTAGTCTATTCCAGATGATAGTATTATTTACAGACACATATTTAGGCCTTAAGCTTCATTTTGTAATCATTAATTTCTGTCAAGGCCACCATGATATGGTAGACAAAGTGAATACCGGATCTTTCATTGGGAGGCATCTTCTTCCTGCTAGGACCCTAGAATTAAGGGTCACATTAGGTTCTTTTGCCCAAAACAGTGGCAAGAAGTCTGCTCCACTGCTTGTCTAGATCTCTTCGTGATACTGTCCTCCACTTTGCAAACCTGTGTCAATCTGTCATCTACACAATTTTAGCAGGTGTCATTTGTAGACCTATAGTAAAGGCCCAGTTCTGATCCTCACAAAATCCTATTAGACATTGCTTCTATTGGATCATGGCTTCCCACTGATTTCCATTTTCATGTATTTCTCCTTTAACTAGTTCACTTTTCACATAACTATATGTATAACAGTGCGTAGTATTGCTATTTTTAATAATGCCTGTTGTAAATATCATAAATATTTCATAAATCATTTTTTATATCTTTGCAGCAACTTTTTTTATTCTGATTCTAGTCTTGTGATTTATGGGCTACTTTTACTAGTAGTGGTGGAGCGTGGCCAAAATCCCTCTTCTAAGTGTTAGTATTACTTTTCCTTCAGTGATGAGAAAGTTCATGAGAGGAAGCTAATCATGGCTATCGTAAGCAATTCAGAATTACAAACTGATTTAACGCCTAGCGAATGTTAGTTCTCCAGTGGGAGCTGTGTCTGCCCATGCACTGTCAAGGTAGCTTTGTGTAGCAGCAGATTACAGTGATGTATGAAGTACAGCTTTTCCTTTGTTTTGAATCTCTCTGCAGGGAAGAGTTTTAAGAAACAGGCTGGGCAATGATCTATACAAGTTAGTCTTTTATTGGTCTTTGATATTTACTAGAGTGAACATGAAAAAATTATCATCAAAAACCAAAATACTACACTACACAGTGCTCCTCTCTGTGTGGAGAGAGGGAGTGGAACAGCAATATGAAGTCTGAAATGATAGAATTTTTATGCCAATGTAATATTGATATGATGAAGACAATTCTACGGAATGAACACGTCTTCTGTGACAGGTTAGTAATGTTTCATTTGTAAATGCTATACCAGTGGCAAATAAACAAGTATAGGTATTACACACCTGAGTATTATATACTAGATCATTTGTAGATATATCAGAAGAAATTAACATCAAAACTATTGACTTTTTGGACTCTAAAATCTGAAAGAATTGATTAGTCAACAAACTGTGTGTTAAATATTTATTAATACTTGTCATGAGAACCTTAATATGAGACCAGTTGCCCCTTACTGTACTGTCTGCCTACCAACTGTGTAGCAATGCCTGGCTGTGGGAGAAGGCAGACTGATTTCATGAATCATTTACTCTGTCAATGGCATTCAGTGAATCTGGTACGATAAAGTTTGCAAAATGGAAGCCTAGTAGTGTAAGATGATCTTGATCCAAAGCACTGATTGAAATTCTCTTTAAATTTGGAGATATTCAAATACAGATTCAGTTACAGATACTTGCATTTAGCAAGTGGATAAGTGGATAAGTGGATACGTGGAACTAAACTAAATTCAGGCCTACAGTGATGGAAGTCAAGCCAAATTTTTTCCCACAGAGAGGCTTGGAAGGTGCAAAAAATCTGTTTACAGCTTCCTGCAGCTATGTATACCTTTTCAGGCTCATTTATCGAGAGCCTTTTTTGTCCTAGAATAAAATGCATGGTCACCAGGTGGTCACTAACCTCATCAGAGGTAGAAAGGGAGACATAGTGTGCAGCAGTGCTAGATGACAAGGCTCCAGTGTGTCCCTAGTATAACAAATTTCTGAGAAACATAATCACTGCCACTAAAAGGCAAGTAACACTTGTCATCTTTTGAACCCTAGGCACCTCACTGGAAATTCCAAGCACAATAATTCTTGGTCCTTGTAGTGGGAGTCCTGGAGTACTGAACTGCTGAACAGCAGACTGAACTACAAAGAGCTGGTCAAATGGAGTTTATCAGAAGAATGTAACTTAGTAATTTTTGTGCTGTGGTTGTTGTAAAATGTTCCCTCGTGATCCTAGTAGCGTAAGGATTGATGGACCAACCTGCCCCTCCTTTCATTTGCCCTAAAGGGAGAGTGCAGCTTTGCCCTGGCAGGTTACCATTGCCAACTTTCTTTTACAGATCTGCCTGTGTGCAAACTAGGTTGACAATGACATAACTTAAGAGAAATGCAATATCTGCTGCAGAGGCCTTTTTAATCAAAAAAGATAACTTCCCATTGTGAGATTTTTGTAGAGTCTCTTTATAAAGCTGCACATGAATGAACACTATTGAATGTGTTTAATAGTGCCAGTTTTTCTGTGTGAACTTGCACAAAAAGACACTATAATTTTTCCTATTAAAAATGAAGAAAAAGCCTCCAGGAAACCATTTGCTGCTTCTGTAATAAACATTCATTATTAACGCTACTTTGTGAACCAAGAACAAAGCTGTTTTGCTGGTAGGGCAGACCTGCTGTGTGTAGCTCTAAAGCACATCAGTGACACATGCTTGTTGCAAGTATTGATATTCAGCAAGAGAGCCTTTGCTAGTGTTTCAAATTTACCCATGTCAGGAAGAGAAATAGTCATATTTTATGTCACTTGTTTGCAGACATAGAATGTGTTATTGAGCCTAGTAAGAGTGCCAAAGACAGTGTTTAATTGCCTGCCCAGTGCAGACCACCTTATGGCCCCAACCAGGTTTTTTAAATATCCATGTAGCAGCCCAGCGATTTACTCAATAGTCAATATATAGGTGGCAAGGATATCATGAACAGTTCAGAAAGCAAGCCTCTTTTATAAAGGACTTCATATATTTATATGGACTTTTCATACTACCTGAGTTCACCTGGGCTCACGTTAGCTCCTCTGGGCCATTCCTGGAGGTCTGGAAAGTGAATTCATTTGATCATAGAGATTCAGGAGCTGATAACACAAGTTCTTAGTCTCAACTAGCAGTTAGAGCTAAGTTCTTTAATTTACCCAGAAAATGTCAGCAAAACAGCCCACTTACTGGTACTCATGGTGTAACAATATTGATGATTTAATGGATAAATCAAGTAGATCTGTTACTTGGCTATATTTATTCTCCAAATCAGATGAGTAGTTTTGTGAGCAGGAAAATGTGTAAAACCTGATTTCTTGTGGGTATGCGTTTGTGATAGGGTACAGGTTATGTGTCTGATTTAGGATCTAATAAAATGAGAAAGAGGGCTGCCTTCTTCCTCCCAATGAGGACACTAATGCTTGTATCCTGGGCTGTCTCTCCTCATGAAACTATTGATATTGAGGCTGCACTTCTCTGTCAGATTTGGTCAGAACTGGTGAACAAATTTCTGAGAGGAAGGAAATAAACACAGACAGATATATTTTTATGGAAATAAGCAGTGTGAGCATTAGTTACCTGTAAAATCATTTGGCGTCAGGAGAATCTTTGTCTCTTTCAGTTAAATAATTGTAGTATTGGGACAGCATGCAGGTCCCTGACTGGAGATCCACATTTTTTTTTTGTTTGTTTTTCTTCAGAAAGGATGCCTTTTGGGTACCACCCCTTCAATTAAGCTGCTGAGCATTTCCCCAGCTCCATAATGAAGCTGGGACTCTTATCTGAAATGGTGCCTCTCCTGCTGTTGCCTGAGACTCCCTATGTACCTATCTCCTTATCTCTCCTTGAGCTGCACAGAGATGCAGGTATCTGAGCACCCTTTAATCTACACTGACCAGAGCCACCTATGTTTGATACAAGATGTACTTCCTTGTTCCTTTGGATCAGGAAGTATAGAGAGGAATTAGATAATTTCCTTCTGTGACTATTATTTCTTGATAAATATATCCCTCAAGTTATTTAGTTAATTAGGCCTGACCTGAAGTTGGCTTCATAGTCACTGTAATACATTGTGATAAACTTTATCAACCATATATCCAAAAAATACTAGGCATATATGGTCTCACTTGATTTTCTTTGTGGGTGTCTGTGTAGCATATGTGACCAAGATAAAAGATGGATTTGAAGTTGTGGTTTCTTGTCTGGGGGAACCTCTGTGGTCACCTCATTATACTGTTTCACTGACCTGAAATACAGTTTCCTCCACCATGTTTGTGTCAGGGTTACGTACGTTTTTTTTTAGAATACTGTTGTCATCAGAAAATAATGTGGTGAGCCAGGCAGACAGTAAGAGAGATGATAGAATTCAACTTTCTTGGAGAGAATTCTGGCAAATGTGAAGGGAATAGGCCACATGGGAGGAATATGGGAACATTGTTAGAATATGGAGGGATGCAATGAGCAAGGCTAAGGCCAGTTTACAATGAAATCTGGCAAGTGTTGTCAAGGACACCAAGAAGGGCTTCTTCAAATCCCTCAGTAGTAAAAGGGAGACTCAGGAAAATGTGGGTCTACTGCTGAATGGGGTGAGTGTCCTGGTGAGAGAGGTGCAGAGAAGGCAGAGTAACCGAATGCCTTCTTTGCTTTAGTTTTCATGAATCTCTGGATACAGAGACTCTGGATACAAGACAGAAAGTCTGCAGAAGGAAGACTTGCTCTTGGTTGAGGAGGATCAGGTTAGAGATTATTTAGGCAAAGCGGACACCCACAAATCCATGGCCCCCAAAAGGATGCACCCAAGAGTGCTGGGGGAGTTGGCAGATTCCTGACTGATGAATAATCAAAAGCAGTTGAAGAGACCTGTGAGTGGCTCACAAGTGAGAGAACTATTAGATACAATTGGAAAAGTGAAATACTGTACAGAAAAATCAATACATTCTGTTCATTTGTGTTTTTATTACAAAGCACATTATGAATCAGTATACCTACCTCAACAATACATATAATATCTTAGCACTTTATTTTGTAGCTCAGGAAGTGTGGGTTAGATGAGTGGACAGTGAGGTGG
>NW_010578544.1:92228-131250 GCF_000705375.1 Tinamus guttatus | reverse complement strand
TGCTCTAGGTGTCCCTGCTTGAGCAGGGGGCTTGGACTAGATGATCTTTAGAGGTCCCTTCCAACCTCAGCCATTCTGTGATTTTACACATTGTGATCACACTGGCAATGGTCCCAGTATTTAGCACATTGCTTAAATGATCAAACTACAGAAGAGAAACTTTGCTTCAAAGGAGAAGTACCTCACAACTGAATATACTATAGGTTATTCATGGTAGTTTGTGATTTATTTTAGTTAGGTAGTAATAAATTATTTGAAGAAATAATTTTGCCTAATACAAAGTCAGCACTGTGCCCTCAAGATAGTAGGTAGTGATCCCATAACTAGCACTGTATCTTACTTCTACAGTCTAAATAGCAAAATGCAATAGTGTTGTCTTTTTCCTTTAATTAAATTTTGAACAGAAAGATAGGCTGGAAGGCAAGACCTGTTCCTGTGCCAGTTTAACTAAAGTATCCTGTTAGCAGTTACCGTTAGAGAGTTCAGCAACTAAAAAGGACACTGAGCTATATTTTTCTAACTTTCTAAAGAAAGGTTCTGAAAATAGGATGGTATTCACTGTCCTTCTGCCTCTTCCATATGAAATGTATCAAAAGAGGTAAGAGTTCATATCTGCATCTGTTGACTTCAAAAACAAAGTTTGATACAGGGCACGAATGATGAACAGAAGAACTGGTTTCTCCCTGAAAGACTGTGTAGTCCACTGGTCTCTCTATCAACATGGATTAATTCCTCTTCCCATCCTTTATTAACACATTAATTGCTGTGGGGATGCTTGTTGCAAATAAATAAATAAATAAATAAGGAAGAGCAGGGCAGTCTCATTAGCTGGTCACATCAGGTAAATCTTTTCTACTCTTCATTGTGCTGATTGAAGTAAGGAAAGTTGGTCTGGATGGAATTTTGGCATGAAATGATCTCTGTTTTGAGTATCCAGAGAGCTGAACAAATCTGTAACTGTGTGTAGGTGTTTGCGTGAAGCCCAGTTTGCCTGACAGACTGTCTCTGTGGCATGCAGTGAGTTGCAAGTGGCTTTGCTTTTTACTGATCAGGAACCAAGGTGAACTTCTTGTTTAAAATGCCAAGGGCTTATTTTTCCCTGGGATTAATCCTTGCTATTCCCACTCCCTTTTCTGGAGGCTTCCCTTTGCACATGCAGGCAGGAAGTACTCACTGTCTTCTAATCAGACTACTCCATCCCTCTGGTCTCTGAACACCCTGAAGTCTATGTCTAAAGTAACAGAAAAGCACTCAATGAAAGTATGATTGCTGTGCTTGACTGATGATTCTGGTGGCTAAAGGTTACAGTCCTTTGTCCCCACCAAAATTTGTTTGCAGTTGTTCTGCTAGAATTTATCACCTCCTCTAGAAAAGCAGAAGGGAATTTGCAAACCTGCCTTGTCTGCCTCAGCACAAACTCCACCAGCTTAATTTAAACTGTTGAGGGAGGTATTCTGCATTAAGTTAAGCTGTGCTGCTTGCATGGCTTTAACAGGATGCAACCATTTGCTGATCAAGTATATGCCTATATTTAATCTGAGCGATATGCAACAAGACGAGTTGTACCAGTCACAACCTCTTCTAAGGTGCTCTGACTTTAAATCTAAGCAAGTTATCCCCCAAGCCTAGAACTTGGTGTTCATCTATTCATCTTAAATATAACATTCATTTTCAGAATGCTAAAAAACTTCTTGGATGTAGTTCAGGTGAGAGCAAAATGTCATGTAGGAAACAGACTGAGAGGAGAGAGGAGGTCTTTGAACTGCAGACAGTCTAAGTAGAAAAAGAATAATTGCAGTAATTGAAAATATTTTTGGTTTCATATCTCTAAACCAATTACTGGACATTATTTTTGAGATGATGAGATTGCACCTCCTTTAAAATAAGATTTTATAGAAGAGTTTAGCTTGACTGAATTTCTCTTATAATTAAGCCAAGAATTATCAAAAATAGGAGTATGTAATTAATGAATTTTGAAGTCCTGATCATCTAGCACTTCCCTGGAAGAAAATGAAAACAGGCATTTGCTCATGGTTTTGAAAAGCACTTACATGGGTTGACATCAAGGATTACATCAACAGGTTATAATTTTTAGAGTCTTGAAGTAATTGTCAAATTCCTGTTCTTGCTCCTTGTCTCCACAGTCAGTGTCCATCTTTTCCCAGCAAACCAATAGCTCCTCAAAAATATAATCTATATCAGTACCTATATAATCCTATTAGCCCATGTAAATTTATGCATAAAGTCCAGATGATAAAACCCTTTTGGATTCAGAATGTGAATGCACCTGTTGGAAGGAAGTCAACACAATAACTTATTGTTGCCTGTTGTTTCTAACAGTCTTCCCACACAATGATTTAGTGAGAAGAGCTACCTAATCAGACAGTGTCATTATTAATCTGGCCAAACAGTGGAAAAGTGAGTAACCAATCCAAAAGAGTCTTTAGGAGCATCATTTATCACCTCTGAAGCAAGCAAATGACAGGAAAAGAGATGTAGAACTTCCCAGTAAATTAAGATGAACAAACATGCCACATGTTGGTATACGATATAGCACAAACCACAGGGGAAGGAGCAATCATTCTCACCAGTGCTCAGAGTACTTGGAAAGATAAACCAGGAAAGAGTTACTGCTGAAACTTTGATTGTAACCATATTCATCCAATATCCATTTATCAGGCAGGCAAAGGCCAAGAGTCTATGTCTGTGTTTTAAGGAAATACACAAGATTCAAAAATATTATTCCATGTTGGCTGGATACTGGCCTTATTGAACATAACTGAAGTTGCATTGGCTGTTTCTGGCACAAGATTTAAATCTGTCTCATTTGAAATCTTTGGAAAATAAAGATAGCTGGAAAAAAAAAAGAATTTCTGTTCTGTGAAAAGAGGGAAATTCACACTTTTTTTTTTCATTTTCATTGGGAAAAAAATCAAAATAATTCTTTCTCAACAGGTGTTTTTAAGTCTGCCAGTCTTTCTGAGACATATCCAGAAGCCCCAATGACTTGGGCAGGTGTCTGGAATGTGGGTTCTCCTGGATATAGGAAGTGCTCAGCTTTTCTTTACTTTCCTTCAGTAAGAGCTAGGCTTTCCTTTCATCTGCCAAGGTGAAGGGAAAGTTGAGATTATTTAACCCTCACTGCCAAATTCCCTCCACACTCTATGTGTGGCACAGACCTTGGAGATTCTGCCTTGTTTTACCAGGACAAGAACAATCTGAATGAACAGTTGCCATTTGAAGAAATCTTTGTGCTATTTTCTAACAATATTTGTTTTCCAGGTGAGCAGCCCAAGGAATTCTTTAAAAGAAACAAAACTAAAATGCTGGGTGAATGTGTAGCTGCCATACTGTTTGATAGCGTCAGCTCTAACCTGATTTTTTGGTAACATTTGTTAGTAAAGAGAAAGTTGTCTTTATGTTCCATTGCTCAAGCTGCTCTGCACAAAAAAGCTCAGGGAATCACCTGAGTTCAAAGGTGGGTTCCAGTCTCAGAAAGGAAGAAAAGAGTAAAAGGCTGAGAATGAGAAATTTCCATATTTCATCTTTGAACAGAAACTGTAAATAATACTTACAGAGTGCTGAGGAAACCCCTGAATTTTTCTTATTTTTAGTGTAGTATTTTATTACATTGGGTAGGTAGAAATAAGGAAATTGGTAGAAAGTGTTGGATGAACAATCAAAAAAGTGACTGTTAGGGATATCTAATCATCTGGTGACGGGGCAATTGCACATAGGATGAAATTGGCACAGAAAGATAATGCAGAGAAAATGGAAAAAATAACCAGGTTTAAGTCACTGGATGAGGTACTGGTTTGCAGCTGCACGGATTTCTGTGCATTCTCAAATATTGTGTGTGTATGAGTTCAGAAGAGCTTGACATATAGAGAAATTATAATTTTATTCTTGGTGGGGGTTGAGAGATCAATCATATGCCAAGAAGATATTTAATTCTGAAAATACATTAACAAAGTGTATATAACTTATAACTTGACATGGTCCTGCACGGTGTTGAAAGCGAAGGGGTCTATTTTAATACAGCTTGCCAAGGTTGTTTGTATCAAAAGTAATTGCTTTAGTTGTGCTATTGAGGAGGCATTTATAGAACCAACTGCTTCAAGTATATTTTAACTCTAAGTGGGAAGTATGGTGGTGCTTTCAGACCCAGGATCTGTCATCTATGAAGGTCAAGAGAAGTTGCAGTGATCTTTTCAGGATTGGGTCTTTATGCATTAAAATCAAGCATAGCCAGCATTTTTCCTTAAATCCTGCCTCAGGGCAGGTATTTGTGCTACACCATACTTAAAGGTTCTTCCAGAGCTATGTTTCTGTGAAAATTTACCATTCCTACAGGAATGGATTGAATGAAAGATGGAAGAAGCAGGCTGAGTCACATACTTTCATAAAATGTCCTGTCCTAAAACCTGTAGGAAGAGAAGAGAGAGAAAAAAGAGAGAGAGAGAAAAAAAAAAAGAGAGAACAGAAATGATGTTTAAATACAGTCACTCCTGGAGTAAACATGCTAAATAAATGATGACTTGTGGCCAATATTCTATTTAGTCTAAAGTGAAATCTAAACGATTGCAAAGTAATTCTAATACTAATGAACATGCAGTCAGATCTAGCCCTTTTTATATTTTTCATAACCATGTAGGTTTTCAGTGCACAGTAAAGCTTTGCTCAAACTAAACTCTTCTACTTGCTTATCCTCTGCAAGGCTAAAAATGTGTTGGGCAGGATCCTAGGTGCCTAATTTATTTTCTGGATTGTAGGTAGAGAGGCTGACAAAGTAGATGCATTATACTCTTTCTGAAGCATCAGCCAGGTCTCACATTATCAGCAGTACCCCTGTGTTACCTGACCTACATCCTCATGCAGTTCTGCACCATGTGAATGCTCAACACCTTTGTTTTATGTGATGTTATTTTCTTCAAAATCTAAATGACCTGAAAATTGTATTGCCCTTTTGCATGGGAAGTGCTGAGGAGCTATATTACTAAGCATTAACATTATGATTGTTAAAATACTAGAAATAAATTCTTACAGTCCAGAGCAGAACTGGAGCATCACAGCAGCCAGAGGAAATTTCCACTGGTCTTGGACGATTGTATAGAATGGGAAATGTATTGGGAGAAGTAAGACCAATACTATCTCCTTCTCAGTTATTGGTTCTTGATCAGTACTGGGAATAAATAGTTTAATACCCAATAGAAGAACTTATATCCTGAAGAGTCAAAGTGTTCTTTGCATAATCCATGCCTGTTCCTCTCTGCATTTTTCCTTGTTCTTTAAAAATAAATCAAAGTGAAAAGAACATGGCCTAAAATGTTCCACTGTGTAACGACCCAGCAATAATAAAATTAAATTTAAAGGCTTTGTCTTCTGTTGAAATAGTTATTGCATGTAGTTACAAGAAAAGGGAATGCCATGTTTTAGTTCCTAGAAAATGATTTTTTTAAAAAAATTTCCAATACCTTTTTTGACTAATCTGCTTGCAGATACAAGCTTTTATAGCTGAGGACCAGCAGATGTACAAGGTTCTTGTAGCTGAAGTCTCTTGTCTCAAATAGTAGATGTGTCTGGATCAAATAGGCCCTAAAGTTTAGAGAAAGCTGTTGAAATGAGAAAGCCGTATGTTTCCCACGTACCCTCTCCACAGGAAAATTTGTCCAGCTGAGCTCGGTAGGGCAGATCGTTGCTAATCCCTGATTTTAGGACAGGTAACTTTGGTAGTTCCCCTGATAATTAAATATCTAGAAATTCTTTCCTGACCACCTGCTGAATAGAGTTTTTTTCATTTTCCTTTTTCCCGATCATGACTTCACAAAAAATATAACTCCAAAGCAAGGGGAAAAGACAGAAACTTAAGGGAGACTCAAGTCAGCTGAGTATTCCTGTCTCAGCCAAGTTACTCTGTTAATGCCAGATACACTTCTAAACTAAACCTATATCTTCTTGTGTTGTAATACTAATGGAAGTTATCCCAGATTATATAATTTGCAAAGCATCCGGGAGGGTCAGTTTCCCTTCCTGCCTTCTTTTGGGGGAGGCGGGGGGACGGGTAGGGGCACAGGGGTGGCGGGGAGCACAGGGCGCTATGCAAACTTCATGTTCCTGTAGAGTACGTGGCTAAGAATCCTCGCTCGTGTCCTCATGGACTGAGAGGGAGCTCAGCACATGCAAGCATGTCACAGTGTAGCTGCTCATGTGTCTGCAGCAATAGAAACAGCACACATCCCAAGGGAAGCAAATACTGAAAGTATTAAAGAAGAATTCAGCCCAGTTTGTAGCGCTGGGAGGCTGTCAGAGTCTGCCTGCATGGAATTTCCATCCAATGTTCCCTGTTGTGATTGTTTTACATACCGCAGAGATGAATGGAGTTTGATGGATCATTGTAGCTTGTGTCAGCCAAGTAATGGCCAAAGGGGTGAAATCTACTCTGGTAAGAGCTTTTTGGCTGATTTTCATTAGTGATTTCAAATCAGCCAATACTTTTCTGCTTTGTTAAATATAAATACAATAGCAATGAACTTCCTAACCTTTCTCTTGAAAAGTCTGTTATGTATTGCACTTATAAATAAAAATAGGATTTTCCCTTCTTTTAAAAAAGGGCTGTTATTCTCCTGCTGCTTTTATACTCTTCGTTGAGAAATTCTAGCCTCAGAAATTATGCACTAGCTCAGAGAGAAGGCTGTGCTGTAGCCAGAGCATATAATTGCATGCACTGCTTAAGATTCCTGTAAAGTAGTACTGCATTGATTGAAAAAACAGTGTGAAAGTTGCTTGCTTTCAAGTAAAGGCAAATGAGGCACCTGCAGTGTTACGCTGTTACCTGGAAAGGATGTGGAGGTCTAATAATGCTTATGGGACATGAAATTCAGTTAAAACTATTTGAGAACGCATTATGATCTAACCCAGTTTGCTACCTTTTATGATTTGTTCTGCTTGTACCATCTGGAAACCTGATTCTGTTGAAATCAACAGGAGTTTGCAATTAATGTGGGTTAGAGTTTCCACCAGTGGTGCAAAGGGGCAGGCAGCACATTGAATTTTTTTTGGTTCCAGTTTCCCATGAGTTTCAAACTCTGATGTTTGATCAAGAGATATTTCTGTAGGTCCTGCTATATTTCTTCTCGCTTACGTTTCTTTTTATAAAATCTAAATTGGCTTTATACCTGTTCTTGGTGTGGTTTTCAATCGAACAAGCAAATGGTTCATGCCCTATGTGGTCTGTTTTTCTCTGGAAAGTCCCAGGATTTCCCTGACCCACTATGATGTTTTTCTAGTAATAGCCCAACAGGTATAATAAAGAAACCCTGAGGGTTTCTTAAACTTTTATGAATTTGGAGATATCACGATTCTTTAACCTAGGTGTTCTCTGGCCATAGCTTGGTTTGTTAGAGCACAGTGCAAACTATAATTGGCTGGCTCATTTTAACACAATATAACTTGTTTTTTATCTGCTTGAAATATGTCTTTGACACACACGCGTGCCTGTTAGCCAAAGTCATGCTTGTCTTAGTCAGTTTGATGACAAATTCTGTCGCAGCTGTATTGTAACGATCTGTCAAAGTTCTGGTAAAAATGAGCTGCTAAAGCAAAAAAGCAATGAAGAAATATGACTGACTGCTATCAGTTTCTGGCATAGTATTTGGGCCTTTGTCTCACAAGAGAGGATTAAAGGCTGTTTGGTAATGAGGTACTGATGAGCTTAAGAAGAAAACAGAGTAAATACTGCTGGCAGCTGATCAATAGTACTGACTGGAAGGTATTAAATGAGCTGTATGGAGTGGGCAGGTTGTGGATAATTGCCACATCATCATATACTGAGTTATCTTTGCAGTTTAAAGAGATACCTTGCCTTGACATGCAATGAGATCATTTTTGACCCAACTTTTTATTGATGATGTAGGAAAACTGACAGATTTTATCACCATTTGGAAAAGGCCTTAGTAGAAATGCGTTTGAAAGGTAAAATGTACCAAATGTTCAGTACAAAAAGGACAAGAGAGTGCTTCACATTTCCAACCATTCTCTTGGTAAGGACCAAAGTTGGCAAGAAGCTTTGCAAACATTATAGTTCCTTTAGTTGGAGATCCGTGGCAGGGAATCCTACCACCTATTGAAAATATACTATGCAGTAGTCTTTTCAGATGATACATGCCTCCAAACCGGGTCTTACGAACCAGTTACGGGAAAGTCACTTGCTAGATTTAGGGTGAATACCCAATTTACTATGAATTGGGATAACTGCTACATGGATTGCTCATATGGTAACATCAAATCTAAAGAAAACAAATAAAGACTCTTTCTGTTTGTTCAGCGGGATGTCTGTTTGTTATGCCTGTGCTCCTTAATGGAAAGCTACAATTACAGCCATTCTCCGTAAGTGTTTTACATAAAGCCCTCATGCTGACTTTGTAAGCTTGCACAATGTGTTTGCCAATAAACAGCATGAACAAATGCAACTATAATATGATTTTTCCAGGGAGCAGTATTTAAATTATTCATTGGAGAGTTAGTTGAGAGTTAAAAGGCAAAGGCAGCGAACAGCAGATCAGATTTAAACATAAGACTAACCCTATCAAGGAACTTGCTTCCATATCCATTTAGATTAGCGTACTTCAAAATTTTTGAATATTGAAAAAATAGCTGATTTATACTTGGTATTGTGAGAAATATTTCTTGTGTTTATCTTCTTTCATGTTAGAGTCATGAAAGGACTTCCTTTAATTTCAAATCAAGGTTATCTCACCATTTCTCTAGTATTCCAGTGTAGTTGTATCCAAATGACTAGCCCAGTGCTCATTCCTTTATAGGCATGCTGACTGAGGCCTGGGTAGACTTTGCTGCAGCGTCAGGACTGAAATAATGTATTTATCAAAGTTCACCTACTAATTATGGTTATAAAACAGCTGGTTGCCCTATATTTGTTTTTCCAAGTCTTTACATACAAAAATAATCTCCATTTTGCATATCTGCTAGGATAGACAGAGGTGACCACTTTGGTTCTTCTTTTGTGCTCATACTGTAGACTCTGTGTTTTCTTAAAGGAAGAGTAGTGGTAGAGCTTGTGGGATGGAGAGCTAAGCAGCAAGGGTTTAGCACTGAAAAGAAAAAGGCAGAAATGTCTACAGCTGCTGGGAGCACACTGGGAGCACAGGTGGGTTGAGATAGATACTAAGGGAAAAATGAGAGACAGAGACCTGGAAATTTACCCCTTTTGAGTTTTCACAGTGGAGTCCCAATCTCAGCCAAAACGTCATTGCCAAAGGCTAACTATTATGAATGCCTGAATCTTTCCAGAATTATAGACCTTTGGCAACTGCTTGTCTTTCTGTTCTATTCAGATAGTATCATTCCCCTGTGCCACTTCCTCTGCTGCCTGTAGTTCCTACTTCATCTAGACTTTCCTTTGTCCTAGTATTTATGGGAGCGCTGAAGGGCCTGGGACAAAATTCAGGCTAGAAGAATCAGAAAGCAGTTGTGACCACTGGACCTCTGAGGCTATGGAGCCGTTTGCCCATAATGAAGTGGGAATGCCTATCACACAAATGAGACAAGCCTGGGAGGACCAGAACACTAGAAATAAGGGCAGGGAAAAAATGACACAGAGAGTAATTCTGTACAGGTAGCAGGGTAGACTGAATGAGTGACAGCGAAAATTATAATTTTGGATTTTGTTTTCTTTCCCGAATAAGAAGTGGGGGTGCTGGTAGAACATCAGCAGAGGATGCTGCTTCTCAGCAAGGCAGGACACAGCTCATCAGCTGGGAACTTTAGTCTCTCCCAGCTGCCTCTTTCAGGTTGATGTGGCACCCATCTGAGTTTTATGTGCTCAGGCTAACACAGGAAATCTCATCTCACACAGGTGCTGACAGTTTGCTTCTCCCATTCACTTATTATTTATAAGGCCTGCACAGTTCCAAGGAGTTATCAGGATCTTGAGTGCTGCTTGTTGCCATATCCTCTGCTCCAGGGTTTCCCTCTAATCAGCTCAAACATCAATGCGCAGTCACTGTCTATTCACACAGAGCATTCAGAAGAACCATAATGTGAGGCGACGTATCTGCAGTTGCAGCTCTAGTTCAGTTTGTTGTTTTGTTTGTGATGCTGCAATTGTTTGTTTGTTCTTAGGGGATGCTCAGGAGTAATAAAAGGGATTTTTTATGTCTTCTTTACTAAAGGGATTATTAACTGGATAGTCTCATAGTATTCTTCCTCAGCTTATTTGAACATGCAACACCCTGCAATGTTTCTCTGATTGATAATTTTTGAATGAGCCTGGCGGGACAGCGAAAAGTAATCTCTAAAGCAAACACTTTAATGGCCTGAAGAACTGCCAGCAAATGTATTTCAAGGGAGCAATATATTGATTACAGACAGTTTCAAAACTCTTAGAAAAAAAAAAGTGATGTTTAGCATGATAGACTCCATTTTAGTTGTCGGATGTGGGATTGAACTAGGGATATCAAGAGCTGAAAAGCAATTATTATGGCTATTTTTGCTAAAAGGCTATTGTTTAGTAGTGGGAAATGTAATATTTCACATTCTCTGTGGCCCAAGTGTGGAAGAAACACTGTAAAAAAAAATCCATGTTTACGATAAAATAATGGTGCCTAATGTTTTATACATAGGATAAAAAAGGTTATTTGCTTGCTTTACTTTAATGGTGCCAAAACATTTTTTTGTTTTATTCAAAGACTTCCAAGACTTGCGCTTCCCAAGAGAGAACTGCACAGTGATACCTGTTTTTAAAGGAGGGGTAAAAAGTGCCTTTGCCCAGTTTTGCCTATTTTCTTAGGTGAAAGTTTTAACTTACCTCAAGCAAAGGAGCTTTTCTAATTCTTGGGCAAGTGCTCATGCTGTTGCCACTGCCTTTTTAAAAAATAAGTAAGCCAATGATGGGTAACTTAGATGGTGAAGTTCAGGGGGGAGGCTTAGCTGAGAGTCACAGTTACACAGAAGTTCCCATATCCGAAGTCATCAGGGCAGCACAAACACCGGTCACCTTGGCGTTTGCTGTCCCTGTCCCTCCCTGCAGCTGCCCAGTTCTCAGATGCAGTCCTGACACTGCATGTGCCAGACAGGCCTATCACAAGGAACCTGATAACTCCCTCCCAAAGATTCTGGTAGTGCTCAGTGTTCCCACCTGAGGAACTGAGCCAGTGTTTACAATTCTTGAAAGAAAAGATCTGCCAAAAAGTGACCCGAGAGAGTTATAAATCAATGTAGGATCTACAGAAGCTCATTGGCATGGCTTGTCCCTAGTGTCCGTTATGACGTTATCTGTGTGTCCTGCTGACCACAGTATAGAACAGGAATGATCTTTACAGAATGGCCACCTGTCTAGACAACCAATCCTTCAAACCAGATTTCGTATTTTCATTTAGTTGGCAATTATATGTTCTCATTTAGATCATTATTAATAGCCTTAAAAGCTGAACCACAATGAGGAGTCTACGGCAAGGACACTATTTCCTTAATTATACTAATGGTCCAACTACATTAACACATGTTGAATAGTTAGTGGTTGATTTCTGACACATGTATTAATCTTTCCTTACTATGGTTGCAAATACATTTGAAAGATCTTTTACACCAGCTACTTCAAGTAATACCTGAAATACCTTTTCTATTTTTATTCAATTTGCCTTGCTAATTTAAGTTAATTTTTCTTTTCTGTTTGAAACAGTATGTTTTTCATAAACCTCCAGAGCTAATGAGCTCACTGGAGACTGAAATCTCCATTAATTCTGTCCCTCTTATGTCCAGGGGGTAAATTTGACAGAATAAAACAGCAAATGTCGATCTTACTGAATATTTTTTCTGTGGGAGCATCTAGAAAAGATGTCCTCAATTTTGAGATCACAATACCAGAAATGTAAGAGATGTCCTGACACCATACCCTGCTTTAGGGCAAAGTAGTCCTCTCCACACTACAAGGTTTTCAAGTAATTTGAGATTACAGTGGTAGACTAATGGAGGAACCGCTGGGAATGATCTTGTATATTTGCCTTATATTTCTCCCTGGATGCTCACAGCTGGCACTATTGGAGACAGCATGTTAGGCTCAGTGGACCTTTGAACAAATCTGAAATGGCTGTTCTTACATTCTTTTCTTCTGGGTAATTATTTTTGCTGTATGGTCAATCACTCACATTACTTACAAAATTCCTTTGGCCTTTAAATCTTCGAGTCCTGCAGTGCTGACGCACATGTCATCTTTAGTGAACAGAGCAATTCTATCAACTGTCATGTTACTGCTTGGGTGAGTTAAACTTGTGTTTATGAATGAGAGATCATCTAGAGAAGGTGAGGAAGAGCTGAAGTTAGGTAAGGAAGATGTCAGAGGGACGGTCATCAGGAAATGACAGTTTGCAATGTGAGGTAGATAAAAATGTCAATTAATAATCCAAATGAAAATGATTTTTTTACCTCATGAAGGGTGCATGGAGGAAGGAGAAGGTGGATTCCAACAACTCAGAGTTTGCAAATATGGAACAGAAGTTGGTAAAAGAAAATCAGGCACGGAGATCATAATCAAGGGAGGTGAACACATGAAGACTGAACTTCTTCAGATCGAAATCAGTCTTTGAACTGTGAAAACAGGAAGAAAATAAAGGACATCTGCAGATATATTTAATATCTCTTTCAAAGTATAATATAGATAGTGTCCCGAGACTGCAAAGAAACCTATGTAGGAGAATTTTTAAGGAGATAAAGAAAAGCTCCAAGATGTTGTACCGTGAAGTTAGCTTTATGGTTGGAAAGATATTAGTGATAGAAATGAGGCATAAAATTTAGGACTAAGGAAGATGGTGATTCATTTAAACTATGTGACTCAGACATTGATGACTGACAGATTAAAGGCTTCACTCCATCCCCTTTCAAGCTAGCAAAGTTGTTGAAGCTCCTGTCTTCCTTCAGGGCAATAGTTCATCAGGGCAACATGAAAATATAGCAGACTTTTATGTAAGGCCTGGCCCTGTGGGGTGCAACTGCCACTGCCAACCAGCCTGTGACTTGGACCTCTGGTCAGGTGCTAATAGTGGCAGCAGAAAGGTCCTTCGTACACCTACTGTAACCCTCACTCTCAGGCTAATGCCTTGTAGGGCGTATTCCCCATCTGCCTATGGCTGGGGTTTGGACATCGCCTCTGATATGGGAGACTCATTCATTTTCTTTCTCACTCTTTCTGATTTTTAATTCTGGTTTCCTGATTTACGTAACCTCTGTGCCCTGTGGTTAAATATGTTGCTTTGTTTAGTCTGCCTGGATGCAAATCTTAACATGACAGTAGTAAATACACATGCTTTTCATGCTTTTTAACATAGGCATAACTCTATGACTGTTACTGTTTTGCAAGAACTGCTTAGATTTTAAGTATGGCAAGCACAAGCGAAAGGATACCTGAGGGTAGAAGGATGCCTTAACTGTGTAATCACACTTTGATTTAACGGTCCCCTTCAGGACCTTATCTCACAACCTTATAATGGATTTTCTTATTTCTTTCATGAACTCTGTTGCTACTTGTTCTCTGATCACTATGTCAGCTCCCATATGGGATCATGGCACTGTCACCTAGAGGATGTCCTTGGGCCCTTTGGTTCTCTTCTATTTAATATCATTTCCACGTTCATTTATCTGATTTGTTTTTCTTTTTTTTTTGTAGAGTAGCCCTGAATGCTTGTTTGCTTTAAATTCATGTAGTCTTTAAATGGAAATGAATTAGTTTGCCTTTTCTGATGTTGTGCTTGTTCATTCAGGAAAATCATTTGTTTCCCTCCTTAGGTATCTCCAGCTTTGTTCACCTGAATAATTCATTTAATGTTAAGACAAGCCAAGCTGGAGGATGCCTTCAGATTGAATGGTTATCCTCTTGATTACTACAAATCTAATTGGCCTTTTTATGTTCCTTTACAGAGAATGGAAGGGATTATTCCATTTGATTAGCAGAGCATGGTTCTGCTCCAGTACCCCAGAGACCACCTTCATTTTTCCTAAGGGGATCAAGAAGGGACAAAGAAAGGAGACAAAAGTGACAAGGAGAAATTAAACATTCAACATTCACATGGGATTCTCCTGCCCCAGTTCAATTCATTGTTGAATTAGATTTTTTTTAATAACCAGTGGCAATTAAAGGCAGTGAGTCGTTTATGCCTTGATGTTCAGTAAAGTATGGTAATTCAGCCATAGTTCACTTCGATGGTAAGAGGAAAAGAGAAAGAGACGAGAAAACACAGCAGTATGTTGCTGCCTCTGGCACAGGAAGGCTAGAAAACAAGGGGCTATGATTCCTTTGGAACTAGAAGTTAGGAAAGTTTTTCAGCAACTCTTCTAAGCAAAATGTCATGAAATGACAACACATGTGGCAAGTAAAGGGAAAAGCCCAGCAGGGAAATGATATAAAAGAGGAGTGAAAAGAGCCTGATTTTTCAAGTAGCTATTCAGCTTTTAAAATATGAACCTACCATAGATTGTCCTATTTATTTTATTTTGTTTTAGCTTGTGCAGTGCCTAATATCAACAGGTGTCTCACAGTTCAATCAAAGGAAAAAAATTTCTAAAATCAGCATATTCTGTAGGATTGGAAGTGCTGAGCATTTGGGGGCAGATAGTCTCAGAGTTAACAAATCAGAAGGAGGATTTTACATTAAGTTACAGGGAAAGGATAAGATAAAATGGAAATATTTTTGAAATCTTTGAAAGTGCTTAGCATTTGGCAGTCATATATTTTTCTGCATGCTATTTACTTCTGAATTACTCCTATGCTGATTTCACACCAGTTTCTGTTATAGCAAGATAGTTGTATTAACATTATTGGAAATTCCACTGAAAGTTTTGGACACATGAACTTAAAACTTGCCTTCTACAGGCATCTGGGCTATCAAGTCCCATTTCATGTATCACATTAGGAGAGTGAAAACTAGGGTAGTCCTGCATCTTTTTAGAGAATTTTGAGCTGATAGCCCCTACCATCACACAGCTGAAACCCAATGTGGTTCAAAGAAGTTTGTTTATTTTTTTAGTTGGTGTTTCTACATTCTACATTAGGTAAAAATGTAGATGTAGATGTAGATCCTTGCCATTGACAAATCTGTAGTTCATGTTACTATTGCCACTTCTGGGATCTTGTAATAGGGACAGAAAAGCAGAGCTTTTCTCTTAAGATCAAATTGAGTTGTAATTTTTGCAGGCATTTTTAGAAAGACAAGATGGTAAGTTCTCTGTCGTGATGCTCTCAGTGTGGAATGCAAATCAAAATTCATGGTCTCCTGTGGCAGAACAGGGTGACCTGACAAACGACTTAGTTGGTATTCAATTTGTAGGAAGGTACAGATGAAAAAAAAAAAGGGGAGGAGTGGGAGAGAACATAGAGAAGAAAGTGAAAATAAGAAAACCCTATATCTAGTAGAAAATCCAACTAACGTATTTCCATTTGAATCCTCAAGGCCTACAAAATGAACTCTGTGTTGGTGAAAAATGGCCTACTGATGCTATTGTAATAGTTGTCTTAAATATAACACAACCCAAATAGCAAATTTTCAACAGGCCATGTGATCAAGTGTTGTAAGGTTCTCCAAATGCAATTTGTAAGCTGTAGTGAAGAGAAATGAGACACCTGTCACAGTTTGACCACCTTCTTCTGGACATATGTATTCATACAGCTCACCTCTTGATTGCACTGCTTGTGTTTACGTTTCCTCAGCAAAAGACCCATATTCAACTGAGGAATTTTCACATGCTTTTTCTACCCTCTCACTGATGAACTGGCTGTCCTATGCACCATGTCCTATCCACTGAGACAGTAGCAGAATGTGGCTGTGAGATGGGCACAATAGGTAAGAGAACGAAGTGCAACTAGTCTATAGTTAAAGGCGAGACAGAGATAAAGATAGCTGGGTCTTTTTTTTTTTTTTTTGTTTTAAGGCAGACCATGAGAATTGCCTTATGCTTTATTCACTCTTCACACTGATCAAGGCAACTAGGCAGCTTTTCTGCATGGAGGCAGGTAAATTTGTAACAATGGCGAGTGAAAAATTAAAAGTAAATGGAGACATAAACTTCTGAGAGCATAATAGATTACGCCCCGCAAAAGGATATTTGCTCTTCTTTTAAATATTTGAAAATGCCTCTACAGTTCTGTTCAATCAGCTTACATAATCAAGTAAAACTAGTTTTGGTGCTACTGGCAGATACTCCCCAGTGAATTGATCAACAGTGATGTAGCTGTTAGGCTGAAACACAAGCAGAATTGAAAGCAGAGTTTTATTATCTGGAGTATTGTGTCCAGTTCTGGGCCTGCCAGTACAAGAGGGATGTGGAGCTGCTGGAGAGAGTCCAGCGCAGGGCTACAAGGATGATCAGGGGCCTGGAACATCTGCCCTATGAGGAGAGGCTGAGGGAGCTGGGCCTGTTCAGCCTGGAGAAGAGAAGGCTGAGAGGGGACCTGATCAGTGTCTATAAGTACCTCAAAGGAGGGAGTGAGGAGGATGGTGCGGGCCTCTTTTCAGTGGTGGCCACTGATAGGACTAGAGGTAATGGCCAGAAACTGAAGCACCAAAAGTTCCACAGGAACTTAAAGTAAAAATTTTTTAACAGTGAGGGTGACAGAGCACTGGAACAGACTGCCCAGAGAGGTGTGCAGTCTCCTTCTCTGGAGATCTTCAAAACCTGCTTGGATGCCACCTTGTGCCACGTGCTTTAGGTGACCCTGAGTGTGCAGGGAGGGTTGGACTAGATGATCTCTAGAGGTCCCTTCCAACCTTAAGCATTCTATGGTTCTATCATTTCAAACTTTGCTTTATGAGTATCTCAGGTATCTCAGTTCCTTTGTTTTAATAATTACAAAGTTAATTATTAGTTTTTTGTTTGTTTGTTTGTTTGTTTGTGTTTTTGTTTTGAAAGTGCAAAATAGTTTTCTCTTCCTAGTGCTCAAAACAGGATTCTTTGTCCACCAGAGTGCCTGTTCATGCTGGGAGGGAATTGATGCTCTATGATATGACCAAACATGAATGAAAGCATGTATGATTAGCAGCACTGCTACAGACTTAATGTATTAAAGCAGCTGTCCATCCCTGATCATTAAATCTTTTCATTCACCCTTGCCTTTTCCGTTGTGAGATTTTTGTATTTTCTCCAAGGAGAAAAATTAAGAGAATTCCTTTTCAGGTTGAGGGAAGAGCAGGTAATTTTTATACTGCTTGTTGCACTGTCATATGTGGAAGCAATTGATCATAGCTCGTAAGAATGCACATGATGAAGCTGTAGAAGAGATTGAGCTTCAGTTTTGCATGTGCCAGGACTCAAATCATCCATAGTCTCCCCGTCAAGGAGTAAAAAAATGAAGTAGGTGCATGAAAAAACCACTGCATTCCAGATGCCTTCCCACTGATTGTGCCTTGCTGTGCTTGATTCCCACTGATTGTGCTTTGCTTGCTGTGATTGCTTGCTGTCTCAGCGATCTTCCCACTGATTGTGCTTTGCTTGCTGTCTCAGTGGTTTCTACGGCCTTCTGAACCAGAAATGTAGTGAGCTGGCAACACTATCCTTGTGTCCAGAAGACTTCCCATCATCTGAATATTTCTGTATTATCTGCAGCCTGCACTACTGAAATGTATGTATCTCTTGTTTTCTTAACTGAAGCAAGCCATGAGTATTTTGGCCTCTTCATTCTCAGACTTGTCACCATGACAGGTGCTTGTTAGCCGGAAGATCAGACTTGTGTTATTTTCTGCAGTAAGTGATATGGCAGTCATTGAGATCTCTATGATACTGTTTAGAAACCAATGGTCTCTGCTCATCAACAGGTGAGAGACTGTGAATGTCACTAGATCTATCTCCCCTAATACCAGACAAGTTTGGACCAGGTATCTCAAAGGCACTTAGTCCTTCTCCTGTTCATGAAGGTTTACATGCCCTGGAGCTGTGAAAGTGAGCTGTTTAGAAAACAGCAACAAAAGTGTGTCTCTGTCGGAAAGGCATTGTATGCTATCAAAACTCATCTTTAACTAACTTTACTGGGAATTGCACATCCATAGGCTAGAACGCCCTGAGCAAGGCGTGCATGTAGGAGGCACATTTTTTTGTGGAGAAAATATCAGATATTTGCGTATGATTCTGAAATTTTACCTATTAGTGACGAAAGGGGAGAAAACTCCACAAGGCAATGGAGGTCATCGAAGAAAAAGAAATATCACACCTGGGTAGGTTCTGTCTTGATTTCAAACCGTTTTTTTCATGATGAAGGAATAGAGATGAGTTGCTCAGTTGCACACACTACAGAATACTTTGGTCCATGTACCCACTTCTCTTTTAACACCTAAGAAGTATTCCAGGCTCTGTTCTGGAGTACGCTATCGCGAATTGTTTGGTGCAAGGTCACTCCTCTGACTCTCTCTGCATTTGTAGGGCATTATTCTGAGGGTGGAAGAGGGGTTGTTCTCAGACACATAGAAATAGGGGTTTGTCCTCTGCTCAGCACAGCTGAATCCAAAGTACCCCTCAGGAAAGTACATCCAGCTGTGTGACAGTATGTGCAGAATTGGAGCCTTTCTCACTTCCTTCTCCCTTGGTACAGATGTTCTTTTCCCTAAATTGGTGTCACCTTTAACATTTATTTTTTCCCAGCCAGCTGCTCCTGTACTGCTGGTTCAGGTTAAGTGGCAATGTGGGAGGCTGACAGCCTGTCAGCATTTAAGTGAGCATTACTTTTCCTTCTGCCTCTGAAATCCTGCTTCTAATGTGCTTCTGCCTGAGGAATTTGTCTTTTCCTTTTAGTTGTAGGAAGAAATTGATATTTTTACAGAGGACACGGGAATCAGAAACTCAGCCTGTATTTCTGAAGGTAGCCTGCTAATCTCATTGGATCTCATTTCAGCCCTGTAACTGGTAGGTATTTTTTTAATTTTTTTTTTCCCAGGATCCTTGGAAAGTTGGCCATGAGGAAAGGACCGTGTAGAAGCAAGGAGCTACTAGAGCTATCTGGTAGTGTGGGGTGAGATGCAGAGGTGTCAAATGATCAGTTTTGTGTGTCTGGTGCTGATGCTTCTCCCTTGGCTTTAAGCAGTGATTGATTTTTATTAATAAGCTGCCAGAGAGTCCTACTTTCAGACATCTCCCTCTTGCTCTCCCCCTTGGTACAGCTGGGTTTCGTGTGGATGCTGTTGTGCCCTGCTCCCCAGTAGCAACATTTTTGCTGTGAAATCAGTCTAGCCAGACATGCTCAGACAGGGCTTGTGGGACTGGGTCCCCTTGGCAAGGTAGGCATTTATCCTGCCACTTGGGGCTAGTTCACAGTCTGGATTTGAGGCCTCTGAATCCACATTTTGCCACAGGGTTTCTGGGATTTCAGCCAGAGCTGCTGAATTGCTGCAATTCATTAGCTGTATAGTGGCAACATTTATTAGGGTTGTAATACCAGTGGTGTCTGTATTATGAACTTGGCTGTCTACCTGCTTGTTTGGGTGCTTAAATCTCTTTGAAAGCTGACCTTACAGCCTTATATGTTTTTGATGGGATTGAAATTCCGACTCCACTTGCTTTGAAAATTTCAGTGATAGTCATACAGGTGATTTACCCTAATCCATCCATCCGTCTGTCTGACCCTCTATTATCCTTGTTAAATTATCAGTTGACCTGCAAGGTGGGGATTCTGCCCCAGACAGCGGTCTTCCATATAGAACAGCTGGGAAATTAATGATGCAGGTACCTGTGAGCAACATTAATAATTATATACTTGTAAATGAGCTAAAATAAAGCTCCAAAAATTTTAATAATAAAACCCAAAGTTTTTTTCCAACAGTATTTTGAGGAATGAGTGGAAGCTGGAAACACATAAAAGGCTTGGTTAGTCAATGCTAGCAGTCTTTGGGAATTATCCAAGGACTTATCATGTAAATAAAAAGTTAGGCCTTTGTGCTACTGCTAGTACTGCTAATGCTGCTCATTACATGGATAAACATGGGGTAAAGACTTTAAATTGTTCCAAATGCAGTCCCAATTGTTTCATTAATACTTCTTCTGGGATACATGAAAGCACATACTTTAGAAAAACACACTAAGAGTTTGTTTATTTGTTTGTTCATTTGTTTATAAATCTTTGTAGTGGAAAATACAAGGAGTTATGGGAAAGAAAGAACAACCATCAGCTTTCTTCTTTGGTAGGTTCCCCAGAGGAAAGTGACATATTTACTGTGCACGTGCAGGCTCTGAGAGCAATTAAAAGTATTCCAAAGACCAAAATGATAGCCAGACTAATTAAGGTAGCATCGTTAAATCAGGAACTTGCTGTGGCTCAGAGTCTGGCCCAGAATATTGTCCTACAAGCTGTAACCAGGTTCTTGGTTCCTGTATGGAAACAGAGATACAGTGACACAGGAGAAGCACCTAGCCAGGTTGAAAACCATTCTCCTTATGGCCTCAGAGTGCCTTGCAGAGGAAATGGCAGATCAGATTTCTTCTGAGGAATGGCCTTAATTTATTATTTTTACAAAAATAATACAAGAATAATTCTCAAATTTTAAATATAGAGACTGCCTAGTGTATACTTATTTTACAACCATAACAATTCTATGATTCTATGATCCTTCTTTTGCAGTCTTTGGCAGACCTCTTATTCCTGATATACCAGCCAAGGTGCTGAATAAATGCTTTATAGAGCAGTGACTATATATTGAAACTCAATTCAGATCTCTCTGATAGTAGTGCTTTCCTCCTGTATTCAGAGATTTCAGGGATGGCTTTTAGGATTGCTCCTTCCTCATTTCTAGAGCCAATCGTAGGATTTTCCTGTATAGCAGAGATAACATATATACAAAAACATAAATACAACAGATATTGATTACATAAATACAAAAAAAAGCATACGTTTCACAAAAGTTTATTAAACCAACTCAATCTGCACTCTTGTTCTCTGTTTCATATTTCACATTTGTTGATTTATGATTCTGAAGTAGTGAAGTGGAGAAATAGTTTTAATAGTTTCTTTCTGATCTGCTGTTCCTCTGTACAAATAAAAGTCAAATAATAGTCAATATTTTCCCTTCACAATTACCTGAAAATAGTTAAGAGGTGACATGACTAGGTGTATGGAGTGAGCCAGGTACAGAGTATAGAAAAGACCCCCACAGCTTCTAGTTCCTAGACTACTTGCCTAGATTGAATCACACAATTTCACAGCCTGGTTTGTCATGAATAAGAAGAATAGGGAGTAAGAAAGTTTTGTAAGACTTTTGTCTTATTTTGCAGATAAACACAAAACTCACCTTCACAGAATAGCTATTCTCAAGGCTCTCTGTGACTGGAGTGTACTTTATAGGAAAGCAAATTTTTGTAAAAAAATTTTTGTTGCTTTAGTTTTCTATGTTCGATAGAGCAAGAAGAGACTTTCATGAGTACAGCATTTTGCAGGCAGTTCTGCTACACAATTTAAAAGTCAAATAAGGTTTGGAAAAAAATGACTTCCAAACTTTACTGCTTTCCTATTAAATTTAGCAGCACAGAAACACATAAACACATCCTGAAAATGCTAACACATGTTTTCTTGTGAAAACAGTGTCCCTATAATCCAAGCTATCTGATCTAAGAACTTACTCTACTGGCAGTGTCCATCCAATAGGGTTATGTTCACTACTTTGGCCTACTTATTTTCATGAAATCTTAGCCCTCTGCAAGGTCATATTCTTGATTCTGGTGTTGTGAGGTAGATTTGGATTGGTTTGCCTAGGCATAAAAAATGTGTCTGCATTTTTTAGTCTCAGTTTAAAATTTAGCAGGAAATCTATATGCTAACATTATATTTCTCTCTTCTCTGAACTGATTCTTCAGAGCAACATGGGTCAGTTACCTCATCCAGTCTGAAGCTATCATTTTAAACCTAACTAAATTGTTGGCTGGTCTTTCATTCATAATTCTTGCTTCCTGTAGTATTCTTAGCTCATCTAATTTCTGTATTTAGATGTGTTTGTGAAAGTGGAGATTTAACGTGATAAAACTTGGAAATGGTATCATCATCTGCCTGGTATAAATCAGTCATTAGGGACTATCAAATTTTTATTGACCTTCAGTCTAATTGCAGCTGTCAGGTTTCCAATACATGGAAAGTACCGGGCAGAGAATTTTGACTCTACTTTTTCCTTATTTGTGTTCAATTTTATCTTCTTTTGGAGCTCCCTGAAAATATTATGAAAGTGGAGATAGGGACCTGATGGGATCTTTTAGATACTGTTGGAGCCAAGAATGGTGAAAAATGATCAGTGTCTTTTCTCTGTGATTTCAGAGTCAGCAAATGCTTTCTGCATGAAGCCTCTAACTTGGGTTGTGTGTAGTATATCTCTTAGAAAGACAATTGGCTTAAGAAACTCGCTGATCTTTAAGTTGATAGATCCAATGGGTCATTAACATCACAGCTCATAATTATTGCTTCACTTATGCTCTGACGTGGCATCACTTCCCAAGTGCTAGATCTTGATTTTTTTTTTCCTGAAAATACTCTCCCTTTAAAAATCACTTCTATAGGTAGATACCCTAGACAGTGACCAAATCATCTTGTTCCTTTCTCACTGAGATTTTAAAATTCTTTCTCTAGTTTTCCACACTTCTCAATTATCAGTTACTTTATTTTCCACCACATGCATAGTTACTGATAGGCTTTTGGAAATGCAACATTTTAATGATATTTCACACTTTCAAATTAAGTCAAGTGGATAAAGAAAACTTGGAGCATACTTTATGGCTGGTCTTTCATTCATAATTCTTGCATACTTTGGCTATGCTATTGCTTTTCAGCTATCTCTAAGCCAGAAACTTCCAAAAACATTGAACAAAGGAAAATATCTACTCTGTTTAGTTCTGCTTCCAAATCTTTCAAAGAAGAGCAAGGGTCCAAGAAAGGTGCTTTTACTACAAATTACACAAGATCTCCTTCCTGCTGTGCCGTCTATATCTGCTGCTGTATCTTGCTTTATCTCTGCTGACTTCCATGTCTATATGCTCCCCTGTGAAAGAGAAATTTGGGTGATTTGCTTCAGACTTTCACAAATCACGGTGAATTGTGCACAAGTGAAGGAAATTACAAGAAGGGTAAATCTCACCCAGCAGTACTATTGTAATCAGGTCTCTCTCACTCTCTTTCTCTCACTCTCTCTCTCCCCAATGTATTACATGATGTTCCCACATCCCTTTAACTTTAGTAAATGAAAGTGGCAATTGGTTCTGAGGTGTGGGGATGGAACTCACATGAGATCGAGTCTTACAGGCAGCCTAGTATCCAGGGGGTTGCGCAGGTGATGCCATACTGGATGTAGCAAGCAAGCTTCAAACAAAATGCCAGGAGGGCCCCTTTTCATCTGAGCTGTAGCAATGTATCAAGTAAGACTTTCTGGATAAAGCAGTGTTGTATTCTTGCACAGCTAAGACATATTCTCTCAGGTGACCCACACTAAAGAGAGGTCAAAACTGAGTGAAACCTTTAATGCACAGCCTATTTGCATTCCGTGTTGTTTATGGTTCTGTTGTTCTGCGGCTGAGATTGCTGGTAGAGGATGTTAAGAGTTTTCAGTGCGATCCTCTGGGCAATGTTAAAGAAGATCCCCATAGTCCTTTTGACCACAGACCCTCCATAGCTAAAAGACTGGTGAATTTTTCTGAGGGCTGCAATTGGATGATGCGAGAGCAAGCATTGGAGCTGTCTCTGCCTTTTTTCACTGCCTCGACCACCAGACATCTTTAGGGACCAAACAACAACCAGATGGATAAAAAATAGTTGGATGATTGGGCTCAGAGGGTAATGGTTAATGAGTCATGCTCTCTTTGGTGGTTGGTAGCAAGTGAAGTACCACAGCGATCTGTGCTGTGACTTTCACATGTTTATCAATCACCTGGAGGAGATTGCAGACTGCAGTGTTCCTGGTTTTGCAGATGACACCAACTGGGAGGACCAGTTGAGAGTCTTAAGGGCTACCATCTGGAGGGTCCTAGCCAGGCTGGGAAGGTAGGCAGACACATGTCTTTTGTAAAATTCAACCGGGTACAAAATCCTACACCTGGGAAGTTATAGGCTCTTGGAGGAACACAAGTTGGGAGCTGACTGGCTACACAGCAACTCTGCTGAAAAGACCCAGGGGTCTTGATAGGCCGCAAACTGAGCATGAGCCTGCAGTGCGCCCTGGCAGCAAAGGCCAACGCATCCTGTGCTGTATTTACAACAGCCTGAGGGAAATAGTTATGACCCGCTACTGAAGACAATATACTAGTATAGTTATCCAGTTTTGACTCTCTCAAGCAATAAAGGCATCAATGAGCTGGAACAAGTTCATAAAAGGGCCAATAAGATGGTTGCGGGCTGGACCTCAGGCTCTGTGAGGAGAAGCTGAGGGAACTGCACTTGTTCAGACTGGAGAAAAGATGGATTTGGGAAGGACGTGACAGCAGGTTGTCACACTGATGAGATTATCAAGAAGACTTTCACAATTCTTCACAGAGGGTGTGTGGTGGGAGAAGATGAGACAAAGGGTATAAATTGAAATGAGAAGTTCAGACTGGATATAAGGTACTGTGAGGCCAGAGTCTGTGCAAGTCTCCATCCTTGGAGGCTTTCAACATGATAAAGGCTAAAATAACCTGGCCTGATGTTATGGCTGGCCCTACTTTGAGTGGAAGGTTCAACTAGATGATCTACTGAGATCCCTTTCCACTTGAATTATCCTATGATCCTATAAGATAGGCTGTTGGTGGGCATTTAAAAGAAGCACATACGCAAATGCTTCTTAGACCTTCCTGCATGATGATGATAAGTGAAAAAAAGATTGAGACCTGACAGTTTAATTGCTGTTAGGGTACAACTAAATAGGTCAGTGTCTTTTTTCTTCAGTCTGTGTTTGTTTAATGGGTTATAACTATAATTATCTTATATGTGGGAGGCTTGCCTCAAGAGTCTATTGCAAGACTACTTAGTTCTGTTTCAGGCTCTCACTGTCTCAGTGGAGTTAGTTACTCTATTCCATATATAGTGTCTTCTTTTAGTATTTAATTTGTGACCCAGAAAAATGAAAGAACCCCAAAATATTTTTCTGTGTTGTAAGAGTGTTTTTGTTTCAGCCTGAAGGAAGGAGTCCCTCTCATTCTTGTTAGAACTGCTTCTTGTCTTTGACATCTCAAAGGATGTTAGATAATCCGACAACTAATATATTCTTGTTACTCTTTTCTGCTCCTTTGTTGTTTAACCAAAGCCTCATGGTCTGGGGATAGGTTAATCTATTAACATTACCAAGCTATGAACTAAAATGTCCTTGAATCTGTCACAGAGCAGTTTCCACATGAACTGAACAAGTCAGGGAGTAGTTCACAGGTAAGGGAAGGCAGTGTCCCTGTGGAATATCCAGCAGCCTCTGTGTCCACATGGAACCTGATTCTGCTCCCAGTCTGTGCATTTTGCAAGGACTCAGGATGATGTGTGATGGAGGAAGCTATTACATGCAGATAAACAATTACTATCACCAGCTACACACAGTGTGGTCACAGGACAAAACTAAGTGTAAAAGAAACAAATGGCCAAATTCTCTGTATTGGGTGCAAGTAGCAAAGAAATAGCTTCAAAGCTTTTGAGGAGTGTGAAGATCCACACTGTACTTGTACCACATAATGCAGAGACATCAGAACTATTTCCAAATGGCTGAATAGTAGGAATGAAAGAGCAGTAGCTGTACTTCTACAGTAGCTGTACTTTGCAGTTTCCAGGTCCCAGGTCAGCCCTACACAGCAAGGTAGTGTGCAGTGTTTGCATCCCAACCTCACTGGTGCTTGTTTAGAGATGTCTCACACAATTCCATCTTATTCTATATGGACATACTCTCAGGGAAATAACTAGGACTTTGAGAAACATCTATTCAACATTTGGTACCTAGATTAAGAAGTTCAAGACAATCAGTTGCCATTTGACATGCAGTAACTGGCTCTAAAGTGTTGTTCAGGTTGTTGCCAATTTGTCCTGTGTTTGATCTACTCAAATCCTATCTGAGTAGAATACTTAGGAAATACTTTTTTTTTTTATGTCAGTAGTAAGATCTTTGGAAAAGATCTCATCCAGCTGACCATAATAAATAGCAACAGTAAAATTAATAGAAATAACTCCTGAATACATTAGGATATTCCCTAATCTCATTTCCTTCATGTGCTTTATTTTGAGCCTGATACCTGGATGACACGTATGGATTTAAAGATTAATCATCAAAGTCTGTAGGTGCCTAAATCCCATCTGGATGCCCAGGTCCCACTTGATTTCACTGGGAGATAGATCTTTAATTATCTAGATGGTCCTCAAAAACTGTGTCTCTTTTTGACTGCTCTGTGTAACCAGTGTTTGTACCATGTGAAGTCTTATTTCAAGACACTCATCTACCTTCTCCTTGGAACAGAAGGGAAATGAATTAAAGTGCAGGATAATCAGGATACTCTTAGGGAACTACATCCTTGTGTTGCAAGGAATGGTCTTACCGTGTGGTCTAAAGTGTTAGAGGCAGATAGTGACACAGCTGATCTGGTGTAACTGATGCATGAATGATCCAACACCTGCATTAGCTGCCACTGTTGCCTAAAAGCCATAATGTATCTGGAGATGGATGACATCATAGAAAACTTGGGGCTCAGCTCATTCCTGGTAGGATTTTGTTTACAAGAGAGTAACAAAAGGGAGATCATCCTTTTTTTTTATGACTGTAGTAGCTCAGAGGGAACAGAAGGCAGAACATTTTTCAGAATGAGATTTTATATGCTCAAAGAAGAGTTATGATGGTCAGAAGGAGGAAATCACCTCTTTTCTGTCTAAATAGCTTCCAAATCTAATTGGTGGGAATTTAGTAGTATATCTTATGGCACACTAGAAGAAATACAGTCATAATGATTGTGATAATAATAAAAGTGATCATAAGATGTAGGCAGTGGGAGTGTGAGTAGATCTTAAACAACTTTTAAACACTGTTGATTTATATGCTGCAATACAGTTGCATGAAGAATGCAGAACAGATGGGCTGATGCGCTGAAACAACAGTGTGCATTTACTCAGCTGCTCCATGAAAAGTCGTGCTTGCTTGAGCTTTTGACTGACTTGCTTGAAGGAATGCAAATAGCTAAGACAAGACTGTGGCATCTTGTGAACCTGCTAGAAAGAACATAGGGACTGCTATATTTATATTTTTCCTCAGGCAGAAAACCCATTTCATTCCTGATTGATTGACTTTCTGTGCTGCCACTGCTATCAAGAAGAAGGGTGCAAGCTGAAGGCAGACTCCAATGCCAGCTAAAGCCCAGTGACTTCAGGGCAGGTGGGTAAGGGCCTTGGGTGTGAATACTTTCTGTTGCTTGTGTGATCTTATATAGCCCTTTGTGGGAAAGAGGCAGAGTGATTCTGAGTGCAGCAGGGGTGGGCACCACACACAATAAACCCTCAGGGCTCAGGGCAAAAAGTTAACGGAAAATGTGCTGTTCATCCGCATGCAGATCCCTGCTCCAAGTATCAGAGAATGTTATTATTTGAAGAGTCGTGTTCGCATATTTCTGCTCAAGGTATCTTCCTGGGTGTTGAGGCAGCAAGCGATAAGAGCATTTTAACCATTACCTCTGATACAGGGAAGATTTTTGTGATAAGAAAATCCTTCTTTGACAGGAGTTGCTGCCTATGGTATTTCTAACAGAAAAGGGCAGTCAGTCAAGTCTCGGTGTTTCCTGGTTAAATTACTTTGTTCTGAAGAGACTATCAACAAGCATAACTGAACTAAATGATTCTAAGATAGCAAAGAAGAAAAGCCAAAGCAGAACAGTTCTAGAGAAGCCATGAAAAAGCAAACGGGGTAAAAATAAACTCCAAAGCTTACAGTCTAAGGATATTTAGGGAAAGCAACAAGCAAGACAAAAAATCAAGAGGGTCTCAAAGTTCATCTCCTTGACATATTCTTCACAGGGCAAACAGTGATAGCAGGTTCACAGAATTCACCTTGACATTACTGGAATTCTTAAAAGTAGTAAACAGTATGCAATTTGTTTATAACCTTCAGCCTTAGGTTATTCTAATTAATGTGTCCTTTCAGCCAAGACAGTGGAAAACTTAAACCAAAAAATCTTATATTTTGGGCATACTTTTAATCCCTGTTTCATCTTGTCCCTTAGCAGCATAAACTTTTTGGGTGCATCTGTTCAGTAGCTCCATTTGTATTTGCAATACCAAAAATATGCATTCAGCTACTGATGTGCAGGAGGCTCCATTCCCAAGTTGGCTATTGCGTAGAGGAGCTGCCTTTGGCCTTTCATTCTTCAGAATCTAGTGAAAAACTGCATGGGGAGAAGGGAAATATTAGCTTTGACATATCAGGCTGTTTTGCCAGAATGTTTGGCTGGATGTTTAGCTAAGAAACATGCACCATCTGTTTAGTTTTGGAAGGAAGGTGAAGAAAAATAACCTCCTGAAGATTCAGAACATGCTCTTGTAAATATTAGAAAGTGCTCTTCATACAGCTGTTACTCAACCATATACTGAATGTTTAGCTGATACTGGACAGCAGATACTAGCAGGGGTTCAAAAAACAGACAGTTAGCTCTTTGCATCTTCTCAGTTCTTACATTAGTTTGGGTGCTCTGTTATGCTTATGATGTATCCCCTTCCTAAGTGTCATTCTGGAACTGGGTTAATGCCTTTGGCTAATTTGAATTGCTTCATCAAAAGTTAGTCTGGGGTCTTTGGTGGAGGTGGTCAGTTGTCTCTGAGAGAGCACTCTCTTGCCGACAGCCCAGTCTCTTCTAAGGGGTTCATACTGTCTGAGTATGGATTAGTTGGTTTGATCTTTTTTTTCACCATTTTTTTTCTCAAATTTCTGTTCTATATGAACTGAATCTTTGTGTAAGTTAACTGAGTATCCCAGATTCTGTTTTTCTTCTTTTTGGCTGACATACATTTAAGTTCTACTTGCAATCATGGTAATTTACGCCTTTTCCAGTTGTTTTTTATTAGAAAGATTTTAAGCCAGCCCATCTACCTACTTCTATTTACCGCTATGACTGTGTGGTGCTCAGGCAACTATCAGGTGTCATGTTCTTACAAGAGAATCTGCTTCATTTTCTCTCTCTCTCTTTTTTTTTTTCTTACAGCTATGCAAAGCAACATGAGCATCTCAGTGTTGCACCTGGACAGAATGAGGCTCGAAGTCAGAGACTCACCTAAACATCAGGATCTGGTATAGCTCAGGCAGTTGTGGCACTGCGAAGTTAGCATTTAATTAGACATCTTCTTAGGAACAGGAGAAATCACACACTGCGGCGCTCGTTTCTTTTCCATGAATGACAGAAGGGTTTTTAAAAGCAGCACAGAATAAAGGCTTGGATATTTGATAGCTAGAGTTAGATGAAATGAATCCTACGTCTGGGAATTTCTCCCTCTTCACCTTAGGAAAGCTGAACCCAAAAGGCACATACTGCAATTGCACAGCGGGATAGCAGAGCCTGAAGGGAGAAACAGGGAAGACAGGAACAGTAAAGGAGGGGTGCGATGGGAAAAGGAAAGGAAAAGCCAAAATGGGCATATGGGGAGAAAGAAAGAAAGTGGAAATTGAAAGTGATTTTGTTCTATGTTTAGAAAAACGGGAAAAAAAGGAAGAATTTTTAAGAACAAATATGAAATAGTTCATTTATTCTAGAAACTTCTGAGGTACAGCAATTCTTTCCAAACCTTAAAAAAAACAAAAACCCAAACAAATCCAAACAAAAAAAATTAAATCAACAACAACAAAAAAAATCAAAATTTAGAATCCTGCGTCTTAATTCTCAGCTTGTAGAATGGCTGCTTTACAGGAACTTGTTCAGTAATGTAATTCAACCTAATGAGATTGCACCAGTGTAACTTGAAGGAGAATTTGGTTTATTATTTCCCTAGTTACTGGCTAAGAAAATTGAATGTGGGGAAAGACTCACATCTATAATTATTCTTGTGTCTTATATCACAAATTGCCAATTAGAAGAGCGGCCGGGGAGCAAAACAAGTTTCTCCTCAATCCCAAACATGTCCATTCCACTTATGTTCGGAGGGCTCAAATTAAACAATACAAGGCAATTTCTTCTTGTTGGTGGGACTTCATAGTAAATTAATATGGAATTTGGCTTTATTAATCTTCAGTTTCTGTCACTGGGGACATAACACACTGTAGCTAGTGCGCATGCACCCATGTCAGCTTAAAGTTGCCAGCTTGGTACAACTAGCTGTTGAGGTGTGACGGGCCAAGTTCAGCACAGACCAACTCAGCTCCTATGACAGCTTTTGTAGCCTGTGAGCACTTTGCTGCTGCTATTACCCTGCTTGCAATACTCCAAACAAAAACTTGCTCAGTTGTGAGATGAAATCACAACAATGAGAATCACTGCTGACATCCCCAGGGGCAAGGCAGAAAAGGGACCTGTTCAAAAGAACAGTGGAGAAACAAACGGTGATTTCTCTTCAAAGCCTCATCTTGTAAAGTTCAGTAATGCTTACTTACAAGATGAAATGTACTCTTTAATTAGTTAAAATCCAGAGCGATTATATGGTTACCTCCTTAGTATAGTATATAGTACCTGACCTTGTGCAGTCACAAAGCCATTTTTGCCTTTTACGCCTCTGTGAGTTAACTTGGTGCTAACTCCTGTGCTGGAGTGCTAACTCCTGATTCCTGTGCTGAATATGGAAAAAGAAGCAGAGAAAAACTATGTCAAAGGCTATCTAGAAGGGTAGTACCTGCTTTAATTAGTTTTTCCCAAGCACTGAGACAGTTATGTGAGCACAGATGAAAACCCAAACTTACATGGGGATTGTTTCTAGATAGAGAATAGGATTCCCATTGCTGCAGGTCCAAAGACACCCCTTGGTCCAGGTGAGCCTTTTTTTCTTCTGTGCAATAATGGCATATCTTCATTTGCCACAATGCTACCCTCTTACCAAGACTTTGCAATAATGGGTCTTCAGAACAACAAAGTCATGAAAGGTATTAAATAAGAGGATTTTCATCTTTATTTTCTTTCAGGACTATCCTGTTTGTCAAGTAGTCGAAAGCTGCAATATAACCAATTAAAATATCCCCATACATATCATTGTGCAGAGAGAAATCAGCCTCACAGTTGAAGAGGTACAAGGGGATTGCCGCAAGTGTGTCAAATAAATTATGTTTAATAAAATATTTTCACATCCATCCGTAGCAGAACAATAAGGGGCATCAGAAATCTTTCTCAAACTGACTACTCTTGCTTAAACTGAAGGAATGCTGCTGAAGGAATCTTTGTGGAAGATATGGAGGCAGAAGAGCCCTGCTTTTCAGAAAAAGTGTGACTGCAGTAGCTAGTGATCCCTTTACAGTATAGATTACATGCTTTTTTGCTTGTAATCAAAGATCAGCAAATGAGAGCAAAGGCAAGGTCTGAATGTGGAGAAGCTTTCAAAGACAACATATATGCTACAGATACTCCTAATGCTTCTAAGTTTGCATTGTGAAGGGCAGTCTGCTTGAGAGATTTGTCTGGGAAGCTGTCAGGTCTTTCCCCTTCATTTTCACAGCCAGACTTACACATTTCAGAGCTTGGCACTGCTATGTTTTCTGGGGTAAATCAGCACAGCATCAACAGATCTCTTGTCTTTTAAGCCAGCAGGCTCCATGTATTCCTGATGGGCTTCTGTTCTGAGCAGATTTTACAGGTCTATGCCATGAAATCAAGATGCCTGTGTGGCATTGGTAGGTTTGCTGCAGAACTACAGTGGGGTGAGGGAAAGCACAGTAATCTCACCAAGCCTGGTGAATGGAGCTGTCTTGTGCACTCATCATTTTGTAGTTCCAAATTTCTGTTGAGGAAAACAGTTGATTTATGAGCTGGGTGACACTTAGACAGATTATTCTACTTTTCATCCTTTGTAATTTGCACACTCCAAGACTAAATTGAAAGAGGCAATTTTTTTGCTACATCCAGGTTTGACTGACTGTAGCTGACAGAGGAACTGTGTGGGAGCCACTTAGTGCTTCCTCATCCTACCACCCGATTCTGTCACTTCCTCTTCTCTTTTTCAAACTCATGACAGACAGGGCCACATTTGTAAGCTCCATGCTGACCTCTGTCAACTTTCTGAAGATAGTTCTTTATCTCTAGAATATACTGGGATGAGAGCTTGCTCTTCTAAAAGCTTTTGTTGGGTACCTAAAAGTTTGTCTTAATATGTCTGAGAAATGCAGGTTGTGAAAAGCAGAATTTAAAAGAAAGGTCAGGAAGAAATTTCTTCCAGCCTTCTTCCAACCCAGCTGAAGTAGAAAACTTCTGGTATTTCTGAACTAAGCAAATAAATAAATAAATATAAGTATAAAGTCAAGAACTGTAGGAATTGCCCAAGCATTTTCTGTGTTTAAGCACACTGCATGGTGTCCATATTATACACCTTATCTGCCCAAAGGGTAAGTGATTATCTAGTGCTATTAACAACTTGTTATGAAGTTGAGATGCTCAGTGTCAGGGGAAGGCTTGAAAAAATTATCACTTGAAAAAAATATCACTTCTCTTCAGAGAAAGAATCAAAAAATAAAGTTATGCTACTTCTTCAAGTCACTCAGTGACTTCATGCACTTAGTTCTAGGGCCCTTTTTGATTAAGTTACCTTATAATACACTCTTCCCTCCTATTTACTAGCAACACATAGTCAATTATTTTTCCATTGTGTTCTGTGCAGAGGACTGGCACATGGGCACCTACATGAGGGAAGCAAGCTGCTGTTTCTTGAGCCGTCCTTGGGGGATTTACATGCCAATATAGCAAGAAGGAACAGCAGACTAATATTTATTGACAGAGATATTCTGTCATGGAGAAACAATTCTGAAAGAAGATAACTTTTCCATGTTTTATTCCAGTTTCCATAATAAACAAGGGAAAAGTAGCTATGAGTAGATGTAAATCTAGAGATTGGCAGGTCAAAAAAAAGAGTCTCCAGGAGCCCCGTGGGAAGTTTGGATCATTTATAAAGCTGTCAAGGCAGGTGTAGATCTCCGCGTGTGAGGAATTCAGTGAAAAGAGTTTTGCAGAAGTTTGGTCTCTGAATTGGATTTTTTATAAGTACAACAGGATTTGGAGACATTTTTGCTCAGCTCTTGAGTAATGGCAGCTTGCTGTGTCCACAGAGTATGGTGGAGCATGCCAGGATTCTGAGCTCTGGCTCAAAATTTACAGCGGCTTCATTTTAACTCCAGCTGAAAACAGTTGTGAATAAGAGCTATGTAATGGCATTTTTTTTTGGAGTCCAAAGCTGTTCTGAGGTACTCAGTTAAATGTGATGGCATTAGAAGAAGCCTGGAAAGGCCATCCTCCAGGCATGAAAAAATGTCTTGATAATGGTCAAGGAAATCACAGCCTACAAAATTACAGAAGTAGTCAGACAAACTAATCTTAGAAAAAATGCCATGCACATCTGAAGACAGCTTAAGAGGGGCATATTGCAACTGTCACTTCAAGGCTATAAGGCTGAAGCAAATTAGAAGTTTGTTGTGGGAATGGCCAGCCACTTTGTGTGTCTGTGAATGAGGGTTTTTCTGTGAGCACAACTATCCGATCTGTCATTTTCTATGACTACTTAACTCATTTTAGACTTCCTTAGATTTTGAGAATGGAGGAATGTTATTAAAAGTTTTGATGACTGCCTACTTTAGTAAGACCCTAATATCTCTAGCCTCCTAATGTTCAGATAATTCTTTTGTGCAATTAATCCTTGGCAGCTGTTCTTGGGAGTGTGCGATAGAACAGCTGTGAAACATACGCAAGTTTATTTTGCTTCAGCTCCAAATCTTGACATATCCATTAGCATTGCTCTAATGACAGATAGTGAATTGAATCACTGGTTACTCTAAAGCAGCACAACCTCTCAGAGATTTATGACTCTTGCTGAGGTTCTGCTTCTGATTTTCAGTAATTTTCTCTCCTATGTTAATCCGTAGAGTCTCATCTAATCCAGATCTCCGTCAGAACTCCAAAGTGAAGCCATCCTGTAACGTGTGATCTTGCTGTACTAGAGCTCACCATTGTGTATGTAGCACTGTGATTGTATTTCTTATGTTTTTAATTTGGAAAAGGATCACCAGTCAGTTGGTTTCATGAGCTATTCTTCTGCAGTCAGTTTGATTACTCTGGATAACTTTCTGTCAATGCTAAATCATCCTACCTCGCTAGTCACTCCACTTCATTAATGTGTTGAACATTACAGATTGAGGTATGATAAACAAGGATAACCTCCTTAACCTCCTCCATTTTGAAATCTGACCAGGTATTTCTATTTGTTCTCCAAGATTTTGGTTTAACAAATTCTTAGTCTATGCGGGACACATGCCTTAACCCATGACACCATAGTGTCTTTTAGAGTCTTCAGGGTAGGACCTTATCAAAACCTTGTAGAAGTGCTTGTAAACCACATCAACCATGCCATCCTTATTTAAGTGCATGCTGACATGAAGCTCTAATTTCTGATCAAAATCTTAATTCTGTACAGTATTTTGTTCTTCTGCAATATATTCTTGTATTCTTGGGTCTTCTGAGCCAATTCTTTCTTATCTTTTCCATCAATTTGACTAGCAGACTTTCCAGATGGACTGGTTTCCCAGATCACACTATGAATGACGCCTTCCTTTACAGTTAATTAAACTGGCTCATGGTTAACAAAGTATGGTTAATCTCCTCCACACATTAGTTTATCTTGTATACTGTTGAACAGTGTACTGGGGAACAAAAGCTCAACAAGCTGATTAGCAAGAGAGGAGGAACTTAAAATTATAATATATTCTGGTTTAGTGCTGCAGACTTCTCATTGTATTTCCCACTGGAATAAATCAGAAATGTGTACAGCCACTTTTGCCCAGATGCTGCCCTTTCTTATTAATTTATTTTGCAATCTGTTTTTCATTATTTTGGCAGAGATAATACTATTCTCAGCTGCCTGTTTAGGAATGTTTCATGCAAACTCTAACAAGTCTCTGGTGCATTTTCCTGTTTCCCTCCCTCCTTACTAATCCCTCAGCACTTTCTCTGTTTCAATGAGTCTTTTTTTTTTTTTTTTTGCATCTTTGTTCACAGAGGTGGAAAAATGCAGGTAGTACGTCAGAATACACGCTTGTATACACTTTGCTATCTCCTCTGCTCCGCATTTAGACCAAGGCAGAGCTTGAAAAGGAATACATGTGAGAGTCACAGCCAGTCTCCAAGACTCACATCTGACTGTGTTATGATGATGGGCCTGAAGAAAAAAATCATCCTGAAACTTCAAAGCTGGCATGGTTTTGCTACTGGGCTGCAACCTAAATATGCCAGAGATATGAGGACGTTGAGGTAGAGATTTTAATGTCTAACTGCAATTTTAGAACAATGTGCAGTGTGTTATGGTGCTCACTTACATGGCCATCATATCACATTCACAGTTTTCCTTCTGGATTATATCTGAGGAAGTTTAGTTGGGTTGTTCTTCTGCTGTCATGCTCATGGCAACTCTGCGAGTTGTGGGAGTCAGGAATATCCACCTTCTTTCTGTGATTCTGCCCACCAACTGGCCACTGCAGGGAAAGTCCTTGTCTCAATGCACTACACATTTGCCTGATTGATAATGCAAGAAGGCCTTGTTTGTTCCTATAATCCAGACCAGAAATAATGTGCAGAACTTGCAGTTCAATATCAGGGTTAGTTGCAAATTAGAAAACTGCTAAAGAAAACACCTCTGAGCATCCAATGGAAGTCACCAGCCTGCAAAACAAAGCATGCATGAGAGATTGTGTGAAATAGTCCTATCCATTTCTTTACAGAATTTATTTATTCTGATGTAAAAACCACTGCTTTCAGTGGTTTGAGCTAATCTGGTGATTTTGCACAAAAGTAGGGAGTTTTTCATGTTTTATCTCACTGCTCAAACCACAGGAGTGAAAATGTGAGGAAGTGTGAGTGGGGCTGAGCACTGCTCAGAGGCATTAGCAGCATCAGCTGGATTGAGGACAGGTCCACTTTTCCCTTCACACACACACTATTCGAAGTGGAAGAACTGGTTCTGCTCTCACTTGCATCAGTTTGAACTATCAGAGATTCCACAAAAGCTAGTACAAAACTAGGGCAGGCATATGAGAGCCAGGGCCTGAGACATTGTACACTGCAGCAGCCAAGGAAAGTAGATTTCTTGTAGTCTGTTTCACTTGAAGAGTAGCAAACTTAATCATGTGTGGTCTACAGTTTTTACTTTTCTTTAAAAGTGGCACCCATAGAGGTGTATAAAAATATTTTTCCTGATGCATTATTGCTGTTTCATATATATGACAGTCCAGCTTTCATGATAGCAGTTAAGTGGTTCTGTCTAATAAACTGTCCTCTTGATATTATGCAATCAGGACTAATTACTTCTCCATGGGATACAATCAATATCTGCAAGTCAGTACTACTAAATCATTCCTCCCATTTCTGGTATTGGGGAAGCAGGTCATAAAATGCTACAGCTTCCATCTTCAGGTAAAAACTAAACTTTGTGAACAAGAGAACTTTTTCTCTTGGTTTGCAGTGAATGAAAACCATGAGATGAAAACACACTGCAGGGCCAGGCCCTGAGTACTTTAGGTACTACATCCTTGGAGGAGCGATGCACTTAAAATAATATCCGGCTTCTGACATGCTCTTTAAAATGGATCAGCATCTTTGATCATGTATCACTTCTGAAAATATGTGGCCTGATTTTCAGACTTGGGAGAGAAAAAAAAGAAAAAAAAAGAAAAAAGGAAAAAAAAAAAAAAACAGGAATCCGGGGAGTTGTTTCCCAGAAAGATTGTTTGAAAAACTGATGCACATACACGACTTCAGTATTCACTGAATGCACTGAATTCACTGGACAGAGGTGCCTGGATGCTGCTAGACATCAAAGAAGTGTTGCCGTTCTTAGTGTGCATCAGGATGTGATCAATCAGAAAGCTTCGAGAAAGCAAAGCCCTGGCAGCCTGTTAAAAAGAAAAAAAAAACAGTGATAATACTGTAAAAGGCATTCAATAAACTATTGAACTTTCTATATCAATAGGGACAGCTACAACATAGTACCATTGATCAGCCTGCAATCCAGAATGAGGAAGAAATTTACTACATGGCCTTTTCCTGGTCCATCAATTCCACAAACTCTCACCAACTGTTTGTGACAGCCTAATGTCAACATGCAAAAGAACCAAACCATTGGTCTAATATTAGTGAAGATTAAGGTAAGGACATACACTGGTTAGTGTTTACAAACATCTCATCAAGATTTCCTTCATAAAACAGTAAGTTCTACATTTTCAAAGATGAGTGCAACAAGTCATTCACTGCCTTGTGGTTCTTAAGGTCAATGATGCCATTTGCAAGAGAAAAACCCTCTGCTTTAAACACCTCATCAGAAATAGACAGTGTCATTCAGTGGAGTTAAATGTTAATGAGTTAAATTGGATTCGGGCAGACTGCCCAAAGACATTAAGTAGCATGTATTATTTCTCTTTTTCATATGCTAAGATCTAAATAATGAATCTTTTAATTTTGGCATTAGCCTTTAGTTTTCACATCTTCAAATCTGCCTGTGCTAGATTTTCTAGTCCTTTATCTGGTCCAGGGTTATTTTTTTGACCAAACTGTTTAAAGATAAGCTAGAAAATAAGTGGATCTCTCAGCAAAACAGGTCTTTGGAAGTATTGCTGTAGTAACAAAGAGATGATATAAACCTAAGTACCAACCTTGCTAGAGTGTGTCTGTGTGTTGATGTGCATACGTGCAAAATGTCATATAAAGGTTATTGTAAAATTGAGGTCTGAGGTGCAAGTTCTCCTCTCTGCTATAACTTCACACATTCGTACTAAATTAATGAGCTTGAATAGGAATAGGGAAGGACAGAAGTCAGACTAGTCATATTACATTTTGAGAGCAAAATGTTACAGAGAAGGACATTTGTAGTTCTATACGAAGACACACAGAGTAATAAGCTATCTCCCACACAGGTAGCTGCTTGACATATTCTGGAGCAGTTTTTATTAACACTTTTTCGCCTGAAGACTAAGCATTTTCTAGTGACAGTATGTCTCTAAGTTTCCTGTGTATAACTTATCTTAATCATCTATGTCTCCCTTCTATGCAATTCCTGTTGTTCTACTGAATCTTTTTGGAAGTAGGGTGATCAAAAGTTAAAAGTTAATCTATTTAAGATATGGGGACAATGCAGATTTACACCATGGTATATAATGGTATTGTCTGTTTTCTTCTCGATTCTTTGTATAACGACTCTTAATATTCTACTTGCTCTTTGAACAGTGAAGTGATTTTTGAAGAGCATTAGTGTTTTCCACCATTTCCCCAAATGAGCTAGAGCTCATCCAGTGCTATTATAAAAGCAGCAGGTTTAAAATAAACCAAAGGCAGTAGTTTTTAATACAATAAATAAATACATGAATTAATTTTCAGAGAGGATACAACTGTAGTAATTATTAAGGATGATGGGATATAAGTTTGCCTCAGAAAGTTTGTGAGCCTCTGATTTCTGGGGACTGGATGAGCATTACAGGTAAAAGACCTGTACTTTTTCCTAACCAGCCTCACCAACCATTGAACTCAGCAGATCTTTGGCCATTATTTTAGACACTTCTCAAGGTGTATTTTTGTTTGCTTGTTTGCTTATTTGTTTGTTTTGTGCTTGGAAATCAGGGAGAATCAAAACAAACAATTCCAGTTAGAATTAGACATAAGACAATTGAAATACTTTAGCAACATACTTAAATATACAGAGGCACTTGAAAGCCAATAGCTAAGTCTATACATTGATTTGTATAGAGGTGGCAACCGTTAAAGAATGGGACGTGGTTTTGCTTACAGGTAAAGGCTACAGGACTTCCACAAGGGAGAAAGTGCTGGTACCATGACTTTTATTTTCATTCATAAGGGAGTGAGAAGCTGGAGTCCTGACTGAATAATTGATGGTGTTGCGCACAGTGTACCTAAGGTAACTGTGCAGTGA
>NW_010578544.1:42608-90163 GCF_000705375.1 Tinamus guttatus | reverse complement strand
TCAGCCCTGATGAGGCTGCATCTGGAGAGTTGCATCCAGTGTGAGGCTCCCCATTGCAAGGCAGAAATGGACTGGCTGGAGTGAGCCCAGGAAAGGGCTACAAAGTTGGATATGGGACAGGAATATCTCTCATATGAAAAGAGACCGAGAGAACTGGGACTGTTAGCTTGCAGAAGAGATGGCTCAGGGAAATCTTATCAGTGTGTATAAATATCTGAAGGAAGAGTATTTAGAAAAGGAAGTCAGATTCTTAGTATTGCCTAGAGACAAGGCAAGAAGCAACGGGCACAAACTGAAATAGGGGAAATTCTGTCTGAACATAAGAACACATTTCTTTACCGTGGGGTGGTTCTCAGGTTGCCCAGAGAAGCTATAGAATCTTCATCATGGGAGATGTTAAAAACCCGACTGGACATAGTCCTGGGCAACCTGCTGTAGCTGACCCTGCTTGACAGGGAGGAGCTGGATGAGGTGAACTCCAGAGGGCTCTTCTAATCACATGCAGACTCACAGAATGGTTGAGGTTGGAAAGGACCTCTAGAGATCATCTAGTCCAACCCCAGCTATTCTGTGAGACTGTGAAGCATATTCCCAGCCCATTCCTTCTTACTGTATGTTTCCACCTGCTTCGTTTCTTCAGCATAAAATAAAAATAAAAGAGTAGCATGAAATAATGTTAGTAGACAAATAGATATTCTGCTGGATAAATCCAATGAGAATCACGTCTGCAGATTTCCCAAAGCCAAAGTAATCTCTACTTGGGCAGTTAGGCAAGTGATATCTCTGCCAAAGGCTTCTTTTTCTTCTCCTTTTTAAATTTTATATCTATATATAATATAGATATGTGTATATATATTTGAAGAGACTGGATTCTGAAGAAATGAAATTGAATTCTATCTGCACTTGGAGCATATACACATGTAGAACTTTAGGAAGAGTTTGGATGTGACAGCTAGACTGTTGCCTGTCAGGCACATGAATACAAAGGAATGCGAAAGGAGTCTTTTCTTCTGTTTATGAGGGCAGCAGAGGGTCTGCAGCCTGAAATCACTGGTCTTTCTGTGTTTCTCAAGTTTTTTTTTTTTTTTTTTTTGGCGGTACCTATGAAACCTGTAGTGTTTCAGCAGTGTGTATTTCCTGTTGAGAGGCTGCTGATGAACTGTCAGCACTACTCTGACACTGCCCCTTCCCCAGGATGCCAAATCTTCTCAACAGAGTCTTTTGTGCAGGGAGTGGAGTACAGGTAGTGTGGGGGAAGGAGCCTTCTCTGCATCATGGCAGATATGAACTAGAGTTGGATCACAGACTCACAGCATCACTAAGGCTGGAAAACACTGGAGATTATCCAGTCCAACCCTACTGGGCAGGTTACCTAGGGCAGGTTGTCCAGGATCATGTCCAGATGGCCTGAATATCTCCAAGGTCAGAGTCTCTATAATCTCTCATGCAGCCTGTGCCAGGGTTTGACGTCCTTCATAGAAAAAAAAAAAAAAAAACCCAACACTATTTTTAAGTTGCATTTCCTGTCTATTTGAATAAGCTGAAAGCTTCTCTGCAGTGATTTGTTGCTAAAGTTAAACAGGACTCTGGCCAGCGTAAAAGGCCAAGGTAATAATACCTGCCTATCAAATGACAAATTCTGTCTGAGATGGTATAGCAAGAGGAAAAGTCATTTTTCATCAAGGGTGCATGCTCTTCTGACAGGCTTGACAAACAAAATTATTTGGTAATAAATGAGCTGTCCTTACCCATTCAATTGAATACTAGGTGGCACTTGTGAATTTAATCATTTTCATCTAGTATTCAAAGTTTTGCACCTTGTGGAAGATCTAATTTCACTGGGCTGTTGTGGAAATTGTTATACAAACAAAGCATATTAGTCATTATACAATTCTGCTCTGAAATGGACATGCATCTCCAAATGGCATGTAAATTACAGGATCTACAGTCTGAGACATATTTTCAGTAGTCTGTGGATAAATAAGTTAGGATTCAGTGAGTTTTCAGAGTCTGCAAATAGTGTCCTAATGAATTAATGGTCTTTCATTACCACCTATTGATCAACATGTGATTTCTCAGAAATGAGTTTCATTTGACATCTCCATAATGTTTTTTTATACAAAAATACCTTTTTTACACAAAAGGAATTGAAGATCTAGCTGTTATTTTTGGTACCAGATATAAGGAAAGATTGAGGATTCCATTAGTAACATTTTTTTTTCCATATTCACCACCTGCTCAAACTTCCAACATTGTGATTTGACTTTATGGTTTTTTTGTGGATTTTTTCATTTGTTTACTTTTTTGCTTTGTTAAATCTAATTTGTAAAACAGCAGTTCCGTATTTCTGTGTTCTGGAGTTGAGTTAATTCAATTGCAATATTTTGACATTTACTGGTTTTATTTCTTTTCAGATTGGATGAAACACTAGGTAATACCCTACTAGAACTACTAGCATGGGATTGTTCAGCTCCAGCTGTATTTTTCAAACCATTGAGAATGAATTTACAGGATCTGAACAGCCTCTTTGTCATACCTGAGAAAAAATGTCAAAGTTTCTGTCAAGGCTTGTATGGCTTTCCATGAAGTGATGAGTCTGGGAACCTCCAGAGCATAGATGTTGATATAAATCTTGTCCAAGCTTCCTGTAAACTTCCAGTCCTAGAAATGAGACCTGAGATTTGATTAGGGACTAAGTTCTATTGCTCGCATTTCTTGCACATTACTCAGCATTGATTTAAAATGCTTCAAAAGTCTTTAGCTTCAGGGAGGGTGGAGAGAAACTGAAAACTGTGGCCTGAAGCACAGACATCCTGAAAGTTCAGGATCACAATGCAAATAAACCCCACAACAACATAAATTAATAAGTGTGGGTTTTTTGGATTTCAGTTGTTGCATTATTTTATCTCAGACCTGATACACAATTTTGTTTTTAAACGGCAGTTATCAATAGCATTATCTCTTGCAATATTTCTCTTAATTTTTCGTATCAGAGGGATCTGGCTTTGGAATTGTGTCCTCTTCCTATTTTAGACCTCCTGCAGACCTCAATGGGCATTGAATGAAATCTGAAATACTTTTCTTTTACAGTCCAGAAACGGGGTGGGGAAGAGGGTCTAGGCTGCTAAAGTCTAGAGCTGATTTTAGATTTTAGGTATATAGAATTGATATCAATGAGAATTAAATGATGACATTCAGGATTTTCATCATCTTCTATCATCTTGTATCATTTTGTATCATCTTGAAGAAAGAAGGATATTTCGTTCTCACAGTTTGACTTTTCTGTTGCTGAGCTGAACACATTAGTTCAAAACACATAATCGAATTATTTTCTTATTCTTATAGTTCAGTTTGGTGAGCTCAGTTGGGACTGGCTTTGCCATGAAGAATGGTAAAGTGATGCCTGGTCCCAGGGAAGCAGGGGTAGTTGGGCTGCCTTCAGTCTCTAAAGTGGCCAGAGAAGGCGAAGAGTGCTAGAGCTGAGCGCTGAGTAGCATAAAATCTGCTCAGTTCTGTTTACAAACAGGAATAAGGAATTATGTTCAGTGAACAGATCTTCAGTTAGGGGTTAGAACCAGATCTTGTTAAAGGGTAAGCCCTTTTATTCAGACAGGTTATGCTGCCATCCTTAAAGTGTTACCAAGTTGTTCACAGATATGTGGTAGCTTCTGGTTTTGAATGGAGTTTTTTTCTGCTAAATTGGAGTCTATTCCATCTATTGTGGCTGTGGTACAAAAGCTCTTCCCAGGCATCTCTGAGATTTCTCACATTGTCAAGCACACTTGAAAGTCAACTGAGTGCAGCAGGCATTGGGTCTATATGTCAAAGCAGGAAAGAATAAAAGAGCCATCAGGAAAATTCATTTGCAAGCTGTAACTGTCAGTTATCATGGGGCTGAGAGCAGCACCTCCACACAAATACTTTGCTGGTGAGAGTAACGTAAGATAGAATAAAGAAAGGAGAACAATTCAGGCTGGCATAAAGCTGTACCCTTTGGTCGTTTATAGGATTATTGCATGTGCTGTGCAATATTTTGCTGCACTGCAATGAGCAATCATTTGCCCTTTGAATGTATTGAGTAATTGTCCGTGCTTTGTAATGCTATTTGGGTAATTGCCTGCCTGTGCCACAGTTTATTGAACATCTGTCTTGTGATATTTTATTGAATAATTGCTTGACAGGTGTATTGCTTCACTCAGTAGTCAGTTATTTTCCTTGATGCTGCCTAGAACTATTTCTAGGTTTGAATGGGGCGAGCTTTTTCAGGAGTGGGATCTCTGGAGCCAAATATCTACAAGTTGGTTCATGTCTTCACCCAGAGACTGCTTTATCCCATTGCAACTTCACTGTCCCGATGCTGGCACTATTGCTATTACATTATTCTTTGATGGATGACTATTTTACATGAATCTTCACTCACTTGGAAAGCAGCTCATTATTCTTCTTCTCTGTTATTGTAGCATCTGGACTCCTCACTTTTGGTGCCGTGCTTTACTGTGTAAAGGCATTGATCACACATATGACAGGCATGTTTCCTGAGTGGAAAAAGAAAAAACAAAGGAAATTCAGAGCTGTTTCCTTCATACCTTAGGTCTATGGCAGGGAGCATGCACTGCTGCTAAGAGAGGGGTATCATTCATCACTTCCTATTGACTTAAAACAGGAATCATTTGAATGGCAGTATGTGTTACAGCAGAAAAAGTCTTTCAACCTTACTTTTAGAAAAAGAGCAGTTTTTTCTAAAATGTGCTGACTATCAGTGATGCAACCCCCTGTTGCTAAGTCCTTCTTGCTGTTCCTTTCTTACTTTTTACATCTCAGAAACAGTGAACCTGAATCATCAGTATGTCATGTTTTATATGCTTATTCACCAGTATGCCATTCTTTATTTAGAAAGACCAGAGCATGAAGGAAATTATAATGCTGTTATTCAGAATTGTTAATACAATTTTGTATTTGGGATCATCAATTCAGGATTATATGGGATTTGCTTATTTTTTGAGCTCAAAACCAGAGGCTTGGCAGTGCTGTTTTTCCAGGACAAGTGTAGAAGTAAGAGCTGGTAATTATAGTTCATGCAACAAAGACATATTTGGGTCCTTAAGAGGTCTGTTACCCTCAGTACTCTGGATAAAACCTGGTTTGATCCATTAATGTGTTATTTGCCTAAACAAATGCCCTGTTAATTTTCAGTTGGGTATATTCCTATCTCTTGCTCTCTCTCTTTTCTGTTCTCTTTTAGTAGTTGCAGTGATTCGCTTCAGCGAAAACTTGCTTCTAGTGGCAATAAATATTTGGAGACGCTTATGTATTTCTGACAAATTAAGGACTATAACAGGCAGCAGAGTACTAATAAGAAAATAGCTATTTATATATTTTGAGTGGTGATGAAGTAAAACAGGCTTTCTACTGCCTGAAAGACTGTATGCAGAGGTATCCTCTGTTACATCCCTTGTAAAGCTGGAGTAGATGCTGCCTCAGATCTGAACTGATATATGGAGCAGAAAGAACAGAGTCCCTTCCTCATTTGGGGTTGTTGGTTATCCTCTACTCTCTAGGGAGAACAGCTGATGATGTCTCTTGTACAGATGGTTTAAGCAGGACCCATTTGACCTGCAAGAGTCTTATGAAGAGCTATAGGTGCAATATAAGTGTACACTTTAAGTATTGCACTTGGCCCCAGTTGTGGTGACATTGGGTTATGACTCTTACAGAGAGCTGGGGTGAGCATTCAAGGTTGGCTGGACAAGGCTCTACTTCGTTCTCTGTTTGAGGGCAATTGTAGTATGTGCTTGCCTATGTCTTGCACTAGTGGAAACAGAAGTCACCATTACCAATAATTAAACAAACTCTTTTTGTGTTAGAAAACAGCCAGAGTAACTACAGAAAAGCAAAACAAACAAACAAACAAACCTATAGATACCTACGCCTAAGGCAGCCAAACAACCTAAGGGAAACTGATACACCATGAACGAGATGCAGTGTTTTATCCCAGGAACAGTGGGCCTAGATGCAAGGACAGTTCTTTTATGAACCGAAACAATTTCTTTCATCTTTAGTAAAATCAAGAAAACTAGCAGGACTGCATGGACAGACAAGTCCAAAAGTTGCTAAAGGCCTGAAGGCAGAAAAGGGAGAAGAAGCGCAAGTTACATGCATTTCCTGGGAGACCACGCAGGCAACTCTATCTTTCTTTCTAACCTGAAAAAAACCTCTCCGATTAATGTTTTAAAAATCCCACTGAAGCGTTATTGAATATTTTATCAAGTGAGGTGATTCTCTTTTATATTTTTCTGGTAAATATTTTATTTTGTTCACATGGATTCTGCAAGTGAGAGTGGTTCCAACATTTCTTCGCCTTGTGTTATTGCTTGTATGAGCTGCCCCAGCTTTAGCTTTTGTCAGTAGGGTGAAGGAGTAAACTCCCAGAGCACTTCTTCACAATACTGCTGGAATTGGAGCTGGGAAACTCCACCAGGCCACCTAGTCTTGCACCTTCAAATATCAGCTTTCAAAACATCTCAGTTTATGGGATTTCAACCACTGCCCATGAAACACTGCTGCCAAATCTTAGTCTATCCTTTATCATAACCTTAGCAGGAAAAGAGAGAGAACTAATACAATACCAAAATATTCCCAGAAAAGTGCATTAAGGTCTGTCAGGTGAAATCCAACTTTTTCCTGCCCAGAAGCTTCAGTTAACTTCTATAAATTCAGCTTAATCTAAGTCCATGCCTGCCTGTCAGTTCTCACTTTGGGAATGCTTTGATGCAGCCATGAGTTGCCATATGGATGTTGCATTGATCCTGACCATGGATGTAACACTTACAGTTTCTGTATTTTAACTTGCTTGTTAGTGACAAATTCTGCCTAATAGCAGCGAGATGTATAAAATGGCATAAGCATGGAAATACTCAGAGAGTTTAAGTGTTAAATGTCTACTCTTTATGGGCATGAACAGACTCACAGACTCAAGTCAGCCCCTTCAGTTCTCCTATTATATGCAGGGGAGGTTACATACAAAAAAAAAAAAAAAAAAAAGGGTGGCCTGCCTGAGCTCCCAGGTGTGTTCACTGGCCCACCCATTAGTAAGAGGAGGATGGCTTATGGCTCACCCCTTCGAGCAAATTAACTGCCATCCGCAGGCCTTAGTGGAGCAGAGACCTGAGAGAGATGCCTAAGAGTCAAAGACTTCAGAACAGGATCCTAGACACCCAGCTTGAGAGGTAGAAATGTTTATAATTGTCCCCTAAACATCTGTCCTGGCTTTAATGAGGGCCTCTCAATCCACTCATGATCTCAAACACTCTGACACAGATTGGTCCTTCAGCGCTTACAGTACTTGTGCAGAAGAACACCTAGCGGAGTTTCATGGGACTCAAGTCCATACTTCTTACCATGTGGGCTCTGTCTTACCCAGATAAATCTTGGCACATGATCAGACCTTTGTGTCTAGTGTGTGTGGCTGTGTGTGTATAATGTTCAGTTCAAGACAAAAAAAAAAGTGGGAACCAGGCTAATATTTTGACACATTCCTCTGCTTCATATACCACCAGCTCCCACACATACTTAGCATCATTAGACACTGGTGGATGGACCACTGCTGCTGTAGCACCTGTAAAGAAAAGGCTGGATGCATGCCATGATACATGTGGTTTACTCAAGTCTGAATCCCAGTTTTCTTTAAATGGCGTGAACTAAGTTTCTCTTTCAGGATGAGAAATCTCAAGTGAATGAAAAATTGTTTTAGCATTTATGGATTTTTTTTCATTGCTTATTTTTTAATACCTCTATAAAGAGGTTCATTTTTATGTCACTTTCAAAGATTGTTGCCCCCAAGTTTCTACTCTCAACTATCCTATTTGTGAAAGTACATGTCAGTGGAGGTTTAGTAAGAAGTGGCTGAGAAGCAGAGCTCAATAATGTTCATATCCTTACCTTAAGAAATAAGACATGTTTTGTGATTATTAAGTACAAACTAAGGTTTTAGTGTAAAAAATGAAAGAAAACAATGAAAATAAATTTACTGGTACTCCTTTAGCTAATATAAAGTGCTGAAATTCTCCATCTGAGATCTCAAAAGTGCAATTCAAAACTGTACGGAAAGAGGCTAGTAGAAAATAGAGCCATAACATTCCCAATACAGCTACCTTTTAAAAAGCTAATTTAAAAATGTGAGTGAAATCCAAGTCCCTTTATCAGTATGAAAATATATGGAAATATATTCAATGCATTTGTAGTATAGGAAAGGTTATATTTAATGTTATATGGTCTTGGCCTTTAGATGAAATTTGCATTTGGTTCTCAATGTCTCTGTGAATGCTCTACTTCCTGTTCCAAACCCTTTCTAAATCCTGAAGCATGCACACACTGCTGAAATACTGAACATTTTATACAGCTGCTGAAAACTTTTAGTGATTTTATAAAATTAATTATTGTTCTAAAGTGAAATTTTGAATTTTGTATCCAGTGGGATTTTGATGGGAATAGACTTTTTCAAAACTGAGACAATCCTATGCTCTCATCTACCAGAGCGTATCTCCTCCTTTCAGAAGCTTTATCCTAGCTTTTTCTGAGTACATCCCGAAGCATAGCCTAAAAAAAAAAAAAAGAAAAAAAATCTACCCTAGACCCTATGATGGGTCCATCTTAGACTATAATAGAATGCTTGATGTTTCATTTTGTGATCCCTGTGCTGCTGAAATGTATTTAATAGTATCAGCCACTTATTCAAGACTCACAAAGACTCACATAAGAAGAGAACTGAGGTACTTGTTTTAAGTAGCTGGCCCAGGCTTTCTGGGAACTTACAATGCATACCAAGAAAACCTTTTCCATGCTGCCCCACATGATGCCCCACAGTGTCAGTGGTCCGAAGGGGCCAGCTTCTCACACAACACGCAAACCCTGACCTTTCATTTCAAATGCTAATGAAGGAATGAACAACTTGCCCAATTCTAGCATTGTTCTTTCCAGATCACACATGTGAATTGTCTCACCTCAGCTCTCTCGGCTGGGCTACTATGTGACTGCTGACTTTGTACAGTCAGTTACCTGGGCAGTTTTCTTGCACAGTGTATATTTCATCTGTATACCACATGCCTTAGTGCAAATGGGTGAGACTGACCACCCACTCCATGTCAGAATGAACTCAGAGCAGCAATAAAGGTCAGAAATGCCCTGCTACTTGTTGGAGAATGCTATTTACAAAATAGCTACTCCATGTCTTAATGCCATCGTCCTAGGACTCCTATAAGACATCTTCAAAGATGAACCTAAGCTGAAACTTTGTAACTCCTATAGATTCATAGACCTATATTCACAGACCCATATTGGCTTTGTATCACACTGCAGTTCCCCATGCTGTGAATGTCTGTGCACAATTGCATGTTCCAAAGTTTATTCCTTCATTTCTAATTTCTTTCTTATCTTTCACTCCCTCTGTCTTCCACAGAGTTTAATAAACTTATTTCCAACTTCATCTTAACACCACCTTCTCACTCAAGCACCTTCTCACTCATAACGAACACACTCAAGCCCAAAACAGTCATCCTCAACTCTTATTTAGGATAAAAACCAGCAACCTCTGCTTCAGATGTTAAGAAAGACTTGTATTCTTTAAGCTTTTCTGCTTTCGGATGACAAGCTGACCATGAGGCAGTAGTGTGCCCTCGTGGCCAAGAAGGCCAATGGGATCCTGGGGTGCGTTGAGCCCCTCCAGCAGGTCGAGGGAGGTGATCCTGCCCCTCTACTCAGTCCTAGTGAGGACACATTTGGAATATTGTGTCCAGTTCTGAGCCTGCCAGTACAAGAGGGATGGGGATCTACTGGAGAGTCCAGCGCAGGGCTACAAGGATGATCAGGGGCCTGGAACATCCGCCCTGTGAGGAGAGGCTGGGACTGTTCAGCCTGGAGAAGAGAAGGCTGAGAGGGGATCTGATCAGGGTCTATAAGTACCTCAAGGGAGGCAGTGAGGAGATGCTGCTGGCCTCTTTTCAGTGGTGGCCACTGACAGAACTAGAGGAAATGGCCAGAAACTGAAGAATCAAAAGTTCCACAGGAGCTTAAGGAAAAATTTCTTTAACAGTGGGGGTGACAGAGCGCTGGAACAGGCTGCCCAGAGAGGTTGGGGAGTCTCCTTCTCTGGAGATCTTCAAAACCCGCTTGGACGCAGTCCTGCGCCATGTGCTCTAGGTGACCCTGCGTGTGCAGGGGGGTTGGACTAGATGACCTCTAGAAGTCCCTTCCAACGTTAAGCATTTTGTGATTCTATGATTCTGTGATTTTTCCCCTATCATATCAGTAGCAATGACTTTGAATAAATGGTACTGACCAATTTCTTAATTTTTGGTGCTAGAAACTGAGACTGGAGGATCAGGAATCACAATGAGATTAGGCAGTGCATCTATTCACATACAAAGTTAGCATTCTCTATAATTTGATAGTCCCAGGTCTTTTATTTTAGCATTCTCTATAACTTGATAGTCTCATGTCTTTAGGTTTTCCTGCGTTTTTGGAGCTATTTGCCCATTTGTCTTGGACAGCCTTCTGAACGCATGTAGACATATGCAGATGAACACACGGTAGTCTTAGCATGCCTGTTCCACACTGTCCTTCTTAATTTTTATGCCAATGCCAGAGCAAATTAGAGGACATCTCCCTGAAAAACAGTGGCTGGATTATCTGCCAACAGAAAGCACAATGCATCATTCTACGGCAATCATTTACAGAACTGTACAGCACATCTATTAAAGCATTTTGATGCATTTTCTATCCATCTGTGATCAAGTTACTCTACTCGATTAAATAAAGATCTTCAGTCCTCTTTAGAATTAACATTTTGATAACCAGCATCATTAGTGCAAGGAAGTTAGTGAACAACTATTTTAGACAACAGACTGTGTCACTGGTATTGTACTTGGGTTTGCTTGCCACTCATGAAAAGAGAGGTGTTCACTGTGTGGAGGTCTCAGCTCAGAATCCATCCAAAATTAAAATGAGAAATTCATCAAAATGTCTGAAATGAAATGTGCTGAAAAGCTCAATTGGGGAGTGTCCAGAGAATTGCATAATGACTAATGTAAGTCAAGAAAAAAGGGGAAAGAATCCATATTTTATAAATGTAAGCTGTGATTACATAGTTGATAGCCCTAATTGAATAACTTGATACATATTCCCAATATACATACTCATCAGGAACACATAAGTAGTATAGAGCTTATATACTAAATCCTGCAAAGCTATTTACAAAATGTATTACTTGTCAAGGCAGTCATATTTGCTGAAAAATGCAGACATAATTTAACTATTCTGAAAGCAATTCACTTGAAATCTGTGCCTTGTTTTAAAAGAGATAGGAACATGGAGGCCTAACATCACCAACAAAAACTGCTCAACTCTCTAAAATCTTTAGTCTGAAATGAACCTCTGTCTTCTCAAGTTTTTGTCCTTCTTATGAAAACAAGAAAAAAGAAAAAAACCTAACCTCCTCCAAACCCCAGTCCTCTGAGGCACTTTACTTTGGATTGTTCCAGGATGAAGGATTACCAGGCATCATCTTCCCTCTTCCCTACATGTTTTGTTTTCCTTCTCCTGGCAGGCAGCACTGCATCCTGCACTCTGGATTCTCCAGCAATCAGCCTGTCAGTTCCTCCTTTTCTGGTGTGAATCCTTGGTCTTCTTCCATCTGGTCTGCCTTCTGCTCCCTTTCACAGTTGTCTCTATATTATCCCTGTTTCTTCTTAGCCTCCTCTCCTCTGCTATATTTTCTTTTTGCTATCAAGCTTCTTTCAGCTGCCACTTTGTACCCCACATGTACCTAGCAAATCTTCAGCATCCTCTCTCTTATCACTGCCCTTTCTTGGATATCTGTGCCTTAGCTACAACTTCTTCTCTTTGTTGCTTTTGCACTAGAGAAAAAACAAGCAAACAAACAAACAAAAACTCAACAAACCAAGCCAAACAACTTCCCATAAAAATTCCTACTTGCAATTGTCTGTTTATAGCTTGCCTTTCAGGGAGCTTCAGCTCGTTGCTACCACTATAATGATTTTTTTCTTTTTGCAGGTGACTGCATATTTACTTGACTCTGCACATCTCTCTGACGTGTCACCCTGTCCAGACATGACAGGTTTTTTAGCATCGGACAGAAACTAGGAAAGGGGCTGTTGCTTCAGTATCTGCTGTTCCCTTCTCTGCTGTTTGATGCATGGCAAAATAACACATCTGAAGAACGCTGTGCTGTTGGAGTTGGTTGCCAATTTGGAAAAAGTACTCATGTTAAAGAACTGCTGCTGCATTGAGAAAGTACCAATGTTATTATTAAATGTTCTAAGGCTGTGTAGATATTTGGCTGGATGAGAACTAGGCCCTCATGTCATTGGAAAGATATTAAGAAATTAGGAGTAAAAAAAAATAAAACAAGCAAACTCCCCAAAACAGCTCATCAGTGGCAAATCTTCTCCTGTTAAAGCTCAGAAGAGCTTTCCTAGCCATAACACTGGTTCACACCACACAGTGGCCTACTACTAGTACTTAATTCCCTAAAGAGAACGGAGATAACTTTATAACTAATAGGCATATGCATCCTTCCAAAAAATAGTGAACTCTGATACCTCTGAACTATGATTATCTCTGACAATACAGAATGTGTTCACAGGCTCAGTGTTCTTAGAAGAGCTAAAAAAATCACTAGATGCTAGAGAAAAAGGCAGAATGCTATTAAAAATGCAGCCCTTTCACTCCATATTCAGTTGTCCCCCTTTTAAATTCACTGCAGAATAGGCACCTGGCCTGTGTCAGGGGGAAGTGTGGCTAGTGTAGCTAACATTATCTTCACAAAAGTGAATCAATCATATCCATTTCCTTTTGTTTGCTCACTCTTTCACTTTTCCCAGTCTTCCTCTCTCTTGGGAATCTGGCTGCTGCACACACTTCACAATTGCATGGATGTTTTCCTAGTGTCAACAACATATAAGCTGCATGCTTGCCAATGATGATCCATGCAGTGCAGCAGAGCAACGTTTGCAGAGGGGAATATCACAGCAGCAGTAAAAAAGCTGATTTTCTTTTTTTCACACTTTCTCTTCTTTTGTTTACTTCTCTCTTCCTCTCTTTCATTGCTTCCCATTTCTTTTTACACTGATGCAGTGTTCATATAGGAATACTTCACAGACAAAAAGAAACCCTGTTATAGCCACCAGGACAGACTTCTCAACTGTCTCAATTTTTTATCCTAAGTTCTTCAGTGTGCCTGGCTTTTTAACCCCACTGTATCACAACACAGCCTTTGAATCCCTTTGCAGGGCTGTCATGCTCCTTACCTTGCCTTCATGCTACTTCGTCCGTCCTCTACCCAGCTTCTCTTTTTTCTCTTGGCAGACTCCTTTCCTGACAGCACTTTTTAGAGTTTGTAGCAACATGAAGGTTCATGATATGAATGTAATTGCACTTCACAAAAAGCAGTGTGAGAAACTGGGCCTGTATTTGGCACATAAGATTGGCTGAAAAGGGACCAAGGAAGGGATACAGATATGGCTGTTATCTGTTACCCTCGCTGCTGAAAAGAAAGTGGGAAATGTTCCTTTTGGACCCTTCAACTTCCTGTCTGGATTAAGAAAGAGCAAAGTCATCCCAGGTGGCATGCAGGTCAAAAGATGGGTATCCTACAGGAGACCTGGGCTTTCTCTATTGATCTCACACTGGGGAGAGACTGCCCTATGCCTGCACTTGAAGACAGCCTATTGCCAGCCAGGTCAACTGTTATTCAAGAAACCTGTTGTCCTTTCACTGGCAATGATAGTGAGGTAAATTTCTGCTTCTTCAAATGCTTTCTTATCATTCACAATTTTGGAATGAGTATGTAGAAAAATATATTCACCTGTGCAAAGGAAAGCTCACCATGAAGAACATAGTTAGGGCATTGCCTGCATATTGTGTGATACAGGCATGGTGTCATGGATGGGTGTGTTTTCATATTCATGTTCCACTGTAGGCTAAATGATGCTGTCACTTTTGTCTGCGTTACTCATAAGAACTTTAAAGTTAAACAGAAACCTAGCCCTAAACTCGTCTGTCTCCATGACAAAGAAGTACATTTTGGCTGCAACCGGTTATAATCTGTGATAAAATAATGAAGCAAGAAACAAAACCAAATATGAGTGTTACCACATTGTCAAAGGAGTGAGTTTATGCAGGCAGTCTATTATGGGAGGATGGTGGACTAACTCTTCAAGTTCTGAAAAACAGATTCAGAGTTGCCCATGAACAAACTCACCTTCCCTCTCTGCTCTACCTCGCTGAACTCATATCCCTGATTTTGGGGGAAAGCTTGATGGAAAGCCTCCTTCTTCCGAGCCCTAGGAAAGTATGTGGCCACATGTGGGCCTTGCTCTATGGCAGATGGCAGCTAATGTCTGGCTGGAGGGAGCCCAGGGAGCGGAGGCTGCTCGCAGCATGACCAGACCCCTGTTTGTGCTGGCAGCACCTCATTTGCCTAGTGCCTCTGGCTGATTCCCAGCATATATGTGGCAGCAGTTCATCCTCATACATGAGTCAAGCCCATTTTAATGAGGTGTCCCTGCTCCCACCCACCTTTACCTGCTCTATGTTTGCTTGGAAGAACCTGTGTGATTGCTATGACTACTGCTTTGTAAGCATTGGTTTTAAAAGGCCTCTTTAAAGGAGACAAAATTATGGCTTTGAAGGTGTATTGTGAAGGGGGATGCAGCACTGGGCAACCACTTAGGTCACTTGGGTCGGTATAATAAGGTGCAGCCTTTTAAATACTTCTGATATATTCTTAGCAATATTCTTAGCAATTTTACGGCATGGGATAACCAGTCCTCTATTTCTTTACCCTGTGATTGGCAGGGCTATGTAATTGGCCCAATGGTTGCTGGAGACCCTCCATGCCATATGTACATACAAATTATCCTTTTTGGTGTCCTGTAGAAGTACAGAAATAGAGGGGGATTTTGGCTGGCTAGTTTGAATTTTGCATCATGTATTATCTTGATTTGACCAGTTGAGATTTAGGGTTGAAATAGCTTGTGACTGCACCTGAAATTTCAGTGGAGTTGCAGTTGTTGCTTCTTGTAGCTGAATCTGGAAAATCCCCTTCTTCCCACCTGGGTATGCCTGGATCCTGGTGGGGAGTGTGATCTAAAGCACTTGAAGTTCAGTGCCACAGGTTGCCTCTTACTAAGCAAACAGCAAATGATCTCTCAAAGCCTTTTTGATCACTAGTTTCCAGAGAGGGATCATCACTTCATAATGCTTCCAGCTAATAGAACTTCTCAGTTAAAAGTGTCCTAACCATGACAAATCTACTTGAAAATATGCTTTAAACAATTCCCGAAAAACTAATATCTGAAATAGCTAGGATTTGCAAAAGCAATTTAAAAAAAGTCCCATGTGAAATCTGAGAGAAGGCAAGACCTCACTCCACACATCTCAGCAAAAATGTTCTCTTGGCTGTGGAGCCTCCACAAATTGTTCCCTCAAATCAAAATCAAAGGAGACAAAGCACGCCAGGAAAGAAATGGCAATTAGGGAGGGAAGTCTGTAATGGCAATCGCTGCATGTGTAAATTAGCCCTGCAGCTGCAGAGAAAAGCAGAGTTGTTTGCTCCTTACATTTTAACATCTGACCGTATGTTACCATTACAATTATTTCCTGATTTTTTTTTCCAAAAGAATAGTATTTGCTGTAAATTGCTTTAGTTCTGTGGATCAGCACTGATTCATACATGCAAAAAAGTGTACACATCACTGTCACTACCCTTGTCTCATTTCACAGTCAGAACGGATATAACAGAGGTTCACTGTTGTAAATCTGCCTGATTTACAAGTGCTGTAATGGATATTGAATCAAAGACTTATAGGCATCAATTACTCAGAGGGCATACGTACTTCAAGTGCTCTTCTCTTTCAACAGATCACCTCCTACATTATCCCTTTTGACCACTAATTGCTGAGAGTAGTTCTGAGTTAAATAACCTGTGGGGAAAGAATTATTTATAAAGGATTACAAGTCTATGACTTTGATGAATTTTTTAATGCAGCATAGACAAGAATGCTAAACCCTGGAGGAGGCAGTTGCGTCTTTAATCGCAACGTGAGATGCATTTACTGTAAAAGGTGACACAGAATATTGCGAATATCAAATGCACAATATTCTTTTTGTACTTGGCTGAAACTAATGAAATCTTTGAAAATACTGAGAGGCAAATCCATGTAGAAATATGTTTGCCCCGAAACCGCAAGTCTGTAGAGCTTTCCTGCACACGTCTCATGTCAAGCCCTTCTGTCATGAGAAGTGGGTATATGTGTGTGTGTGTGCATATGATGGAAGGAAAAGCCAGCTCAAACTTGGTTTTCGTATGGCTGAGATCAACTCTCCTGATCTCCTGTTGCTTCCTGCTGGTAGGCTGTCAGAAAGAAGGCTTTTATTGAATGATTTTTTTTGTTTGTTTTTAAGGATAGGTTTGTTCTGAAATTTAAGGAGTTTTATCATCCATCAGAGTAAGAATTTTAGTTGGTATAAATTAGCTTACAGCTGCTGAGGACTTTGGAGCTTCAGTGCAACAGATCCTGGACCCTTTTGTATGAGAATGCAATGATGGAAAACTTACATAGCAAGGTAGAAAAAGAGAGAAAATGAGAGAGAGGGAAGAGTGAACAATTTCTTCCCTTAGAGGCAAAAAACGAGTGTCTCCAACATTTAGCACTTTGAAGAATGGGGAAATATTTGCATGAGACTGAGTAGCTGATGTGGAAACAAAAATAATCAGGGCAGCTGGTCCTCATTCAGTAACCAGTTGAGAAGAGCAGAGATGGAGTGTGTGGATCTGATAACTGTGGGGATCGTTCTGGGAAACTTCCTGTCAGGTTAACCATGGTGAAACTTCAGTCTGCAACTCCACTATCATCAGCTGTGGAGCTTGTTAGGATCCCTGTCATGCTGAAAGACTTGTCACTCAGAAACAAGAGAACGTTCCCTTGGAGGATGCAGAGGTAGGCACCACAGGTGGTTTACTGAAGTTTCCCTGAGGTACCTGAAAACAAATATTCAGGTGAACTTCAACAAATTTAAGAGTTTAGAAAAGTTATACAAACTCAGAGTATGATATGGCTTCCTCTTAAAACTAGGCATTTGTGATGAATTCCATTTTGAGATAAGTAGAGCTGAGAAATGTTTTATGAAATTTTGTTTGAAAGAGTTGCTCTTCTGTATCCACCACTTTCTATGAGGCAGCATCAATTCAAATTATTTTTACACTGAAGTTTTGAAAATATTTTTAAATAATTTGAGATTTCATCTTATTTGTGTCAGGAACATTTTAATTCACCTAGAAGCTCATGCCTAAAGGGAAAAGTCCTTCCTCTGTTATTAATTCATCTGATAAGTGAAATTCAAGGTTTGCCCCATGAATAGGAAACTTAGGGCTTGACAAAGCTCTCTCCTAATATTTCTTACACATCTATCTTCCCTTTCTGTAAGTTAGTCTTTTTTTTTAACAGAAAAAGGCTCCATTACAAATGCAACCAACTTCTCTTCTAAATATTAAAGCACAAAAAAAGTTTGAGTTGTTAGACTGGTTTCATTTTTAACTTACACCCTCAGATCTGTCTGGTAGATCATCTGAGTAGCAGGTGGCACTGGTAAAATGTGTTTTCCATATGTTCTTCTATAAACTGGACCCAGCAGAGTGATAGCTACATTCCTGTGCATTTAGCCTCGACCTGTCCTACATCTATTCCCAGTTACATAATTTAACAAGTAATTACAGGGGGATGGTAGTTAGCCTCGAGTTCATTTTAGATGGAACAGTTTCTCTGTTCCTATGGGGTTGTTTCCATATTTATATAGCCAGTATTTGTACTCTTGGTTTGAAGCAATTGCATTCTTACCATGCCCCGATGAGCCTTTCCCAGTGCCATTGTAGCCATGAAAGCTGGAAACTGCGAGTGTTGCAGGTGGTGAGCAGCAGGGTTTGATTAATCCAAATTCCATTTTAGCATTATTGAAAAAGGGCAGGGCAAAAGGAATGTGATGCAGCTGAGTGTCAAACGTACTTAGAAATACTGCAGCTATGGGGATGACGATGGTATGGGTCACGCAGTAATTACTTCGAGCCAAGAATATAAAGTGAGACCATACCAGAGATTTGTCAGAGATCATTGCGTTAACTCAGGGTTATATAAGCTCAGTGAGAAGGCCACACTGTCAGGTAAGTTAAGTGACTTTTGCTCATTGCTACATTAAAACTTCTTCGGAACTATGCTGAGTTGCAGGCTGTGGACATAGAATATAATACATGGGAATGACATGAATTTGCTGCACAGATCTGTATCAGAAGATTGTCCTCTCTTCATGCATGCAGAAAAACAACTACGGGCTGCAAATTATGCCACTGGAGGGAGAGTGAGGATAAAATTGTGACTTTCAGAAATAACAATGACAATTTCATCTTTTCCTATTTGCAAATAATTCAGTGGTTTGGGATTTTGATTTGAGTTTCTTTGCCAGATCAATTTAATTCTGTATTTCTTAATTTTCAAGACCCTTTAGTTGTCTGTGTTGTAGCCTAATAATTCCCTATTGCACTTCTGTGCAGTAAGGAGGTTTCGTTGGTGCCATTTCACAGGGGGCTGGTAGAGGGAATGCCTTTATTTAGATGTGGAACAACATATTTTGGTGAAACTGAGAACAAGATTTTATTTCTCTAGTATATGAATTTCATCTTTTCCATGGGAGGGAGGTAATGGTAGAAGTAAGTTCCAAATAACACTGTTCATTTCTGTGTTGTTTTGTCCAGAAATTCTGATATCAAAATCCCCATACCGAAATGCTTCAGTTGAGTTATAAAGCTCAAGTACTTGCTGTGAAAACATACATACTCTTGGGATCTGAAACACTGGCCCAGAATTTTGTCTAACTGCCAGAAGATTAAAACTGTTTTTAAAAGCACTTTTTTATAAAACTTCTCCCCATTTACCATCTGCAAGTAACTCTTTGAGCATCAAGAGCCCAAAGTGTGATAGTACATGTGAGCTCAGCCCAAGGCCTGGAAATGCAGGGTTACAAAGCACATTTGATGTACATTTGATGTAGTCCTTGCACGCGTTTCTGAAACTGGCCAGGGCAGCGTAACCTTAGTTGCCAAGGCCTCGTGCCCGGGGTGTGAGAGTGGCATGCCCATGGCTGGAAGGCAGGAAAGCACATAGGACTGTTCCCGACACTTCGTCTGGATCACGCCACCCTATTTTGGGGTGGGATGAGTGTGGGGTGAGCCTGGTTGTGCCTCAGGGCAGCAGAACTGCCACATATTTTGTGCAGTAGGTGAGGATTAGGAAGGGCGCTCACACCCTTTCAGGCCTGGCATTCCTCCTGGGGTGCTTTTCTTGCCTTAAACAGGTAAGCTTTGCAAGTAAATGCTGAAGAGGCTTGGGGATGCTGGGCAGCTTTGGGGTTTCACAGCAGTGAGGGGAACAGGAGGAAGAAGCTATTTTGCAGGAGACATTTTCACTGGTGGTTGGCCTCATGTTTTTTGGCAACATCCTTGACAAAGACCTGGTGTGGTACGAAGTGGCTCCTCTTCTCTGAGCTGCCCTGTTCCCCATAGCAGAGTGTCCCTTGTGCCCCCACATTGCTGCTGTCTCTCATCTGCACTGACCAGGGCACAAGATTACACTGGGTAGGTACAGTCATTTCTTTCTGGGTTTGTGTTCAGCTGCAGCTGCCTGCCAACTAAGTTGGAGAGCAGCCTGTGCGCTGGCACACATATAATCACAGCACAGATCAGCAACCAGCTTGTCTCTTTTTTAAAGTATGACTTTTAACTAGCTTATTTTCATTTTGTTGATACCTTCTTTTCCCGTTATCTGGTTCCAGAGGCACATATTTATGGCTGTCTGCACACGTACTGTGAGAAGGAGAATGAGGAAGCTTTTAATAGGCACTACTATGCTTACCATGTAATGTATCTTATGGACATTTGTTCCTCTTAATTAGCAATAACACTGGACTCATTATTAAAGCAGCTGCTTATATAGGACAGGACTCCTGCAATGTGATCCCTGAAGATTGTTCAGAATCACATACCTGTGTGTGGACACGCAAAGATCCTGTCATGCTTCTGCAAACCAACCTGATGTTGGTGTGTCCCAGTACTTCGCCGTTATGTCTCAGTGATCCTCTCATGTAAGATTCATTTGCTGCCCTTCTCCTCCCTAGGTGTGGAACATCTTCCCATCCTTAAAACCCCAAAAGAGAGAGTCAGTGCCACCCCACCACCAGCATAGCCACAATGGACCCTTGTGAGCCATGGAGCGGCTGTGGCTGGCAGGGAGAAGGGATGAACTACTGTGGGGGTTCATCTCCTTCCCAGTTCTCTTACAGCTGAAAGAAGTTAAATCAAACCCTAGTAGGTGTCAAGTCCTGGGGATCTTTCTTCATAAACATAGATATATGCGTCAAGTAGGAACCCTGCACACTGCACACAGCTTTCCCAGGGAACGAGGAAAGAAGTGAGGGCCTGATGATCGATGAATGTGCTCCACAGGCTAAAGACCTGCTGTATTAAAAGCAAAACCTCAGCTTCCTTGCCTTTCAGAAGCTGATGCTACCCAGGAAGAGGTAAAAACTCCCATCCAGGGGTATTTTCTGCTTAATATGCATACATATGCATGCTCAGGGGTGCTGGCAGAATGGTTACAGGTACTCCAGAACAAGTGATTGCCTCAGAGCTTTAAAATACAGGGAAAAACAAAAAGGACAAAATAAATGGAGAATGATTAAAAAAAAAAAAAGCTCATGAAATGTAGCTGGTGAAAATGTAAAAGAGCATTTAGTCCAGGAGTGAATGGCAGGGTTTCACCAGAAGTCTGTTTATCTGAAACCCAAGCTATCAAGTTGAAATGCTGATTTCTGTATTTCTATTCATTTCAACTTTTTGCAGTCATTAGCACTGATATAATTATACAAACAAAACATGTGGACACTGTCAGCAAAGTGTGACACTTGAATGTCTCATTTTGATGCATGCCAACTAACTGGAAATCTCCTACTGAGGCAAGAGAAGGCTCGTGTACTGCCTGGGCATACTGGGGCAGGATGTGCACTGTGGAGGGGACTGATCCAGGGTCCCTACTGCTGGGACTGACCTATCCAAATGAATCCCGGAGCTGCTAAAGAAAAACCAGACACCACAGCTACTCCTTGGCTTGTTGGCTGTATTTTGTAAGTGCTAACTACTGACCCTGTGAGGATGCAAAAGAGTTGGGAAACCCAGCTGGACAAATATCTCCTTACAGAGTAAAGTACATGAATGCCAGACAGGGGAAGGCATTTGATAAAATGCCAGCTATGCTTTCCACTTTGCTGTACACAGAGAAAACAAACAAAATGTGCTACACTTTTTCACATACTATTTCCCCTATTATTACAAGCTATAACTCTTATTTTGAGTTAATTTTTTTCCTGAATTCATTGCTAAAAGCCAAAGAGATGACACATTATAGACTACAAAATCTCTGCTGTTTAGAGCCAATTTTGCATATTCAATTCTGTATGTGAAAAGATTTTAAAAACAGTGAGATTGATCTATAGATTATGAGATATAAGAAAGAAAAATATAAAATTGAATTATTTAATTTGTATTCTGTTTCCTTTTTTTACTCTTTGTGGAGATTAAAAAAAAAGAGTTTGTTTTCTTTTTCTTTCCTGATCACAGGGCCCAGAGTTATTTTTAGTAAGAAAATTGGGATGTTCGTGCAATCTGAAGACACTAAATTCAGGCTTCAACTAATGTCTATCTCTATATATACATTAGTTTTTGTCAGTTGTATATGACTATATATCTAGCTTTCAGAACACAGAGTTATATACTTTGATATACATCAATCTATCTCTATAACAAGATGGGCTCTGAAAGCATTATGGATTGGTAACACTTGATATTCATCATCCACTTAGAAACAAAAAAAGGACATTGTTCTGGTCTACTGGCCTCAGTCTGGTAATGTGGGACTCATTATATTCAATCATTTTCAAGAGGCTCTTAAACGGTTTCTTTTCACGGATCTTTAATTAAGCCCTTTCTATGAAGAATAGCAGTAGAGCCCTCAGCCCCTTACAACATGCCTGTAATCCTAATGTCACTCTCAAGGTCCTCAGCTTTCCTAGTCCCTATGTACTACAGAAATATAATCTATCATAGTGCAGATATGTAAGTAATATGGCAGGTATTTTAGAAGCACAGATGAACTAGAGGAAGGCTAATCGAATTTGACAGCGTGACAGAAATGCCACTGCACAAGGGCATCCATCGTGCTACTGTGAAGGGAAATGGTCGCTGAAGGAAAATACTGCTTTGATGGATGTAATTTGGTAGCAATTCACAAAACATGATCATGTGCCTCCTTAACTGAAAGGCAATTGACAGAGTTCTTGACATTTTCATTATGGGAGCTGTCAGGAATAATCTGGAAGTGGAAAGAGGCTTATTGGAAACTGCCTACTTGTCTTCTGTAATCTAATACTCTAGTAGTAGGGTCAGGTCATTTTTTTCGATGCAGCCTCTAATCACCTATTGGTTACTACTTTTAATTGCAGATGAGCTGCTGGGATGTATAGAAATCATCCTGGGGAAAAAATGAGTGGTTACAGTAGTGTTGTACTGCCAAAGTAGCAGTGATTCCCCCCAGCCACCACCACCCCCCTGGGAATGAAATGGCTGTTAAAAAAAAAAAAAAAAAGATGCTGAGCCTGTTGCATGTAAGGCTAAAGATGTGGTTATGTCATAAGACATATCTATGAAAAAAGGCAGGAAAATTGCCTTGGAAGTTTTAATTGTGGCTTTTCCCATTTTATAGCTGCCCTTCAGCAGTTCTATCTGGTTAGATAGGTTTATAGCTATAGATACACCTATTTAACTGTACATACATGTATATATATAGCATAAATGCACATATAGATGTATATAAAATGTATATTTAGATCAGTTTTTTTTTTTTTTTCATACATCTCACCGGCCCCTTGAGAGAGCACATTGGTAGGAGAAAGCACCTTGTTCTAGAGCCGCACATGATCCCTGGAACTATTCTAGAGAGATAAATAAAGGAAATAAACCTTAATGTCCTCAAAGTCAGGATCTCATGGCCCACCGTCTTCCTCAAGAAGCTACAATTCTGCCTTGATTTCATTCAACAAATTACGCTGGGTTCTCTGAAGGCCAGACCCGACGTCTTGCCAGCATCTTGGCTGCTGCATTTTTCACCATGGATGGAGTAGCTGTGGAAAGCCTGGATGTTCATAGCACAGAGATGTCCTAATGGATCCTGCAAGGTAGAAGTGCAGGGGTACAGCAGGAAGTGAAAAGGAAGTGAGCCAAAATCACTGTTCTCACCAAATGCAATGCTCTATATAGGATGCATCAATCTAAAACAGAGATGCATAGAATGACCCTGCAAATAGAATTGGTGCAATTCAGAAAATGACATTAATTTGTTGGGCCCAGGCTTTGTGTGTCACCATCACTGTAGTCTCTTTTCATCTTCAGTTCTTGCTCCTCTTGGCTATTTGCTATAAAGAGGTTTATTTAGAGAGAGAAGTAGAACGAAAAGTATATGCACTCATTATTTAGTGATGGACACTTTTGCCCTGGGAGTAAATGGGCAAGAAGGATTCTGATGGCAGGGTGAAGTGAATTAAAGATTGGAAAAATTCCTAAATTTGGCTAGCACTTTATGATCTAATTTACCTAGCTTTGATTTTAATGTCAGTGACTTACTTCCTGCTCCATTTTTATTATTATTATTATTTTGCCTTTCAAATTCAATTGTCTGTGTATTAATTTTCACACTTCTGGAGCCAGCATTACTGTAAGATCTAATTTAGGGTTCATATTTCTTTGGAAAATAAGAGACCATTTTGTGAAGTGAAAGAAAAATCGAGGACAATAGCATCTTTGAAATAACATACTGGCAAGAGCATTTCTCTTCCAGGACTTCTTATGAAGGGGCTTTTACTTTATAGGAGATTTGCCTGTATACAGTTTCCAGAATCTCACTAAGCTGCACAAGAGGCTGGCCTGTAGCACTGCAGCACTGCTCAAACCTACCTAGGTAGACCTGATGCCCGAGGGGTACAGCTGTGATTAGGCCTGGCAGCTTCTCATTTGCTGGTGGTTTAAGGAAAGAGAGGAATAACCTGCATAGCTCTGTTTTAGGAGCAAGTAAGTTATAGAGGCTCAGGGATGAGTAAGTCCAGTATGCTGTTCTGGGAAGGTTATGGATTTGCCTACAGAGTGTCTGGGTTCATCAGCGCATTTGTTTTCCAAGCAGAAGTCATTTTAGACATAAAAATCAGGTGCCAGAAGTTTTCCAAACACGTTTTGAGCTGTGCATGCTGTCTACCCAGGGCCGCTGTGTTGAGGCAGGGAGCTGTCCAGCTCCAGGGTGACCCTGCAGAAGCTGTGCCAGCTGCAGAGCTGCTGAGCCCCCCATGAATGTGGGCCCAAGGCATGTGGGATTTTTTGCTTTTTTCTTCTCCGAACCATGCAGCCAATAGCAGGGAACAGGGCTTGGGGCCCAGGTTTTGGGCAAGGGTTTGAGACCCTTGCTGCTGAGTCATGCACCCACCATGGGATGCTGAGTGGGATGAACCAGTCCTCAATTCAGAGCTGCTTCACGGACCTGCCATTCACCTGGCCTCTGCAGGATGTACCCTGTGAAAATGTCTCTGGGCAATTGTGGATTAAGGCTACTCAGATTAGAAGACCAAATATTATTTTGTCAAAATACTCAAGGAACTTCCTCTGGGGTCAGAGATTGGCATCAAGGAAACAAAGTCAGGAACAAGAGCCCTTCTGAGGTGCCCGGGCACACTGTACTTTGGGTGCTGCTGCTCCCATTTCTGACTCCAGTTAATCCTGCTGGTTGGCCTAAAATCCCCAGACTCTTGGCTCTGCCTTGTCACAATTCCCATTCCAGTATCATAAACCCCAGTGGGATTTAGGAGACAGCAGACCATATGTGCGCGTAGGGACAGATTGAGAGATGACTTATTTTAAGGCCAGTGCTTTATTTTCTGACAGTTCTGGGAGGCAATTTGCACACAGAAGTTATTCTTGAAAGGATGATGTTTGCAGAGCTGGGAACATTGACTCACACGCGCCCTCCCTGCAGGCTCCAATGCGTGATGCAGAGGTGAGGAAGGGAGAAGGCAGCGAGCGATGGCTCGCTTCTGCTGTGATAAAATTTGCTTTTTAAATTGGCTCTTTTCCTGTAAACTTCCTGCGTCGGATGGGAGACTGCAAATAGCAAACAGTTGGCTTCTGGTGCCTCAAACAGAAAGACAAAGCTTTCATTCCCTTTGCTTCCAGACAATTGCCCAAAATACAGTGAAACTATCCAAACCCCAGGGGAAAGGAAGGCAGAATGAAGAGATTGGTTGACTTTCACATGCTTCTGTGATATTAAGTCAGCATGGTTAGAGTTACAAATGTCACCTAGAGACAAGTTCAGTTGAGACATCTGCAAAGATATAGTTATTATTGACAAAGAGTTCCTTTTTTAATCCTTTTTTTCTGTAAATGCAGAAAAATATTTTTTCTGTCTCAACTCCACTGTTGGATGGTACATTTGCAGATGGGAATATTTTCCTTGCATCTCTTGGTGCAAGTACCAGCCCGTTTTTGCTTTGCACCATTTTGAAGTAGCTTGGCTAAAATGAATGCAGTTGCATTGAGATGCAGCTGCGTTTACAGCAGTGAATGTGTGAGGAAATGCATTATTCACACAGTGCAGGAAGGAGAAGTGAATTGGAAAAGCTATTTCCAGTGGTTTATGTTTTTTCCTTGCTTAGGTAAATTATAATTTTTACATCTGCATACCCAAAAGGCAATTATAATCTGCCTATGACTACAGAGAGACACATTTGCTGGAGGTATTTGGAAATATTTCAGGTAATATTGGACACAGAAACAGAATTCTAACAGAAATGGAAAAGGGAACAACCTATAATAGAAATAAAGTCCTCCGATAATATCCTCACTGATGACTTAAACTTTAAAATTGGGGTTCCTTGAAATTTTTCTATCAAAAAGTTGGCATTTAAGTACAATCCAATTATTCATGAAGGTTATTATGCAGTGCAAATTATCCATAAATCATACTCTGACAAAAATTTATGATCTCTCCTCAACATCCAGCCTGAACTTCTGCTTGTGTATTTGTCTAAAAACTAAAAAGTTGCATGTGGAAATGTGATGACTCCTAGTAGCTGTCTGCTTAAACCTCAAATCCCATTTTTGCTGGTGAGTTGGATTACTCCACTAGGTGAAATATTTCATATTGACTGCCCCAGGAGACAAGCTAAGGATGGAGAGAAACTTAACAATCTGCCCCAGAGAAACCAAGGACTCCGAAGTAATGTGTGAAGTATTTTCTTCTTTTCATCACAAAGTTACTGAGTCATAAGCACATAAGCAGTGAATAAATGAAGACTAACACAACACCAAAGATGCAAAAAGAAGTGAGGTGAGCATATATTCCAGTGCTTAGCATTATAAATTCAGCTAAAGACACTTTGGCCTTTGTCGAAAGTCACCAACCTACTACAGCTAGTTATCAAAAGACAAGCTCCAAATCAGATTTTGGGGCATTTTCACACAGGAGCCTCAGTGTGAGCAGGAGCTCAGTGCCATGGAAACGATCTCTCAGGGCACGACTGTTCCTCTAGGGTTTCCCCACTATCTCAAACCTGTGCAGAAGGTTGTGTCATCCTTAGGATTTCCCCCTTTCTATCAGGTGTCTTCAAAAGGGCAAAGATCTCTTGTAGCTTACATTGCTAGTAAGCTATTGCAAGCCTGCAGCAGAAGGCATCCTGGTGCACAGGCCGCTCCGGCCTTGGCAACTATCCTGTTTTATTCCTCTGTGAGTCAGTCCTTTGTTGCCTCCTGAAAGCATAAAAGTGGTATCACATCTTTGCCTTCGCCTCACACACTTCAGAGCTCAGGTCAACCATGCTCTGAATAAGTCTAATTTATCCAAAGAATATTTCCGGAGAGATTTTTAAATGCCAACAGGATTTAATGTATTCCAATAACACAACAGTGAAGAGTCCTCTTGCATGGCATTTTAATGGGGTGGACCATTGCTGGATCAGCTCTCTATTTATTTAAGTGTCTATGCATACTCACATGCAACCATAGAGTCATAGTCAATTCCTTATATTTCTAATGATGTGGCTTATACTTTCCAGTTTATGAAAGGTAGGTTAATATTTGATCTTACATCAATAAATCTCACATATTAAGGTTTTTCTGGAAAACTTGTCCTGGCCCTTTATTTACTGCCGATTTATTGTGATAGTTTGTAGTAGTACAAGTTTGCGAGGAATCTGAAGAATTTCATTGCAATTATGTGAATATGTGAAGACAGAGATCGCCATCCTTGTTGCAGGTGTTATGTATGATGTTACTGACAGGTATTTGAATTATATGACTCGTGAGTTTAATATTATTTCTTACAGACTTTATTTCACCATCATAATAGCTGGATAGCATTGATTTTTTTACCTCTCTTCCTTTGCAAAAGGGAGTTTATCTCAAGCTCTTTCATTGCATGTCATATTGATTTTCATGTTCACTTCATACATTATCTCACCGGAAGCTGGTAACCAATCAATATGTGGCCTCCTAAATATATGCTGAGCTTTAATCCTTCAGAAAGAGCCCCTTGCAGCTATCTATATCAAAACATATTGAGTAAGTATTGTACACAGCTAAACATACATCTTTGCCTCAGCCCCAGTGGGAGACCTGTGCAAGCTTTGTGTGGGTATATTTTTAAATGCTTGCCTTGATAATTGGGATTTATGAGGAAAACACTACAGCAAGCTAAAGAGATCTCAGGATGAGTCTTTTATCTCAAGCCATTCGATCTTTAGTGACAAAATTTCCTGATCTTCTCTTTTTATGCTGTGTGTCTTTCTCTCAGCTTAGGCTCTTTTGATCCCTGTCATCTCTATCTGATAAAACTGAAAGCCCTTCAGAGCAGGGCTTACCTCTTACTCTACTTACATTGCTCTTAATGCCTAATTCTTAACAGAAATAGTCTCATTAGCCAATATGGGACACCTGAAATATGGATAACAGAATCACAGAATCACAGAATGGTTGAGGTTGGAAGGGACCTCTACAGATCATCTAGTCTAAGCCCCCTGCTCAAGCAGGGATATCTAGAGCAGGTGGCACAGGGTCAGATCCAGGAGGGTTTTGGAGATCTCCAGAGAAGGAGACTCCACAGCCTCTCTGGGCAGCCTGTTCCAGGGCTCTGTCACCCTCACAGTAAAAAAGTTCTTCCTCACATGGAGGTGGAACTTCCTGTGTTTCAACTTAATACCCGTTACCCGTTTGTCCTGTCACCAGCCACCATGGAGAAGAGCCTGGCCCCATCCTCCCTACATTCATCCCTCAGGTACTTGAACATGTTAATCAAATCTCCTTTCAGCTTTCTCTTCTCCAGACTAAATAGGCCCAGCTCGCTTCTTAGTTTTCCCCTCATACGATAGATGCTTCTGTCCCTTAATCATCTTTGTGGCTGTATGCTGGACCCTCTCTAGAAGCTCCACGTCCCTTTTGTACTGAGGAGTCCAGAACTGCACCCAGTACTCCAGGTGCGACCTCACCAGAACTGAGCAGAGGGGGAGAATCACCTCCCTTGACCTGCTGGCAACGCTCCTCCTGATGGAGGCCAGGATCCCATTGACCTTCTTGGCCACGAGGGCACATTGTTGACTCATGGTTAACTTGTTGTCAACCAGGACTCCCAAATCCCTCTCTGCGGAGCTGCTTTCCAGCAGGTCAACCCCTAATCTGTACTGATGTCTGGGGTTATTCCTCCTCAGGTGCAGGACCCCACACTTGTCCTTGTTGAACCTCATGAGGTTCTTCTCCGCCCAAGTCTCCATCCTGCCTAACAGTAATATTAACAACAGCAATTTAAATTATGCAAAACAACCCCAGAACAGCTTTGATTACTTGTTCTTACTTCTTTAAGGTAACATTAATACTTAATGGTTCATTCCCATAGATCCTAGCTGACCCACTGCAGTACATAAAGACTTATTAATAAGTCTTTCATCTGTCTTAAAGACATAAGACTATTAATAAAGCTTTCTGCTAAACTGAGAGGGGGCTATTGATGAGGACTTTTACCTAGGCTGTGTAAACCTAGTCAGAGTAGCAACATGGGCATCTCATTTCCACTTTTTAAATGCGTCCTATCATGATAACATTATCATAACTAACACTATCATGATAACACTATCATAAATACCCTAAGCTAACCTGCACCTTAATCATAGCATCATTATGGTTGGAAAAGATCGTCAAGTCCAACCTGTCCCTACAAGCGCTTCATCTACACGTTTCTTGAACACTCGCAGGATGGTGACTCCACCACTTCTCTGGGCAGTCTGTTCCAATGCTTCACTACTCTTTCCATGTAGAAATTCTCTCTAATGCCCAACCTTCTAATGCTCCCCTGGCACAACTTCATGCCATTTCCTCTTGTCCAATCTGTAGTTATTCTGGAAAAGAGATCGACCCCCACCTCATTACCACCTCCTTTCAGGTAGTTGTAGCGAGTGATAAGATCTTCCCTGAGGCTTCTCTTCTCCAGACTAAATAGCCCCTCAAGCTTCTCCTCATAAGGTCTATGCTCCAGCCCCTTCATCAGCTTCATTGCCCTTCTCTGGACATGCTCCAGCCTCTCAGTGTCTTTCTTGTAACGAAGGGCCCAAAACTGAACACAGTATTCGAGGTGCAGCCTCACCAGCACCACGTACAGGGGGATGATAGAAGGAATGATAAAGATAGAAACAATAGAAATAATGATATAATTGTTGTGTGAATTTCAGGAATTTCTTCTAAGAGATTTCACATGAGGTAAAAATTTACCTGGCTGAGGAAAAAGTAGATGTATTTGCTCATTGTTGGAGCACTCCATTATCTCCATTTTAACATCCAAATATATAATATCAGTGATTACTGCCAATAATTGCATGCCTCATTGATTTGTTGGCCCACCAAAATTTTGGCCCGATCCACACAGAAAATAGAGCTCAGGTCCTTACTGGGCAGAGATTTGTTGCAATGGCCCCACCAAGCCAGGCAGGGCAGCCTGCAAGTCTCTGGTTTGTGTCAGCTGCTTGTGTTCCCCAGGGGACATTGCACCGACCATATAATGTCCGATCACTCTGGCTACTAACTACAGGGCTTCTCAGCAGAGTTAAAAGTAGTTTTTACAATTAATTTACAATTAATTAATTGTACTGCATGAGCAGCCTGCATGGGAAAAGCCAGGTTCAGTGTATTTGGAAAGACCTCAAGGCTTACAAAGGTGGAAAATGCTCTTGCTCCCATCTAACTCTTCAAGGGACAGGCACCAAACATGCCTCTCATGATCCTGAAAAAAATATTGAATTCACCAATAACTCCTGTAGGGCTTGCTTTGCTAGGAAACAGCTTGTCTGCTTCATTAGCAAATGCTGTCCTAAAAATGGGGCAGTTGGCATCAGCCAAAGAGTGCAGAAAATGTACTTTCAGCAGAGAGCAAACACCTGAAACTCGAGTGAAAAACATTCGAGAAACAGTGGTGTAAGGTCACTACCAGCTGGTTTTCGGCAGAGAAGCGGGTTCCATTGCCTGGGATTACCTCTGAATTTCCTGAAAAACCTTAAATAACACAAGCTCGAGAAGCCAAGTGGCTCCTTGGGGGACTGGACTGCTTGGGCTGAGCTGACCTGCAGCGCCAGCAGGATTGCCTTTCCCAGTGGGATCTGCTGGTCCCTGAGAGAGGAATCAGATGCTCACAAAACCTCACAGCATGGTACAGGGATGGCAGCCTCACCAGGCTCTGCATTTTGGGCAGTCAGCAGCACAGGAGCAGACTCCAAGGCCATTAAAAAGACAGCATAGCTCCCAGGAAAAAAGGCTTCAGCTAAATCAGCCCTAGCCATATGGCACTATAATTAGAAGGAAAGGTATCCGGATTTGATTTACGTGCTGAATCTGGAGTATCTCCATGCTGTGCGTGAGCCCCCATGTACTTAGATTCCTTCAAAACTTGACTCATTCAAGCAGAAGAACTAAAAAACTTACTGCCAAGTAAAGATCCAGATCTTTCATATTCAGTTGTCTGTACAGCCTGTTTTGACTTAAAACAAACAAACAGGAAAAAAAAAAAAGAGGCACCACAAGTCTTAACCAGTGTTGAATTAAACTGTGAACTAGAAGCATTTGGGTTTTTAACTGGACTGTGGATAAGTGAACAAATGGCTTGCTTTTATGATTTTGAAAGATTTTTTTTTATCTATTCAGAAGCCCTCCTCCGTTTACAAGGCAGAGGTTGTGACACATGTGTCTTTCTCTTATTTGAGTATATCTGTCTGTTAATCAAAGCCTCAATAAAGTCTCAGCTTGAGGGTCTGAAGTAACCTACAGCTGTACGAGTAATTCAGTAGGCATCTTCTTTTACTGGGTGCTATGGGGAAATTTCAAAGCTCCTACCATTTCAGGGGCACCAGTGCAAACAGCCCTGCTGCATGCATTTGGAAGACATTCACGAGCTAAGCTTTGCATATGCAGGAAATCAGCACCGGTATTAAGCGGCTTCTTCGAAGTATTCCCAGTTTTTCTACCAGAAACTTGCATGAGATGGCTCATCAAAACTGTCTTTGCTGAGCTATTAGATGATAATACTTGCTGTGATGGTCTCTTGGATACTTGCATGTGTATCCTGTAGACTGGTGTAGCCAGGGCTAATTTCACTTACTGCATTTCTCAGAAAGCAGGAGCCTTTCCTCATCTCGGGGGTTGACGTGGCCTCCATGAGAGGTGCCAGGGGAGGCTGCTTTCAGATGTCCCGTTGGCAGAAGCAAGCACCCTGGCTCAGTGTAGCCTTGTTTTCTACCATAATAGATTTGTGTGGCACTTAATTGCAATCTAATTGACCAGAGTTACTCATCGCATTATAATTAAATCCCAGGTTAATTTTCCATAGCAATAACTGAAAGAAGACAAAGCTACAAAAACTAAAACATGTAGAAAGTGAAAGCACACTAATTGCTGGCACGAGTAATAGGTCAGAATCAGACTGATTAAAGAAGTGTTGTCATAACATACCGCCACCATTTCCATTGCTATTTGTGGCCTGGGGACAGAAGGGACCGACTGCAACTATGAGCTCTGGCATACCCAGGCTGTCGATTTCTCCCCTAGCGTTTCTTCACAGACCCTTGCTAAGCTGGAGTCCCAGGATCTACAGATGAATTTGAGCACTGCTTTTCAAAAGACAGTTATATACCAGACTTACCTTAAAAAAAAACAACAACAAAAAAAAGGAACGTAATTTACAGAGCAAGTTGTTGCGAAGGTCAGCTTCCATCCAAGACAAAGTCATATCATTTGATAAAACTCTCCTTCATATACATAGATTTTAACATTAAATGAAGATCAATATGTCCTCATATATATATACATACACACACATATATATGCATATAAAAGTACTCAAAGAGAAAATACATGCAGCATGTATAAATACTCCCTTATTGAAACTCCAGCTATTCATCCACAAATAACTCCCCAAGCCTAATAGTTGAAATAATTAGGTTGCTTATATTATTAGCTTGAGTAAAACTATTCTGCTGCATTACTCACCGCACCATAGGATCTAAAATGGTGTATTTTTTATATGAGATTTTCTTAATATTACATTCATCACTCTAAAAAAAGATTCTGGGTTTCAATTAAGCGGAGGAAAACTGAGCTTATTAAATAACAGTTAGTGAGAGCTCAGCTTTTCCAGCTATGTTGACTACTTACTGATGGAGTTGGAAGTCCATGCGTCAAATGCCCATTTTTCTACCACAATATTTCTTCCTTGCTACCAGACCAACTTTAAAATTTAATATCTAGTAAAAAATCCGGCTCATCAGGCGGAAGGAAGATCAATGGTATTTATTGTGCCAGCCCTAGAATGAGGTCATGCAAGTCCCCTTCCAAATCCAATCTTCTCTCCCCATTTCTATTAATGAACTCTGCAGCTGAGATGGCTTTTCTGATCCCTTGGGCCTTGAGATGAAAGCCTTTGCAGCCTCAGCCTATGCAGGAACATGAAAAATGCTCGATTTGATGCTGAAGAACAAATTCTGGGAGGTACGAGCTGCCATGCCACGCTCCCCAGGGAGAGCACGCTGTGCTAAAGCCATCGCTCTCCTGTAGCCGCTGCCCAGCTGAGCTCATGGTAGACTGTTCATAGCCCTTGCCTCCACCGGCACCTTGCTTTTCAGAGCAGCGTAGATCACCATCATCTTTTTGTCCATGATAAAACATGCCATTTTTTAACGCTGAAGCAAAAATTGCAGGTAAGCAGGGGCTTGCGTGGCTAGGCATTAGTGCTTAGGCAGGAAAACCCATTGGAAGAAAACAGATTTGGTCATTAGCCCGCCAGGCTGAGCAGTCGTGCCTGGCCTGTGGTTCTGAGAGCCGGGTTACGGCAGGGGGCTCTTGGCACAAGAGCTGGAGACGGGAAGCTGCAGACCCCCTGACACAGGACGTTTTATTTTCACGGAGCGACCCACAGGAGGTTAATGTGCGGAGAGCTATTAATCCTCCTACAAACAGCTCATTTTTCAGTTCATTAAACGTTGTTGCTAAACTACCAGTATCCCAGCTTCTATTAGTCTGAGAAAACTGTCTCACAACTAAAAAGGAGCAGAAATTGCGGTTAAATTGTTTCTTCCAATGAGATTTCGTGCTGTGTGGGATTATGTTTGTTATTGTTTGGTTTCTTTGGTGGAGGCGGACAGAGGTTGAGGCTTGGAGGAGGTGGCAAAGGAAGTAGATGAGCAAATGAAGTCCGCGTTTCATCAGACCCTTTCCAATCATGTCTCCGAATGAAGGAAGAAATAAATATAACAGAAAAAAAATCTGAAAAAGACTGCTGTTCCTGGTAGGGGAAGAGAACATTGGGGACAAGTTGGAGAGGACTGTCTGGGGATAGCTAAGAAATAAAAGGGACCTTAGAAATTTGATAAAATGAAAACACTTTTAGGCCCCATGAGTCAGGGTTATTAAATGTATCCAGCTTTACTTGTAGAAGGTATTTTCTCAGAAGTCTGATCAAATTATGACCTTCAGATCCAGCCCATGGATACAACCCCTATGAAATTCCAATTTGTGTCCTGAGAGCAGCTATGGTGCTGTGCAACCTCCGGTTTTCATCCAAACCAATAATTTGCAGACCTAATTTCTTTACTTACAAAAGAGCCGCTCAAGAAATTCATTTCCCCTAGGTCTCAGTCACTCACAGTTATTTAAAAGCAATGCCAGGGTCCTCAGGAGAACCCTTCAATTATGCAATACAAATCACTTCGATCCTTCACTTGTATGCACAGTATGAGGCTACGTGCTTCAGTGCAACTTTTCTCCCAGCTATCAAAATTGCTATGTGACTACAATTTGGGGGAAAACGAATAACATTGATTTAGGTTTGTGTTCCTGACTGTGTATCTGGTTTTGAAACCTTTCCTCTGTAATCTATTTTCAAGGCAGATGATTTGTAAAATAAAGCATAGCTGGGCACCTCCTGAGATGAATGAAAAGCTCCAGAAAAACAATTGATCCTGCTCTCTATGCTTTCCAGTATTACAACTACTCCTGTAGAAGTTCCCTTTCAGGGTCCCTGCTCACCCAGTCTGTTGGTCCCAAAGTTGGCATGCAGCAACACTCTCCTTATGGCAGAATAGCAGCAGAGGCCAAATCACAACAGGTCCCTTTGGATGGGATCTCTGTTAATTAAATTTAGGCAGCCACATTTTCTCCAACAAATCAGCTGGCAAGAGATACAGCCTTCCAGCGAATGACCCAGCTGATCTGTTTTAGGAAGAGTTAAAATACCTGTCTCCCTTCAGCATTGAGTGAGGGAGCGTATACCAAATGCTTAGATAGCTAAAAAAGAGGAAACTGAGCCCATCCAATATGTAAGAAGGCAGCACTTCCATTAAAATGACCTGAGCCAACACATAGAAATGGGCTTGCAATTATAATTCAACATGACTTTCTTCCTGATATCTAGATGCAGATGGCTTTTGACCCCAAGTCTTGTCAGAGATCTTTGCTCTGCTACAGTTATATTTACAGTTTTAATCTTGACCAGAAATAAAATGATAAGGTTACACTCTGATCTGGCTGACCTACAAACTGTTTGGTTTGGGATTCTGTATCTTGTAATCAATAAAGTCCAGAATTGAGAGACTTGTCTGCATATCCTTGCTTCCTAGGGAACCTTTATGCTTTCCAAACAAACAAGCCAATTCCAATGATTTGCTTTCCTGGAATGAAAGGCAGGGATAGGATTAGGAGAGCTTTGGCTCAATATGGAAATATATTTAGGCACCTACAGTCCTACAGCAATCAATAGGTATTCAGGCACTTAGGAGCCTTGGTGGAGCCTGTCCTTTAAAGAGTATTGGCAGTTTCCAAAAGGTGGTTGAAAGCAGCTGGCAGCTGGCCATATGGGCTGTATCCATTTCTATGTGTGTGCACAGCTAGCACTGAAGACAGTGGGAGGGGACTGATAACTAAATTACATTTTTGCCGATGCTCCCTATGACACGTCTTTTAAATCCTGCTTGGGACAGCCAGCTCCATCTAAAGCTAATGCCATCAAACATGGAGGCTCTGAAACTAAGCTCTTAAACCCACATCCAGACACTACTTCTAGGCTATTAGGAGGGGGCAGGCAAGAGCCTGGAGTGTGATGTTGTGTGGTGGGCTGAGTGGTGACTCTTAGTACTGTGACTAGGAAGCTCACCCCAATAGTGACTCGTAAGTTCCCTTTCAGTGGCACCATATCATTAGTAGGTTTTCCTGCGTCACAAAACAGCAGCTACATTTTCATGGTTTTATCAATAGACAAACTTTTTTCTTCTCTCTGAAGTAGCACAACCAGACTCTTCCTCGCATGGGGAATAGCTAAATCTAAAACTTTTGCTCTGAGAGTTTTCTTAGAAGAAGTTAGAAAAACCACCTCTTCAGGCTTCATCCAACCTCTGCAGAAGCAAGAGCAGCCTCAGCAGCAGATCACTTTATAATATTTTATATAATATTTTATCTGAGACTGACATGTTTTTTCCTATTGGAGAAACAGTATTACGCCTGTTGGCTGATTTCTTCTTCCTGTTTTGTTTCTTTCCAAACCTACATTTTCAGCACCTTCCAATAGCTGCAAAGGAAGCTGCTGTTTTGCAAAGCTACGTGGGAGGGCCTGACTGCCATGTCTGAAAGTTGTATTACCCAGAATGGCCTGAATGACCTGCTCACCAGGACCAAGAAGAAGAAGCAATAAGGCATCTCAAACAGAAACACAGGTGACCTCTCTTCAGGCCAGCAGCTGAAAATTGCATAGCAGCTGAAAATTTCCGCATTGTTATTCTTAATAATTCGTAAGTATTTTTTTCATAAGCAACTGTTTTTTTCTCTCACACAGAGTATCTTGGTGCTAGAGAGGAGAAAAGGAACTTGAGGAAAAAAAAAAAAGAAAAAGGAAAAGGAAAAGGAAAAGGAAAAGGAAAAGGAAAAGGAAAAAGGAAAAAGAGAAAGAAAAAGAAAAAGAGAAAGGAAAAGGAAAAGGAAAAGGAAAAAGAGAAAGAAAAAGAAAAAGAGAAAGAAAAAGAAAAAGAGAAAGAAAAAGGAAAAAAATAAAGAAAAAGAAAAAGAAAAAAGAGAAAGAAAAAGAAAAAGAGAAAGAAAAAGAAAAAGGAAAAGGAAAAAGAGAAAGAAAAAGAGAAATAAAAAGCAAAAGAGAAAGAGAAAGAAACAAACCCCTTTAGGCCCAGAAGTAAAAATAGGCTAGTGCACCTTTGCTGCACACCTTGTCTTGTGAGTTGCATTATTTTTGTCATTTGCTGCTTTTTAGGCAGGCAGATTTGGCACCATGCAAGTGGGCACGTGACAATCTCATGTTTTTGAGCACTGCATGCTGGGAAAGTCCCCTGGGTAGCTACAAGCACAGGAAGGAACAGAAAATAGTCAGGCAAGGGCAATTTTTCTCCCATGACCCATGTTACGAGAGAAAGAGTAAAGGATCAGGGTTTTAATAAGCATGAGACGGGGTGCTGAATCACCTCTGTCAGCTTTGTTGCTGTTTCCTATAGCAATGGATATCTGTTCTGTATAGAATGCTTAGGGTTGGAAGGGACCTCTAGAGATCATCTAGTCCAACCGCCCTGCACACGCAGGGTCACCTAGAGCACGTGGCACAGGACTGCGTCCAAGGGGGGTTTCAAGATCTCCAGAGAAGGAGACTCCACAACCTCTCTGGGCAGCCTGTTCCAGTGCTCTGTCACCCTCACTGTTAAGAAATTTTTCCTTAAGTTCCTGTGGAACTTTTGGTGCTTCAGTTTCCGGCCATTTCCTCTAGTCCTATCAGTATAAATGAGACCAAAATCACCTAACTGAATGAGATAAGCCACCGAACACAAGAGGCAGCTGACAGTTTTCAAACATTTGCTCAGTCTCAGCTATCAACAAAACCATGAAGGTCTCTGTTATTTTCCACACGTGAACCCCCAAGCTACTCGAGTCAAAAGTTGGGCATAGCCTCAATTGGGATATTCCCCTTTTGCCTCGCAAGCCCCAATGGCACAGTCACAAGGCAGAGCAGGCTAACCAATGCCTGGAGGAGGTCGGAGGATGATCTCACATTGAATTGCTCCAAGACTGGCAGGAGAAGCCATAGTCACTTGCCTCCGAGTGAGGAGCAGGCACTGAACAGTCTACTCCCTTTCTGTGTATAATAGACCCCAAACTCTAAGCAAGCCCTGGACATCAGCCCAGACGGGGTTTACTCCTCTGCAGGCTCCCATACCAGGGCTCTCACTGGTGTTTTTAGATCTGGATCGATTTGGTTTTGTTAAGCAATGGCAGTGCTTGCAATGACCTGGAAAATTATAGAAATGTGCTAGATATGGTAAGAATAGCTTATACATATAGGAGTGCATTCTACCATCAGGCTTGAATATATCAGATATTAACATTTGGGTGGTTGAATGCATGCTAAGAAAGTCAAAAAGCATCTACAGATCCCAGGATGAGAGGTCAGTATTCCTATATTGAGAAAAACAAAAACAGACATGCATTGTTTTAGGAAAACAGGTTTTTAATTATCAACAAATCCCTTTGGAGCCATGTCTTTACACATCTGTGCTGTTTTCCATGTGGCACTGGTTGTGATCATGTGCCAGTGATCTGCATTACTCTCTTGTTTGATGCCAGCTGAAATAAGAGACCCCATTTGATGCAAGCTGCTGCAGAGTTTCAGAAACTCCAATCATCTCATGCACACAAGGTACTTTCCTGTAATTTCATAATGTCGTTGCGGTGCTGCTGCTTTGCTCTTAAAATAAATAAATACATAAATAAAAAGGAAGAAGAGTTTCAGTTCTACAACACTTGCTTTGTCACCAGGAGCCTGCTGAAATCAACAGAAAGACAGCAACTTTAACTTCTAACATTTACATACATACTTTTAAAAATTGAGTCAAATGATGGATCAGAATTTACTCTTTCTACAAATTTGCTAAAAACAACGACCAGAAATACACACTGCCAAGTTTTATCCTTTCTTAGTAAAGAAAGGACCCCGTGCAGCGGATGGTGCCACCGGGAGGCATCTCTCCCCGCTCCGTTGCGGTGCAGCGGGCTCCTCTTCCGCAGGGCTCTGAATGGCCTGAAGGGCATTGCTGAGGCTGCAACCCCAGGGAACAGGCACATCAAAGGACACGTTTCTTATCCTCTTCTTTGCAGGTTTTCAAGTGTGCACACAGGTTACACCTGTAACTGCCTTGGGACTTTTCCAAAAAACTTCCCCCCTGCACTTCCCCAGTATAAATGTTATAGTCTTATTATTATTATTATTATTTCCCCCTGGATTTAACATCACAAATTCTCAACATGTGCTGTCTTCTAGTGACATCTAGGGATATAGACTGGAAACAGCAACTCTACCATTTACATAAGCATTATTAACAATATTAAAGCTGATAAAACAGGCCTGTTTGACAGAGGCCACATTTTAAAATTAATTCTTGGGAAAAATAAAAACAAAAAACAGATTACCTCTGCCTTCCCCCAGAAGCTTAAAAAAAATCTCATAGCAGAATTTGTATTCTTAATCTTTTCGTGTGTTCTCATAAGTTTGTGTGTAATTTCTCCATAACTTTTTTCAAACCTTCCATCACAGCCATAGTGAACACAAGCACAAGACCTCCGATAAAAAAGTGGCTTCAGGATATGACTGCAGTAAAGGCCAGGGGAAAGGGACTTAACATTTCATGAAATGCACCAGAGAAAGGATGTTGGTGGACATGAGCTTTCGCCCTTGTACGGAGAGCACAAGTAGGACACAAGCATTTCCACAGAGCGGCGGCTCCATCCAGACTTGGCTTGAGGGCAGATGCGGCTTCGTGGTGCTGGAGCTGGAAGGAGTCGCGCTCCCACCGCTTGGAGCCACTGAGGTGAAGGACGAGCAAGCCCTGCCGCCGAGCCTTGCTCCGGGGCGCAGGATCAGGCAGGGAGCGTGTCCTGCTCCTGTGCTCCCACACAGTGGCTCACGCCAGGGACACAGAAGACACACAGGCTTGCTCCTTACCTTTTATAACCGCTCTGTCGTTGTAGAGTCTGCATCCGCTCCGGATCTCTCCCTGTCAATTTAGCCTCCTGATTCTTCGCAAGCCCCAGGAACAAAAGAATTCCCTAATTCCCGCACAGCCCTCCAGAGAATTAAAAAACAACAAAATATTCTTCTTCAATGTCAGAAACATGGAATATTCTGAGGAAAAAGAGGCATCAAACTAAAGAGAAATGCTTGTGCTCATACCATGAGCTCAGATGTCCAAGGCTGCACTAGATTTAAACTTGCTTGCCTGAAAAAATTTGCGTGGAGAAGGAAGGGGAGGGGGGAGGCAAACTCGTGGCCTTCTGAGGTCTTCTGGCCAGATCCAGCGGAGCGGTGCCAGCTGAACCTCAACTTTCAGTGAATGGCAAAGCCTATAAAAGCTACAGAAATTGTTTCGCACTTCTGCTCTTTAAAATGTTACTTTAAACTCTGCAGCTGCTAGTGCCTTGCATTTTTCATGCAGTACATTTTTTTCCTTCCTTAAACATTGAAGGCTTCGTGGATGATTTTGTCTGCTCTGAGCCTAGTTTTGAAACTACTTTTGTACCCTAGAAATAGAGATTTTGAAAAACAAAGTGGATGCTTTGCCAGTATCAGTACCAAAAGCTGTGTCCCCAAAATGCACTTGGTGCAACTCTTCATGTCTCCTGGGCACTCTCTCCAGACATGCATTTGTGAAGGGATTGGGTAAAGGACAATCCTTTTGCTCCCAGTGGACGCTTTGCTGGATTGCTGGTCCTCCTACAGACAGCAGAAATTGCAAGTTGAATCTGTTTTTATCTTCTCTGCTGTTTCCATTGTAAAGATGTTCACAAATCACAGCTCTGTGTGCTCTGCAAGCGCAGCACGAGCTCCACTGGGCTTTGCAAAACTTTGCACAACCCAGCCTGTGCCTGTTGCAGGAAGAAAACGCTCCTGGGGGGATCGTTTAGGGTTTGGAAGCAGAGGAAAGAGGACTTTTCTGAGCAGGAAATGGCTTTTACAGTTCCAGTTGTAACTGTGGTCTCAATTTTAATCGTTTCTTTGCAGAAATATAAACACCACAAGTCATCTTATTGTAACACTTTTTCACATGGTCTCTTCATATCAAATTGATTTTCACAAGCTTCCCTTTTAATACCTTTCTCTGCAGCTAATAAAGATACTGGGAAGGAGATTCAGAGATCAGAGATTCATCTCCTGTGGTTTAGGAGGAGAAGGGGCTCACCAAGCAGAACTGCAAGCACAGCCTAGATGCAAAATTTGCAAGAGCCACATTGCCTCCTTGCATAACAGCATATATAGCCTTGGGACATATTATAATCAGCATTACTGTTTTAAGTAATAATAAGCACATTTCCCCTGCACTCCCACTGCCTGTAGCCTCACTCAGCAATATGCAGCATGGTGCTTCCTCTTTTGTATATAAAATTGTCTTCTCGGACACAGTTTTTATGTAAGTAAAAAGTAAAGATTTTGTCCTTACTGATTTTAGATATTTACTATGTTTACTTTTTTTTTTTTTTTTTTTTTTTAAGAAAATGATCTGGGGTTGTTTTTTGCCTATATTCCAGTCTTGCATTAGTCCAGGAAATATGAAGTTGGTTTTTCTTCCAGAATATAAAAAGCAATTACTACAGTCAAATCATTTTCCAACTGAAATACCACTTAGTTAAATTATTTTCCAACTGAAATACGACAAGATTTTAAAATAAGCTTATAACATTTATGGTGTTTACTGAAACGTAGCCAATCCCTGGGTATCCCCGCAAAGGGAGTATCTGACTTTCCCCGCTTGGCAATAGCTAAAGGCTGCTGCCTCTGCAGTATGGGCTGTCCTTCAGTAGCTTTGTTTCTGCAGGACTCTTGGGTATAGCCTGTGGAGTTTTTTTTCTGTTTGTTTTTCAGGATTTTCCCATAGATTCATGTCATTTGCTGGGTGCACGTAAAATAAGAACTTGCCTAGTACACATGGTCTTGCAGCTTAAGTCACCTCTCACCTATGGCACAGGGCTGCCTGTCCCAGCATTACACACAGCCCGCGTCCCTCGCCCTGCAGGAACAGGGCTCCTTCCCTGTCCAGTTTTGACTCGGACCATAGAGTTAACAGTTAAAACCCTGTCGGGAGGAACATGCCCATGCGACTGCAACCACATTGCACAACTCGACTCCTATAAACCTGAAGAACTGCACCACATTATGCTTTCTTCTGCATAACCATAGCAAAAATGGTTTTAAATGGGAAAAAAACCTAATATATATATAACTGTTTTTATCAGATCCCAACTTAATTTTAGAAATGCGATACAACACTTGACAGATGCAAGACATTCTAAAATATCCGAGACACCAAACTTGAGCAAACAGTGCTGGCTTCATTTTAAAATACTGTGGGCTTTGCTCATTGAGGAAGTTAGATGATTCTCTTCTACCTAAAATTGCAGACCTCAAGCCAGTCATCGATGTACTTTAGAGCTGTGATCATCCCAGAAGATGTCAGTGTTCTTAAATTGGCTAATACACCTTATGGTAGAAATATAAACCATTTTATATATACACAACATTTATTGGGAAAAAAAATCAGAAAGGCAATTACATGGATCACATACCTCACCATCATATATACTACTTTCATCTTCTCCAGAATAGCTGCATAAATTTCCATTTGTCTTATAAAACATACTTAATTTTGGTAGAATTCTAATTCATGTAGGCATGAAGTATCTGTAAAGCAAATGCAAAACAACAATTTTTCTCATGTTCATCTTCAAGATCTTTTGATCAAAAAATGCTGAAGCAATGAAAACATGGTGCCACAGGTGGGGCACACACATTGTACACACATCCTATTAGCTCTCCACTATTTTTTTTCTAAGGTCTTTTCAGTGGAGAAAATTACTGCTGATGCACCCATAGTGCGTTCTTCACCCTCTTCTCTGAAACACGGAGTCAGATTTGGCAGACTGCAGGTGATGATCAAGTCTCAGATAATTCAAACTATATAAAAAAAAGAATAAGCTGCTTACGGACTTCAACAGCTGCAACTCTTTATGTACAAATATCAACTGCCACTACACTTTGGGAGGGAATGGTTTCATTGCTCATGGCTGAACTAAAAAAATGGAGGCTCTGAATGGAAATTCAAAGAATTTATTTAGGCAACAGCTTACTCAACTGTATCAGGTAAAACCAGTTACAACAGCCAGCTGGTTTAGCTGTGCACAGCAAGGTTATTCATTTGAAAGAGCAGTTCCCACATTCTAAAAAACAGGCATTTGTGGGAGTGTCTCCTGGAGAATGAAAACAGGCTTGGGTTTCTGATAAGGCTGGTTGCAAACTTAACAACTTATTGTTCTAACTTAAAAAAAAAAATAAAATAACATAAATAACATCAAGGACAAATTTCTGCTTTCCTTCTAGAATAATACAGTTTTTTGTTTTTTTTTAACATTGCCATAACAAATCTCACTTATTTAAACATTTATGCTTTAATTTAAGCTTAAATATTCCCTCTATTTTTTCCCTTCAAAGGTCAGGAGAAACAGCTTCACTGCAGCATAAAAATCAAGCCCCCTATTAACTGCAAGATTCCTCCCATCACAAAGGACTGTTAAATGGATGTAAAAAGAAAGGTTAAGCAGAATGACTGTGGAGAAATGACTCAGTTGAAGTAGTAAAAGCTAATGGAACGCCATCCGAAATGAAGACTGACTCAGCAACACATGAGACTTGCTCATCAGTCGCTAATCTGCAATTCCAAAACCCTCAAGTATTCAATACCACCAGTGGAAGGGGAGAACATATCACTTGTTTTCCCTTTTAGGCAGGAGAAAAAAGTTTTATTGTGCATGTTACTATTTTGGCATTTGATAAAACGAAGATCACTTAGTGCTATATAGCCCAAAGGATTAATCATTTTCATACCTATGAATCAGACACTATGTAAACTTTGGTACAATAATTTTATTCTGCTAATGTGCAAGACTAGCATTAGACTTTAGTTCCATGGATTTTAATTCATCTGTGCTGACAACTTAGATTCTGCAACAGGCCCTCCCCTCATTTTCCCGAACACATTATACCTTAATAATATGCTCCTTTCTGGAATAGCCTGTCTCTGGAACAGTAAGATCAGTAATATATGAAAAATCCATGGAGATTGCAAGACAAAGAATGGACACTGGATTCCCGTAAGTAGAATTTTTAGTTTAGAGCAACCAGAGTAAGAAATTCATGTATGAATGCTCTGTAGTGCTCCTTTCTAATCACTGTTAGTGCCATAAAGGGCTGTATCTGAATTCAGAAATGTAAAAGAGATTCAGGGAGGATCTTTACTGTTTAGAAAGGCAGGTTTCTGAACACAAGTAAGGGCACTTCTAGTAGAAATAGTCCTACCTATTCTTGATGATTAATTATGCTACCATCAAATTCCTTTTCTTTTAATAGGCTATTAAAGGCCTCAGTAGCAAAGAAATGCCTTTCTTGCTGTGAGATTTTGTGCTATTACCAAAAAAATAAAAATAAATAAAGGCCTTTTAACATTTTCCACCACTACTACATTTTCCCAGCTCAGCATCTTCTGGATTTAGAGCTCAGTTCAATGCCTATCTCACAGGGAAGATAGCAACTGCGTTTCAGAAAATTAAGTTATTTTCTTCTGTAAAAAAATGTGGTTTAGTGACCAAACATCAAAAACTAGGCTGAAAGCTTGGTAGAACAAATCTATTGTAACATAACACTGCCTGACAAAAAAAAAAAGTAGACTAAATAAAATTTTGTGTAGCTATATTCAAATCCCATAACAAAACCTACAAATTAATGACTAATCACAGTAAAACTTTTCACACCAAATTATTCCCATAACGTTGGATTAGAGGCTGCAATGACACATGTACAAGAAATTTGTTAGTGCAGAGTCTGCTCCCTTCTCTGTTTTCACAACTAACACAGTTATTACAGCAGTCTGCTTTCCAGCATGAAATGCAGTTACAGCAGAAGCCAGCTCAACAACTTTCCCCTTCATTCAGAGACAGGAAGGATACTAAATCCTCTGCACTTCTTTCACATGTTCTGGAAATACCCAGTAAGATCTAGATATTTAGTACGTTCTCAGCAATAGTAGCTTTAAGGAGTTCAGCTTAGTTTAATTTTGCTACATTTAACACTAATATTTCATAGTCATTGCAGATCAGTTTAGAAGGAAGAGCCACCTACTTACTCAACAAATAATTAATGTCTTATCATGCTACTACTAAAATACACCTAAACGGAAGATTTTAAATCTCTAGTCTTAAAGCTACAGCAGAAGATCACATCACGCTCACGTACTTCTAATTAGCTAAATACTTGATCATGTAGATTTGCCACTTTGTTCAATGAGCAGTAAGCTACACTCACTATAGAAAAAAATAGCCATTTATTAGTAAGGCTGCTGTCCTAGTGAAAAACTTAAGCTAAAACATTTCAAATACCTCTGAAAATATATGAATAAACTTTTATTTTTAAGCAGCAACTCACACTGTTTTAATACAACCCACACATTGAAGTCAAGTGAAGAACAGTAAACTGAACAATCATCACCAAAACATTTCCATTGGAAATGTGTTAAAGTTTACAAGTGTCTTCACTGCCACCTTACTGCAGTTTTCTTATGTGTTTCTAGTCTACATACAACATTTTTCATGCAATCATGCAAATATGAATCAAATTTTAAATGTTCAGGTAATAGGGAAGTCCATTCACTGCAAAGATTCATCTTCCACAAAACAGCCAGCTTAGGTAAGTACAAATACTGCAGGATTCTTCATGACAGTGTAATTACTTTAGAAACCATGAACTTTCAGTTGTTCTTCCTTGACAATGCCAATCTAAAGGAGAAAAGCAATGTAAATCAGTAAAGTTTATAAAGCTAATAATGAGTTATCAGAATGTTATACTTTGATTAAAGAAATATTAATACTGTAGTTATGGAATAAAGTAGTTTTCTAGTTTCCAAAATTAATTACGGTCAAACAAAAGAATTCAGTAGAAAACAAAGAAAATTCCTTCAAACATTTGACTTGTTTTTTAGATCTAGCACCTATTATTTAATGATTTAAAACCCCAATATCACAATTTACAGCAGTAAGTTAATAAGTACTTCTGATAACAGCCTCTTTCCTCTACAGTGCTTTCAGTTTCAAAATTATGATTAAATAAAAATATAGTAAGCATCCTATATAGAAAATATAATAGACATCTTTAACAGATTAATTTCAGTGTGAGTTATCAATCTTTGTTACTTGCAGACAAGTCTAGAATACTGCAAGGTATTTATCTGCAGTGCCTCACCTCCATGAGGAATTGGCAGATATTCTTCCTCTGGTCACCTTGAAGCTGGATAACTTCACCGTATTCAGGATGTTCAATCACAGTACCATTACAAGCAAATTTCTAGAGAGAAACATTAATATTGTAAGGCATATAACACCTAAAATATGCAATACATAGTGATTTTACTTAGTGAACCTTTTCAGAATAATTTTGTTACATAAACTGCCTATTAAAATTCTGAAGCCAAGAAAGGCAAGGCTCTATCTAGTCTATGCAAGTTTTAATAGGAAATGGAACCTATTTGGGAATGCGTAAAAACTAAGATGCTGATAGTAAATCTAAGCAGATTTGGAGCAGATCCACTCAAAATATACCTCTATTTACTGGAGTATTAGAGGAAAGAAAGATATAGATTTCTGGCAAAAATCACTGTAACTTGGTCACTGACAAGAGTTTTGAGAAAAACAGGGAAGGGGATTAACCTGAATACAGAAGTGATGGGCCCTGGCAAGAAAAAAAAATCTCCTCTTAGCTTGAAGAGTAAAGGGTATCAAAACCCTTTATAGAATATCTTTACTATTAGACTAAAAACTTCACCTTTTTGAAGGCTTTCACAAGTTTCTTTTTGTCATAATCATCTGCAATTCCCTGGACAGTTGTTAGTGTTTTTCTTCCGTTTCGTTGTTGGATCCTTATATGAATGTAATCCTCGGTCCCTGCTGGGAGTAAGTCGTCACCCTTAGTTGCATCAGCAAAGGGGTCTGCAAGAAGAAAAATATCGTATGTAATTCTCATGAAAGAAAACATCTGAATTCAAAAACTAGCAGGTAAGTTTCTCACTGCACTAAGGGCTTTAGGGTAAAATCTTAGCATTTTTTCCCCTGTTTAAAAATACTCTGTTAGGGCTACTTTTTTCTTCAGTTGTATTAAGTCTAACTAGTTACTAATTCAGCCTACTGCTAGTCAGCTATTAAGCATCTAGCTTCTTTAATAACCTGTTGGAAATTCTGCTATAGTATCAATGTAAGCCTTTACTTTTCCTTATAAACCAGAAATCCTGAAGCCCTGCACATGGAGTTGAATGCATTTAAGCAAAGCACGACTGGAATGACAGGGATGTCTTTTATCAGATGAACTGATCATTACAGAAAAATAAAAAGCTCCTTCATATGCACATCTTTAGAGGTCCAAAATACAAGTCTTGCACGACGACAATCATTGCACAACCAGCATTTAAGTTGTGGATGTATTCTCAGCTGCTTATGTAAACAGGACACAGTAACAGACACCAACAGATGACAGCAGCTGTGTGTCAATTGGCTTCACTCTACTAGGAAGCAGTTTCAGACAAAAATCATAATAAGACATTTATGAGTTTTTCTGCACATAAATCCATTCTCTAACTCTTCCAACATTTGATTTATTTAAAAGAGATACAATAGGCAGATATTTAAAAAGAAAAGATGGGTTTCCAGGTCATATTACCTTCATATTACCTGTTTTCTACTCTCC